>SMDT01002946.1:0-331438 GCA_005392925.1 Aquilaria sinensis | reverse complement strand
CTATGTAATATTAAAGTGGTGTCACTTCAATTAAGAAAATTGAGGAACTTCTTATAAATATTACAAAACTCAAGATTAGCTTAAGGCTGTATATAATAGTGCTAAGGTAGAAAAAAAAATCTCGATTGAATTTTGATGAGTATTATGTGACATGTCTCAAAGTTTTACAAGGAGTTGAGGTTTAAATTAAAAGATACCTTCTTATTTGCATAGTATAAATTATTATTAGATAGTTTAAATTAAAATTTTAAAAATGCTGTAATTCTTGATTTACATGTAAAAAGTGAATGAAAATAATTAAAACAATATGAAATTTTTTTTCATACTTCTTAATCACATTTTGATAGCCAAATGGCTATCACACTTGGATAGCTTCTAAGGATGACTGACAAGTACCATCCTCGGACGTACATCTGACCAACCTCGGGAAAATGGATCCTCACCACCCTCGGCTGATAACACTACCACCCTTGGAAGGACATACTGCGCCATCCTCGGTCAAGTGATTTGCTGACCTCGGGAGGCCATCTCCCCATCCTCGCCAGAATATAGCATTCAACGAAGGTCCTCCACCTGACCGAGGAGCCTCCCTCTACAGCCCTTGAGAGCAAAAACTGGAGACCGTCTGCCGAAGGGGTATTACCCCCCGAAGAGGGCCCATCACCGAAGGAGTTCTCACCCAGATGAGACAAAGACAGTTAGGAGCATCTGAAACGGAGACCTCGCACACGCCCCTCACACACAGGCCTCCCAGGCTTTGACTTCTGGCCAGAACGGCCTATGGCCAGCTAGAGATACCCATCCCCAAAGGTACAAACCACATCCGACCGAACACGTGTCATGATCTGAATGGGCAGTGTCAAACGGACTTCCCCCAACACCCTTCTATAAATACTTGGGGAACAACCCTGGTAAGAACAACAAGACACAAGAGACAGAAAACCCTATCTATCTTCTGCCCTTCATTCCCTCTTTCTTACCTTCACTCTCTAAAATACTGACTTGAGCGTCGGAGGCTCCTCCCCTAGAATCACACTCCGAGGAGTCTCTAACCTCTGTTTTACTGAGTTTTTCAGCTACATTCCTGTTGGAAGTCCCTCTCAAAGGTACCTTCACACCGGAGGTCTTTTTCGAGGCATTTTCATACCAGAAGTCCAGCTCGAAGCTGCACTATGTCATACAATGAGGATGCTACCGGGTATCATTTGGCGCCTTCTGTGGGAAACCACTCTCAGGTAGCCGTCGTTGAGACTCGGCATTTTAAGGATAAGGGACTCCCGAAGTCCCCATCCGCGCCGGAGAATCAACTGGGGACCAAACAACACACCGCAAGGACTTCTTTGCCTGCAGATGAACATCCTCTAATGATCACGATGAGCTTCCTACGTGATTTTTAGCGCTCTGTTGTGGCTAAAATGACGCAACAGTTGGACCAAAGGTGGTCACAACCACCTTCGGGTCAAAGAGCCCCTTCACCGACTCCCTATCGGGAAAGAAGCCTGAAGTCCACTCACCGGAGCTCAGGGAGTGGGGACTTTCATGACGAGTCCTCAACGGAGGACATACCCCCTAGAGGCCGACGTACTGAAGAAACGGGGTCCAAAGGGGCTAGGACTTCCCGCCGGCGAAGTTCATCACCGGAAAAAAGATCACAATCCCCCCACCGCCAAAGTTACTCCCCAAAAAGAAGGCGTCGTTCTCCATTTCCGGAGGCCTCCAGGCAGCGAGAAGAGACCAGCACCACCATCCTCATGGAAAAGATCCTAGAGAGGTTAGAGAAAGTGGAAAGGCATGTGGTTCGGAAGCCTGTCTGGTCAAGGTTGTCGGAGACCTTCACCGGAGAAGAGTCACCCTTTATCCGAGCAATAGTTAAGGCACCCATGCCAAGCGACTTTTGGGAGCCACGCTGGAAACGTATGATGGGCGCAATGACCCCCAAGCTCATCTGACCAAGTATAGGCGCAGCATGGTGCTACATGGTGCCGATGACTCCACGCTTTGCAAATGTTTTGAAGTCACCCTCTCCGGACCGGCGACTGCGTGGTATAACTCGTTGGCCCCTAGAACCATCATGGGTTTCCAAGCGTTATCCACTGCGTTTAGACAGCAATTCATCAGTAGCAAGCCGACAACAAAGATGCCGGTTCAAATGTTCGACATAGTGCAAAGGAACAGAGAGACCAATCGCGATTATGTCGAAAGGTTCAACCGAAAGGCCTTGAGTGTGCCGGACTTCTGCCCCGAAATACGCATTCTCGCCATGATACGAGGACTTTGGCGAGACTCACAACTCTTTTACGAGTTCTCGAAGGACCCCCTGGACACCCTCGGCGAGTTTTATCGAAGGGCTGAACAGCATATGACGGCCGAAGAGCTGAGGATAGGGGGACCAAAATCTGATAACCATCAGCCCGAAGGTTAGAGTCACCAAAATCGCTATTTTGCCGAGGGCAGGGGAAGACACTGGAAGTAGAGGGGGAAAAAACCCACGTCATTCACCCCCCTAAACACCTCCGGAACAAACATACTACTGGCCATGGAAAGGCAAAGCAATCCAATCCAGCGTCCGAAGGCCATGAGTTCGGAAAACAAGAAAAACATGAAGAAATTCTGCCAGTTCCACTGGGACCATGGGCATGACACAGAAGATTGCTTCCAACTCAGGAAGTACATTGAATCCCTGATTACGCAAGGTCAACTTCGCCGATACCTATGGATGCACTCTCCTAGGGGAAGGAGGGAGGAGGAAAGAAAGGAAGATGAGGACTATGATTCCGACTGACATTGGAACTAAAGTCCCAAGAAGAATCCTCTACTACCGGTTGGACTAATCCAGATGATCACCACGGGAATACCTTTGGCGGAGAGGAAAAGGAAAGCCAGGGAGATCTCAGTGATGGAATTCGACAATCCATCAAACAAGCTCGTTCGGAAAGATAGGTCTACCGTAGTATTCCCACATGATGATCCACTCCTTATTATGGCAAGGATTGGAAGCTAGGATGTTAAAAGGGTGCTCCTGGACGACGGGTCCAACGCCGATGTCCTATTCTCCCACCTGTTGCCAAGTCTAGGCATCGCGAAAACCGACCTCAAACCTGTCACATCTCCTACCTTCGGGGCAGGTCCTTCCAAACTCCCTGTCCTCGAGTGGATTGACCTACCTCTGATGTTAAGGGGAACTTCTATTCAGAACAATGAAGAACTCTTTGCCTCTGTCATGACCAGGTTCATTGTCATCGACGTCCCCTATTCGTTTAATGCCATACTTGGAAGGGAAACTCAATGGAACTTTCACATCCGACTAGATGTGAAGTACCTGACGGTCACCTTTGGAATGAAGGACGGGGATGCACAAATATTCATTGATCAGATCGAAGTCTAAAAGGTCTTTGTGAATGCTAGGCAGAGCCTAGGGAAAGTGCACACACAGACCTCGAGAGAAAAGGGCACACCGACCGAAGGGTCTATAGAAGGTGAGAGAAGCGACTTGGACAAAATTGAAACTGAGAATGTATAGCTCATCCTAGGCCGAAGTACCCGCATGGGGAAACATTTGGCCGAAGGTGACAAGCAAAAGCTTGTATCTTTCCTTTTAATGAACAAAGATCTATTTGCCTACTCGCCGAAGGACATGCCTGGGGTAGACCCTCGCATAATCCAGCTTAGTCTTAAGATATGCCCTGACGCAAAGCCTGTTCACCAAAAAAAGAGAAGCCTTTCGGTACACAAGAACAACTTTGTTAAAGCCAAAATCCAAAGGTTGATGGAGGCAGACATAATAAGGGAAGTCAAATATCCCGAATGGCTTAGTAACGTGGTTATCGCCACAAAAGAAGGGAGTGACAAACTCCAAATGTGCATCGACTTCCGAAATGTGAATGATGCTTGTCCTAAGGATTCGTATCCTCTGCCCCCAATAGACCAGTTGGTGGACTCAACTGCCGAGTATGGCCTCCTTAGCTTCCTCGACGCCTTCAACGGGTATCATCAAATCAGGATGGACCCCGAAGACGAGGAAAAAACTGCCTTCATCACCGAAGTTGGTACATACTGCTATATTAGAATGCCCTTCGGGCTTAAGAATGCAGGAGCCATGTACCAGAGGTTGATGAATAGGGTCTTCGACTCCCAAATCGGGAGAAACATGGAAGTCTACGTCGATGATATGATAGTCAAGAGCAAACTACCTAGTAGTCATATCACAGACTTAGAAGAAACATTCCACCAGCTGAGGACATTTGGAATTCGTCTCAACCCTAAAAAATGTATGTTCGGGGTGAATACGGGTAAGTTTCTTAGATTTATGGTGTCGGAGAGAGGTATTGACGCTAATCTAGAAAAGGTCAAGGCCCTGCTAGGGTTCCGAACTCCCATGATGACCAAGGATGTGCAAAGACTCACGGGAAGAATCACGTCACTCAGCAGATTCATCTCCAGATATGGGGATCGCTGTCGACCGTTTTTCAAGGTCCTCACTAAAGCAGCAAAAAATGGAGGTGACCTCGGAACCGAGGTGTGCCCTTGGAACGAAGACTGCCAAAAGGCCTGGGAAGAGCTTAAAGTCTACCTAACTCGTCTGCCGACACTTCAGCAGCCACGGGAAGGAGAACCCCTCATACTATACCTTGCCGTCACCGAAAAGGCGGTAAGTTCGGTCCTTGTGAAGGAAGAGGGGGCAAAGCAATGGCCAGTATATTATGTGAGCAAGTCTCTGCATGGTGCCGAAGTCAGGTACCCCTTGCTACAAAAGGCTATTTATGCCCTGGTGCTTGCAAGCAGAAGGTTGCGACCCTATTTCCAAGGGCACCCCATTATCGTCCGAAGTAACCTGCCTCTTCGGGATATCATGAAGAAGGTAGACCACTCGGGAAGGCTATCAAAGTGGTGCATCGAGCTCGGTGAGTATGATATCACCTATGAGCCAAGGAAGGCAATAAAAGCACAGGCATTGGCAAATTTCATTGCCGAAGTACCCGTTGCCGAAGACAATACACCTAACCTCGGAAAGGATGAACCTGAGTGGACTCTATTTGTTGACAGGGCCTCCGGCTCCGAACATCAAGGAGCTGGAGTAATTATTCGTGGTCCCGAAGGTATGGAAGCCATGAAGGCCATCAAATTCGGGTTTAATGTCACCAACAATATGGCAGAATATGAAGCCCTCATAGTAGGTTTGCGCCTGGCCAGAAGAGTTGGTGTAAGAAACCTAAAGGCTCACAGCGATTCTCAGCTAGTGGTCCCACAGATGGCAGGAGACTACGGCGCAAAGGACCCAACCTTGGCAAAGTATCATGACCTTGTAACAAAGCTCATCCGAGAGTTCAACGCGGTACACATTGAGAACGTGCCTCGTTGGGACAATGCTGAAGCAGATACTTTGGCTAAGTCAAAAAAGTCCACCGAGGTGCTAAGTCACCCAAGCATAGCAATAATGAGCATAGCAACCTCGGAGAGAGGGTGGAAAAATCCCATAAAAAAGTATCTTACGACTTCAAGACTTCCCAAAGATCCTCTTGAGGCAGTAAAAGTGCGAAGACATTCCGGACGATATTTCCTAATCGGAGAGGAGTTATACCGACAAGGGTACGCGAGTCCACTGCAAAGGTGTGTCGGCGAAGAGGATGTCGAGACAGTCCTCAGAGAAGTCCATGAGGGGGCCTGTGGTTCCCACATAGGAACTGACGCTCTAGCAAGAGTACTACTCCGCCAGGGATACTTCTGGCCCACCTTAAAAAAGGACGCAAGGCAATTTGTCCAGAAATGTGACAATTGCCAAAGACACGCTAACATCCAGAGGTTACCCTCGGAAACGATAACTCCACGTAACTACCCTTGCCCCTTCGCGGTTTTGGGTATTGACCTCATCGGACCTTTTCCAACTGCACCCGAAGGAGTGAAGTTCTGCATAATCGCAGTAGATTACTTCACTAAATGGATTGATGCAGAGCCTCTGGCAACCATATCAGCGAAGGACGTGCAGAAATTTGTCTGGAAGAACATCGTATGCAGATTCGGTATACCGAAGGTGATAGTGGCCGATAATGGTTCCCAGTTTATTGGCAGGGGATTCCAAGAATTCGCTACCGACCTCGGGATAAAAATGCACTTCACCCTGGTAGCTCATCCTCAGAGTAACGGACAGGTAGAGGTGTCTAACAGAACCATAAAGGATGGTTTGAAGAAGAGATTAAATCAAACAAAAGGAAACTGGCCAGGAGAACTTCCTAGTGTGCTATGGAGCTATCGGACAACTCCCCAAAGGGCCACAGGTGAAACGCCTTTTTCGCTCGTATTTGGCATGGAGGCCATTATTCCTATCGAAGTGGTTCAGCCTTCCGTGAGGGTACAAGTGTTTGACAAGGAAGGGAACAACCTCGGGTTGAGAACCAAGTCGGACCTAATTGACGAACACAGAGAAGTTGCTGAACTTAGAAGAAAAGCATTTCAGCAAAGGGTAGCTATCGCTGCAAACTCACATGTTAAACAAAAAGAAATCAGGAAAAGGGACCTTGTCCTCCAAAAGGCTGATTTTGAGCCCCGAAGACCATCTCACGAAGTACTTCGGGCAAATTGGGAAGGGCCTTATTTGGTCCTTGATGAAGTTCGGCCAAGAGTCTATAAGCTCGAGGATACCGAAGGTGGAGAACTAAAAAATACATGGCATTCAAATGCTTTGAAGAAATTCTACATTTAGAAATTTTTCTAAGTGTAGAAAAATTTTCTAGGGAAAATAGTCCCACCTGAGGAATCTAACCGAACAAGGTGCAAGTATCTACTTACGAAAGTGACACATTTTCTCCGAAGGTGCGTCAACCGAACATGGCTGATAAAAACAGGCAAAGCTTTGCCAAAAGATATTCACCGAAACTGGTGCTATGCCGAAGATGGTTGATAATAAGCACGAAAGATATCTTCTCGAGGGTCCTAGACCAAAAATGGTCAAACTAACCCTTGGAACCGAAGATCATTTAAGGAGAAACTTGTCTTAAGACTTAGCCAAATTTTGGAGGAAATAAATGAATTTCATTCATGTCTTAGTACAAGAAGGAGAAATTTACAAAAGAAGAAGAAGAAAAAATAGCCTATTCGGGATCATGGACGCCTAAGGGACCTCGTCATTAGCAGCTACCTCACCTTCAACCTCCTCTGTCACATTCTTCGGTGCCGGAGGTAGAGCAAAAGGAAGGTTGAGGTGCTCTATTTTTGACCACGTCCAGCGAGGCCCTTCGGGGATGTCCAGACCCGCCAAAAAGGAGACGTCAAGGTCTGGGTACTTGGCTAGAACTTGGTGTCGAGCTAAACAGAAGCCGTCTTGAAATGCAACCTTGGTTGCCTGATCGGCTTTGTCCTTCTCGATAGCCAAGTCCTCTAGCTCGTTCCTTAGCCCAGCGACCTCCTTCTCGAGCTTCTTTGTCTTCTTCTTCTTCTTCTTCTTCTTCTTTTTCTTCAGCTCATCAACCTCGGCTTGAAGATCGGCATTGTCTGCGAGGGCCTTCATCAGGAGTGCAGAGTCCTCCTCCTTCTCCTTTCGGTAGGCCTCATTTTCTGAAGTAAGCTCGGTGACCTTCACGCCAAGGTCAGACACCTTCTTGGAAAAATCTTGAAAGAGCTCCTCCTGACTCTTCAAGAACTCCTCCCGAAGTTTAGCCACCTCGTCCTTGGCTATTTTGTTGAGTTCGCCGTACTTAAGGATCGAGGTGGCACAAAATTGCTTGGCTCTCGCCAAGGACTCTTCGGTCCGAGATTGGACCGAAGATTGCTTCGCTGCCCAAGCTCTGAAGTAGCCACTATACGCCAAGAGCTGCAAAAATGAAGACTCCAAGTTAGGATCAAAAGGCTACGAAATCTTGGAAAAATTTTCTAAGTCCCAAGAAGCTTAAAAGTCACATGGGCAGCATGTTCGGACATCCTCACGGTGAGGACCTCCTCATTTGGGCACTCCTCAATCAGGGACTTGAAGGTGGCGTTCGTAAGGATGCCTTTTGCCATCTGAGGGGCCATTCACTGGCTATCCTCGAAGAACAAGTTCATGTCCTTTGTAAACAACCAGAAAGGCTCCCTCAGAACCTTGTCCCTCGGAATTTTGGAATCCCGAAGGGCCCACTTCCGAGCGTGGTCCACCATCCATGCTACGGGTATCTGCTCCTCTGCAAAATCACGCCGAAGTTCCGTCAGTACGTTATCCCTTAGCCACTCGTCTATGAGATCTAAAATACCAAAAATTCCCAAACTTACAAAAAAATGGCTAAGGGACAAACCTGATGGAACCTCGGTGACATCCTCCTCAGAATCGCCGACTTCCAGTACTTTGGCGGGGACCTGTTTGCCCTTTCTTCTTTGGCGCTCTTTAAGCTCCGCCGTCGAAAGGCCCCCTACCGAAGTTTCCAAAGCATTTGCCTCAGCAGTGGGGCTGAGTGGAGTCAGGCTGACAGCCGGCTCCGAAGGTGGATCAGGGCGGACCAGGGACTAGTCCTGCACCTCCAAGTCGTCTTCCGGGGGGGAGGAGGAAGGTCTTTCTTAGACTTCTTTGCTGAAGACGGCCCCGCCCCCGACGTCTTCTTCCTCTTCGGGGCCGCCTTCTTCCTCTGCTGCTCTCCCTTCTTGGCTTGACCGAGGAAAAGGGACTTGTAGAAGGCCGCGGATTGGTCGCCCATCTCTGAAAAAGGGAAGACATCAGTGTAAGTCCAGAGGAGTATAAACAACAAAAATCTGGAAGATTACTTACTCTCCACAAGCCCTTCGTAGGTGAGCTCGCGCCGAAGGAGCATCACTAGCCATGCCTTTTTTCCGTCAAAGGCAGGTTTCGGCATGGCCAGGTCAGTTTTATGCTCCTTGACTACCCCTAACTCCCGAAGAACCTCTTCGGTCATGAAGTTCCACTTTATGGGAAAGGGGTACAGGGAACGAGGAGGGACCTCGGGGTCCCAGTCCGCGACTGCGCGGATACGGCTGTCGAAGTCGTCAAACTTCACCTCCAACTCCGGGGTTAGTAGCCGTCTGGGATCCACTACATCTATGGGCAGGGTCCCCCATGCCCATTCCATCGGAACGTCCTTCCAAGCCTCAGCTACCTTCAGGAAGAAGAACTTCCTCTGCCAACCCCGCCAGCTGTCCCTCGTGTCGAAGGTAAAGGTGTATTTTTTGGACCCAGAACCCCGAGGAAGCAAAAAATAAAAACCACCCTTCGGGACGGGATGGAGTTTGTAGTATTGCATAAAAAAAATGAAGTGAGGCTCTATATTGAAGGCCCCACACATGCAAAGAAAAGCATTGAAATAGGAGTAAGAATTGGGCGGAAGCTGAGTTACGCCTATGCCATGAAAATGGCAGAAGTCGCAGACCACCTTCGGCGGAGGAAACCGAAGTCCAGCCTTCAGTTGGGCCCGAAAGACGGTAACCTCATCCGAGTTATTCATATAACTGAACAAGCCAGGTTTGGGTAGCCTAATAACCGAGTAAGAAGGAAGAAAAAATTTTGTTGTCCTCTTCGCTAACTTCTCCAAAGTGGTACAACTCGGATGAGAATTGAGAGAAAGCCAGCTCTCGGGGATAGTTTGGACGAACATAAGCGAAATGGGGGAAGACATTCAGAAAAGGGAAACCTAACTTCGGAAGGGAGAAAAGAGAAGAATGAAATAATGACGAAGAACAACTTCGGAAAGGAGAACCCACCAAAGCTTTTGCCGAAGTCTGGATTTGTGAACGCCATCGCTAAGACTTGCCGGAAATCGCTCCACCGCCGCAGAAAGGGATAAAAGCTTTAGAGCAAACGAGAGCAAAACAGAAGCAAAAGAAAGCAAGTGGGAACTCTGAGGAAGAGGAAGGTTTATATAGGCCGAATGTGGTAGGCGAATCGTTGCCATAATTACCCCTCAAAGGCGAATCGTTGCAATAATTACCCATCGAGGGCGAAGAGACGTGGTTGATGTAACCGACGCAACTGTCCTCCAATTACCACGTGACACGTGTCACCTAGCGCAGGAAATGAGGGCACGCCTCCTGACAGCACGAAGGCCTAAGCAAGCCTATCCGAAGTGACGTGCCCATTTGATTACAAGACGTGACCGTCCATTGACCTGCAGCAGAAAGGTAAAAGAGGGATACACACTTTGAAAAGACCGAAGGACTAGCCAGGAGGCAAGAAGTGACACTCATAAGCTACCTCGGCTGAGGAAGTATACCTTCAGAGAACGAAGTGTCCCCTACCTAGCTTCCACAACGAGTCCCATGAAGTGCTCTAAAAAAATCTACTCACCGAAGTTATTACTTTGGCTTTCCGAGGGGGGCATGTGATAGCCAAATGGCTATCAAACTTGGATAGCTTCTAAGGATGATTGACAAGTACCATCCTCGGACGTACATCTGAGCAACCTCGGGAAAATGGATCCTCACCACCTTCGGCTGATAACAATACCACCCTCGGAAGGACATACTGCACCATCCTCGGTCAAGTGATTTGCCGACCTCGGGAGGCCATCTCCCCATCCTTGGCAGAATATAGCAGTTGCCGAAGGTCCTCCACCCGGCCGAGGAGCCTCCCTCTACAGCCCTCGAAAGTAAATACCAGATCGAAGGAGACCTGTCTGCCGAAGGGGTATTACCCCCTGAAGAGGGCCCATCACCGAAGGAGTTCTCACCCAGATGAGACCAAGACAGTTAGGAGCCTTTAACACAGAGACCTCGCACACACCCCTGACATATAGGCCTCCCACGGCTCTGACTTCTGGCTAGAACGGCCTATGGCCAGTTAGAGATACCCATCCCCGAAGGTACGAACCACGTTTGGCCGAACACGTGTCATGATCTGGGCGGGCAGTGTCAAACAGACTTCCCCTAACACCCTCCTATAAATACTTGGGGAACAACCCTGGTAAGAACAACAAGACACAAGAGACAGAAAACCCTAGCTATCTTCTGCTCTTTGTTCCCTCTTTCTTACCTTCATTCTTTAAAATACTTACTTGAGCGTCGGAGGCTCCTCCCCCGGAATCACACTCCGGGGAGTCTCTAACCTCTATTTTACTAAGTTTTTCAGCAACATTCTTGCTGGAAGTCCCTCTCAAAGGTACCTTCACACCGGAGGTCTCTTTCCAGGCATATTCATACTGGAAGTCCAGCTCGAAGCTGCACCATGTCATACAACAAGGATGCTGTCGAGCATCACATTTGAAACCTAAATGTAAAACAATTTGGGAAGGATGAAGTGTATCTTTTTTTATATAACACGATTTCATACTTTAAAATGCTAAAAATTCAACTTGACCTCTAAATTCTTTTTTTCTTAATTTGCTAACTTGGCCCGTAAACATTGGATTCAAATTTGGGATCCGCTTGACCATCCTTAAAACCATTTTTTAAAGATTATAAGAATTCATTTGCTAATTTGTCTGGCCTACATTATTTCATTGACCACATACTGCTCGTCTTAAAAACCTATAGGAGTTATGAGTACGATCGAAAGTGCAAATGTTACTTTCGAGAATAAATAGAGAAGAAAGGGGTGGGAGGAGCAAAGACAGATAAAAAAATAGAAAAAAACGGGATTGAAGGGAGGAGAGGTCCTCTTCAACCAAAAATATAATGCCTAAATTCATATTTCAATATCAAACTTTAATGACTCAGACACATAATACTCATAACTATACCTCTATACTACTCAGTTCTCAAACTTTGTAAGGTAGGACACATGATCCCCTTGAGTTCAACAAAAAAAAAATGTAAAATTTACATAATTTAGAACTCAAACAGAAAGGAGAGTTAACATCATGGACATAATTAGTTTTTTACCATAATGTATCTAAGAGAGGGCAGAGTTCTCATGACTGCAAGGAGTAGGTGCAGGGGTGCTACTTCTCATCAAAGGAACAATTAACAACCTACATAAGAAGTTAAAGCTCTTTTATAGGAATTAAATTTGTTTTCCCTCTATGCTCATCTAAAGTTCTTAAAAATACATGAAATGAGTTTATAATTGGCTATAAAACTACTAATTGCAGTAATTTCTTTGAGTACGGGAAAAGAAAGGTGAATATTAAATCCCTATAAAAATGAATTAAATAATTTCTTACACAAATTAATGTCAAGTTTGTTTTTAGTTTATTAATAATGTTTTGAAAAACTTTATTTCTATGTGTAATAATTAGTTATCTAAATTATATATTCATTGAAGCAATTATATTAAGAGTTCCAAACAGTATTTTAAAATATATATTATATTTTAAAAGGTTCATATTTTTATTATTTGCTATCTTTTTAGGATGTTTAAGTTAAAAAATTGATAAAAAAAACAATTCTTTATAAAAATCAGTTGATTATTGGCATATGTAGTACTCCCTTGTAATTTTTTTCATTATAGTCTCTATAAAAATATTAGTTATTAAGCTATCAATTTTAAAGTTTGTTGACTTAATTCAAAACCTTATTAAATTTTGAAAATCATTTGTAACTTTTTTGTGAAATATATTAACAAAATAAAGGTTTTTTAATTACAAATACCAAATTGTACCTTCTTACAGAATTAGGTACTATATTGTAATTTCAATATGAAAACTGAAATAAGGACAATATGGTAAATTAATAATTAAAAAACTTGCTATATGTGAAAATGTTGCAAGGATTTTGAAATTAAACAAAATAGTATATATTGCATCATTTTTTAGATAAAGAAGGTATTAGCTTTTAATATTTAACATTTATTTCAGACGAAAAATAAGTAAAATGAAAAAAAAAACTTTATAAAGTTCATTTTGAGTCCTAAAATAAGCAACAGTAGCATTTCGTTAGGTAAAGGCTCAAGGGGCTTAACGCAAGTGCCCCACTTTACAAAATGTGAGGGTTGAGTAATCCCGATTTATAATGGGAGGGGCTATTTATCTAAGTCATCAAAGTCTAGGGACATATTATGAATTTAGGCCAAAATGAAACAACTTTAAGGGTGATCATGCGGTTTATTCGATTTAAACCGAATTGAATTAGTTGGTTTATCCAGTTTTCAATTTTGAATGATAAGAAATTGAATAGACCGAGCCTCTCAAACCGAACCGAATCTCGGTCCAAAACAAATTAACAGAAAAAAAAATAGGAGTGAGATTTTATGAGAGAGAGAATGAGATAGAGACATTTGTTTTTCCTTCTAAACTTCATTCAATATAGAAGATTTATTGTCTATGATAAAAAAAAAAAAACAAGAATCCAAATTAATTTGGGTTGATCTATAACTTTATTGTCTATGAAAAAATTGAAAAAAATTCTAACAATAAAAAATTTGGTTAATTCGGTTATCGAATTAATCTATATCCAAAACCATAATTAAACTAGAACCGAAATTTTGTTATCCGATTTTAAATGAACCCAAACCGAATTACTGAAATGATTAAACCGAATTTTCAAATTATCCCAGTGTTTCGATTTTTTCGGTTTGAACCGAAATCATCCGCCTAATTGCCTTTGTTATTGCTCTGTTTCTTTCGGAACTTCGAGCCGTCCCGCTTCTGAGTCGACCATACCAGCTGAAACCTTCCCCCTTTATGATCGAATTTCAGCAAGGAACGAGAATCGTCCCATTTCCCCTAAGTGTACCCGTAGCGGAATTTCTCCTTCAAGAGCTCTGCAAATCGAAGCACTAAAGTCTGGTTTTTCGGTTGGTTCCGAGGTCCAAATTCAGATCAGGTTGGGCATTGAAGCTATCTTCTCCTGTATGAGCGAATTTATGTTTGAAACTATCCTGCTCATCTGTTTTGGACTGTTTTTGAATCATGTTCATATATGTCGATTCATGAAAGTATGCCATTGTTGGGATGGTGCTTGATATTATCAGCAGTCGATGTAATGAGGTACTTGTTCTTGGTTTCTGGGTTTTTATAATGCTTTTTGGTTACTGAGAAGTTGAATCAAATTGTTTACTGGTTTTATAGTTGAAGAAAACCTTAGTTGCTATAATGATTTTTTGGGTTCAATGTTCTGCTAATTTAGGTTTAGTTGCTTCTTATGCAGATGTATGTGATGGGGAAAGACTTGAACTGTATTTGTTACAAGTTTTATCTTCAAAACTGTAAGATTTGCTGAAGAAGAGAGAACTAGTTAGTCCAGTGAGTAAACGTTCGTTGCTGGAAACCACTTCTAGCAGTGGCATTATGTTGAAATCGAATCTCCAGATCTGGATTAACTTGGTTTGCTACAATGCGTTGTTGGAATACCGTAAACCCATCAGCAGATCTTTGTCCTAAGGATTAATAAGGTGATTAGAAAGTGAACTCAATATGAGTGTGTGGAGAAGAAAGGTTTCATTAGAGTATGTGAAGAAGATTCTTTGCAAGTAAAGTTAGGTACTTTATATGAGTAGCCACAAGTGCAATGCAGGAGCTGACTTTCTAGCTAAGCTATGGCACTTAGTTCCAATTTGTTTCCCCGTCTTTTTTCCTGTTTTTTGTTAGTTGGTAGTCTATGATCTTTCTTTTTGGTGGACATGCCGGGAGAGTCCTTCATCCACAAGAAGTTTTGTTTCTTCTTTTTCGTTGTCTATAGTACTCAGGAATGTTATAATTACAGTAACTCATGGTTGATGCAGGTAATTGTCAGGCTCAACCACAACCCCGGGAAGACGCTATTGCTGTCTTCCAAGATTGAACAAGCTTCCTGCAGATCTGAGCTAACTGGGTTCACCGACACTCTGATCAACAACTTGAGCATTGGCTATCAGTGTGATAAACCATGGCTTCATCGTCGCTATGTCCTGCTGCAATCCCAAGACTTGTTCAACCGTCTAGTTGACATATATAGTAGTCTGTTTAAGTCACATTATAAGTCCTTCAAGCACGTGATCGAGTCCTGTCAGCTTCCAGATGATAGGAATAATAAGATCAAAGCTGCTGCAGAGGCCTATGTTTCTTGTTGGTTCTGGGACCTTTATGTCTCAATTGGAGATTCTGTTCGGAAGCTGTCAGGCACTGCTTTTGTCCAGCATTATCAACACCGAAAATCCAACCAACTCACTATGACCCCTTCCTCCAACAGCTGAACACAGTCATCCAACCAACTCACACTGCTCATTCTCCTGGAGACACTCTCTGGATACCATTGATCAAAGAGAGCATCAACTGGGAAGATGGCAATCCGTTCAATTTGGAGGGATGGCTACAGAGAGAGGACCTGGTCTTTGCTCTTCTCGATGTCATGGATCACAAAACTAATAATTGGCGCACCATTCCACTCAGTCTTCCAGATACTCTTGGAAACCCTATGTGGCTACTAGACTGGTTTCAAAACAAAGCCTTCTGTTGGTTCCCCAAAGAAGCCCACTGAATGAGCAGATGCAGGATGAGGCCTTGTGATCTTTCTTGTTTTCTAACTAGTCCAGTTTATTATGCTTGTGGATGTATCTTCTGTTCCATATCCAGTTTATTATGCTTGTTGATGTATCTTCTGTTCCATATTAATGAAATTTGGCCCTATAGGCTAATGTGACCTTGTTTGACTCTTAATTATGTATCTAAGCAGCATTAACCAAGGCCAACAAACAAATTAAGCAACCTCAATCGGAGCTCATTTAGCTCCGGGGTCAGAAACCGGCAAGTGTGAGCGTATTTAGGAGGAAGTGAGCCGCTGTGTCTAATACCGTGAAGCATATTTTGAGTTTCATTTGTTGATTCTGCTGCACCAGAACTTGGGATACTTGTAACTTGTTGCATTATCTAAGCCAAAGAAGGCAAAGAGGATGACTTAGAGATTAATTAATACTGCAAGATAGGAGCGTTAGGTAGCTGATCAGCTGGCTCCTTGATCTCTAAGAAGTGCTATGGACAGATTACCCATCCTTGTGTTCTGTAATGAACTAAGACGGGTGCCATCTTGATACTTAAGAGTAAAGCTAAGGTTAGCTAAGAAGGAGAATGAAGCAGTCACAAATACATCTTCACTCCACATCCAAAAGGGGCCCTAAAATTGCGGTGCTGGCTACACGTAATCAAAGGTAGACAATTGTTTGTGAGCAAAACTTCCAATGACCGACAAGTATGTTATAATAAGAGTCCGAACCCATTTGACGATTTTGGCTAATTTGTCTATGCGAAAGGGTATCACAATAGTGAGTGTGCGGTTTTTTTTTTTTTTTGTTGGTCATCAAATGTCTTATATTAACAAACACATTAGAAATATCTTTCAAAAGAAGAATATGTACTATTATCGATGTCAAAGAATAGTCTATTACTTTTTCGTAAATGTTTTGAAAAAAAAAATTGTGTACATCCTTTCCCTTTTTAGGTCATCAACTGTGATAATTTTTTTTTGTTGTACATTTTTTTTTCTTTTATTGAGATATGGTACTAATTACATTCACTGATTTATATCCCATGTTTAGAAGTCTATATACTTACCCTTGATTTTTTTATACTATCTCATATCAACTCTTTAAAATTTCTATTTAAACTATTCAGTAATTATCTTTTAATAAATTTAAATTATGTATTAATTTTTCATAATTAATAGCCAGTTAAAACTATTAGTTTTTCCACTTTGTAAATTCTAGATATTCTATTTTCGGTGTCAGAAAAAGGGTATGGTTAGTTTAAATGCACACATGGTCCTTCAGCATGAAAAACTCAAGTGAGTTAGTTCTTTTTGTTTGACTCAGTGCAAATTAGTCCTCTAACTTTCCAAATTTAGTCTGTTAGTCCGGAAAGTTTGCTAAACTAAACGATTTAGTCTAGCTCGGACACCTTCTGACATAACGCCATCAAATATGGAGGAGATAGGGAGTTGAAGCAAGAAAGCTCTTGGCGGAGGAGATAGCTGGTCAGATTCCCGCTTGGAATTTGGATGCGGTGGCGATGCTTGAACACTTGCTCCGGCTTCTCGCAAGCTTTGGGGTCATTTCTTGCTCCACCATCGGTGCAGCAACGAGAATCACCAATCAAAATCCAAGTAATTGACTTCAGTTTACTCAATGCTGATTAGGGGTGGACCTACGTAGGGGCAGAGGGTGCCGCTGCCCCCCCCCCCCCCAAAATTTTGAAAAAATTTAAATATAGGTACTTAATTGGTTAATTCAAGAGAAATTAGGGACTAAAAATGTATTTTTGCCCCCCGGAAAATATTGAAAGAATATGAAGATGGGGGGCAGTAAGGTAGGCGCTAAATAAAACAGTGACCAAATGAGTAATTATTCCCTCTAGTCTTAAACAGATATTATAACATGGCCCAAATGCACTATTAGTTCTTCAAAATTTTCAACCTGTACGAGTTGCACCCTAATCTTTGAATTAGTACGAATTACTCCCAATCTCCAGCTTTACCTCGCCACGATGCCGTCCCTCTCCTCGAGTTGCACCCTAATCTTTGAATTAGTACGAATTACTCCCAATCTCCAGCTTTACCTCGCCACGATGCCGTCCCTCTCCTTCGGGTTTAGTCGACTCTCCTCCAGGCTCGCCCCCCCAAACCGAAAATCCTAGTCCCGCCACTGATGCTGATGGACGAAGATGATGACCTCGATGGTTAGATTCGGCGAGATTCGACAGTAGATTCAACAAGTCTTGCAATGGGATTCAGTGGCTGGATTTGGCGAGGATCTGATTCAAAGATTCGTTGATTCAGCGATTAGTCAAGGATCCGATTTGAAGATGGAGCGATTCGTTGATTCGAAGCTAATGGAGATGGAGGCAATTCGAAGATGGGGTTATTCAAGGATGGATACGAAGGCAAAAAATGGCCCCTAACAACCCAAGATGACACCCTTCACCAGAAGGGACTGCGAGCTCTATAGGAATGGACGAATGATGAGAGAGACCAGATGGGATGTTATGGAAAATAGCGCTGATGTGTCAGGGCCAACTCAGCACATCTCTATGCCACGTCAGAAACAAAGCTAACTCCATTTACCCTTCCAATTTGGATGAACTCACTTGATTTTGCAAAGTTAAGGGACTAAGTAGCACTGAGTCAAAGATAAAGGACTAGCTCGTTATATTTTTCCAAGTTGAGGGACCAAATACGCATTTTGGCCTCCAAACTTTGGTGTAAAAGTATAAACAACCTAAAATCTTAGGGTAAGAAATTGTAATTTACCCTTGATTTTACCATCCATGGCTGGGCGCAAGATCGTTTTACGAGCGGCAGGGCTGAGATTGGTTGCAGGACGTGCCACCAATGGTTGGCCGGAGAAACGGAAGAACGAAAACGTCATGCGCCTTTATCGTCCTCTCGAAGGTGAACTTCTCTGCGCCTCCTCTCTACTGTCATATATTTCTTTCCGTCTTAATTCACAATCGCCATTCCAGGGTTCTGCTTCAGATTGTGGCTTTTGGGTTTCCATTGCTCCTGATGAATCTCTGTTGTTTAATTAATTAGTCATGGTTCAGTCTTGGAGAATGTGTGAATTTCATATATGATCACTTGGGATGATACATGTGTGAATTTCATATATGATCACTTGGGATGATACTTTCTGTACAGTGCCCCCTCTTTTGTACTTGGTTTTGCAGTTGCTGCTCTTTCTAGTAGCCTTAATTTTATTGAAATGCTTCAAGCTTTCCATTTTTATTTAGTGTTTCAGGAGAGGTTCTTGCTTGAATTGCTTGAAGTGTTGGATGTTGCCTGTCAGCTGGGTTTCTTATGTTGATTCGTTTTCCCTGAAATGAATGATTAGCATGTAAAGTTTCTGTCTGGAATTTTGGTGTCACTATCTTCTAAAGTAACAAGTGCTCGGATTCCCGATCTGCATTTAGTTGTGGAAAATTTTTTCCAATTTTCTCCTTTGAACTTCTCTCCGATGGACACATAGTGAGGGCATATGGTGATCATATTTTGCAGAGTTAGAATTGCTTAGTTTTGAAATTCTAAGCAAGTTAGGAGAATCATTGCTTGTGATTTTCTATTCAGAAGAAAAAAAAAAGGAGGGGCTTTAGTGAATCATTCATTTAAGAATTCGTAATTTCTGTTGCCAGTGTCTATCTGGTAGAATATGCATTTGCTGAAAATGGAACTCATTTGCTGTGTGTAGCTGATTTCTGAAATGTGTAATGAACTGAATCATTGTTTTTGCATCATTACTAGCTCATAGTAAGTCGCCTTTGCTATGTAGAGAAACTTTATCTTTTGGCTGTTGATATTATAGAACTGCTGACAATGTAATTCCGTTTCTCGGGAATTTGCCCTTTGGATGAAATAATCCATTTGGAATTCCATCAAATTTATGGATGCTCATAGGTATTATATATATAAGGTGTAGTGTTGTATAAGACCTAGGAGCATGGTCTACCTACTCATCAAACAAGGCTCACAAAATGGTCAATCGAACAGAACCACACATACACACAAACAGGAACTGAAGTAAGATGATGGTAATGTCCAAAGGAAGGTGATGCAGGAGCTAATTTTATAGCTAATCCAGGGCATTCAATTCTGACCTTTGTTTGGTTTTTTCGAGTTTTTGCCATCAGGTGTAGCATCTATCTTGTTAGTCATTACACAGGGAGTATCCTTCATGTTCAAGTAATTTCCTGCTTCGTTATCATCGTTGATATAACTTATGAGTGTTCTGATTATTGTTACCCATGGCTGATGCAGGTAATAATCAATCTCAACCAAAAGGGCAGGCAGACACTAATGCCACAAGAGATGATAGCCTACCTATTATCTGCCCTGCTCTCCATATCAAACAAGCTCCCCAGGGAGCTCAGCTAACTAGGATTGCTGACACCCCTACCAAAAACTGGGTGATACGTTTTTGGCGTGATAGACCAAAGCTTCAACCCCGCTATGTCCTGCTCCAATCCCAGGACTTGTTCAACCGTCTAGTTGACATATATACCAGACAGTTTATTTTTCTGATGAATTATGAGTCCTTCAACGAGGTGATCAAGTCCTATGATCTTCCAGATAAAAGGAATAGTAAGGTCAAAGCTGCTGCAGAGGCCTATATTTCTTGTTGGTTCTGGGACCTTTACGTCTCCATTGGAGAATGTCTTCGGAAGTTGTCTTGCATCGCCTTTGTTGAGCACTATCATCAAGACGTACCATCCGTCATCCTTGACTGATATGACCCCTTCCTTCAGCACCTAAACACGGTCATCTGACCGACTCACATTCAGTCCCTTGAAGACACTCTCTGGATACCATTGATTGTAGAAAACATCAACTGGGAATATGACAATCCGTTTAGTTTGGATGGATGGGTGCGAAGAGATGAGCAGGTGTTTGCTCTGCTTGATTTCATGCACCATGACGAGACTAATGACTGGCACACTGTTCCGCTCAGTCGTCATGATGCTCTTGGAAACCCCATGTGGCTCCTAGATTGGTCACAAAACCAAGCCTACTGTTGGTTTCCGAAAGAGGGGCACTTCACCAATGAGGATTTGCTTGCTGCCTATGTCCTTGGGATTCCTTGGGATTCCTTGCACTCCCAACCTTGGCCCAAGAGATCAAGATGACTGGCAAACATTTCCTAACACTGTGATGCCCAACAATGTAGTTTGGTCCGACTACCTGCGAGTTACTGCTCGCAACTTTTATGGTTCTGCAGAGTTTCGCACTTATGATACCCGCATTCCCATGCTTCATGCCAGTGTGACACCAAGTACTACCATGCTACCACCACCACCAAGACATAAGATGCGGAAGAGAAAGGAAGATGATGACACTTCTCATATTGAGATGTCCCAAGTGCCCGTTGAAGAGACACGGTCCGAAATGCATACGGCTCAACCTGAGAGTTTCAAGTTGGTTCAGTATCGTGTAACCGACTGGTGCTACCATGCAAGGGTCATAATCAACCTGCATAAGCAGATGCAGGATCAGGCTTTTAGGACTTTCTTATTTTCTAAGTAGCCCATTTTCTTATGCTTGTTTAGTATTCTATGGATGTACCTTTTGTTTTTTGTTTTTTCTGGCTTACGTAATTTCTTGATTTGCATGTCTAGGCTAATTTATCTACGGTTCTAGTAGTTATCTGGTAATTATAATTTGGTTGAGTGTTTAGGTTATAGAGTTTTAGAGTTTTGACGAAACACAAACAGCATGAAACATAGCAAGTTGGATTAGGATGAGGTGCGGCGTAAGTAGTATGCATGGATAAATTGTTTTAAAAAATGCGTTTTTTTCACAATGTTTGTTAATTTTTCTACCATTATTATGAAAAAAAAGACCAAACATTTTAGTAATTTTCGAGAAGCAGTTTATAATTCTGGATTTAAAAGAACATTGTTAAGCAAAATTAATTTCCATATTTGATGAGTACTATATTAGTCCTAAAATTATTATTTTAATGTTCAATTTCCTTTCATCTTTCTAAATTTATGTGCAAAAGTAGAAGGATAAAACCTGAAAGAGGAGAAAACTTTTTATTTCTTTATTATAATATTTGTAACAAATCCAAATGCTTACAAGAGATCAAGAAAGTATTTTCTTTTTTCTTTTTGGTAGTCAGAAGGAAAATAACAAGAAAACAAATTACACAAATCCACATAACCAAAGAGCCGTTGAGGCCAAACGGTGTACTCAATCTACTGCTGCTTGCCTAACCATTGCTATTGTGACTTTTACAATCTAGTTATTTATCTGTTGAATCTCCTTAACATCATCGACAACATCCAAATGGGTGGCATTATAATATTCAATCTGAAGAAATCTAACTAGATAGACTGTTAAAATAGTGATAATGTTCATGTCATAAGAATGGGCTTCCTGTAGTGCTGTGAGAACAACTCTAATATTGATACACAAGGCCGAAGGGCTTTCTCCAACAAAACAAGAGAAATTACAAGTTGAGGCAAACGAAGGATCTCGAAATGACCAAGCTACCGCTCCTACCCTCATCCCAGGATTCCAAGCTCCATCAACCTAGAAGATTATTGGGTGGGAGGAGGTGGTAAGATTGTTGTTGACCCAACAATTAACTCAAGGAGGAGGTCTAGGGAGAAAAGATCTGGTGATATGATCCCTGTGTTGAGCTGCCAAACTTGTTTCATGGATGAGGAGATTCCTATTTCAAATAACTTGCTCTAAATGCACAACAACATTTTGGAAAACCTTAGAGTTCCAAGCAAGCCAAATGCTCCAAAGGGTAATGATAATGTAGTCTCTAGCCTCTGATTGCTAAGTAATATTGTCTGGAAGGTTTCAAATTATCCACTAAATGAAGTCCTCGTTGGATTTAGGTTGAGAGATGCCTGGGGTTCATTCCCACACATATCTAGACATTGGGCAATGCATAAACAAGTGTGTTATGTCTTCTTCGAAGGCATCACAACGAGGCCAACAGGCTAGAATTGAAGTGCCCCTCTTGTAGAGCTTAGATCTAGTTGGCAGGGCATTATTAATGCACTTCCAAACAAATGTCTTGTATTTTCATGGAATACTTGATGCCCATAACCTTTTCAAAAACTTATGGGTGTTGGGAAGATTTGAAAAACTTAGATTTTGTGAAATACTTTAGAGATGAGCCCAAACATATCCTTTGTCATAAACACCCTATCTTTAGCGTTTTCCCAAACTAACCAATCACTCAAACACTCTTCTCTTCCCTTAGTTCATCTAATAATTTTCTCTACCACTTTTTAGAAAACACCGACTATAAAAGTGAAATCTTCCATGAGATTGAGTTCATAGAAAATAGATCTTTGACTTTAGTAATACGCCTAGAAAGGGAT
This sequence comes from Aquilaria sinensis, assembly GCA_005392925.1. Classification (NCBI taxonomy): domain Eukaryota; kingdom Viridiplantae; phylum Streptophyta; class Magnoliopsida; order Malvales; family Thymelaeaceae; genus Aquilaria; species Aquilaria sinensis. The sequence continues at coordinate 308,792 of SMDT01002946.1, read as the reverse complement.
CCAAATCAAAGGGGTTACACTTGTTGCTGGCAAGTTTGTCTAGGAGAAAGCCAAGAATCCAATAATCGAGCCAAACATCTACTGATCTACCATCACCAATCTTCCAACACAACTTTGGCTTAAGGAAATCACACCCAAGAAGCGAACTTTTCCACACCATAATAGGATTAGAACCTATACCTGCACTCCAAAGAGATCCTCTACCATACTTGGCTTGTAGAACATGAAATACCAACGAGCCAGGATCTTTTTGCGTGATTTTCCAAAAGGGTTCACTAGAAGGGCTTGATTAAACATTCTCATGCCTCGGATACCTAACCTCAGTAACCCTTTGGAAGTGAAAGAGTATGCTCTTTTGTTTCATATCTATTGAATCATTTAGTTTGGTGTGAAAAATAAAAATTTAGAAATAATTTGTGTATTATTTTCATTTTTACCCTTAACTTTTTTTTTCATGTAAATTGAGAAAGTTGGAAGAAATGAATATTGAAATAATAGTTTGAAGGATTGTATTGTAAAGTAATTTACTAAATATAAAAATATTGTAAAAATTTAGGACCATCCAAAGTGGAATAAGTTGCAATAGTTTTTGGACGGATGAAGTATGTTTTTAATAAAAAAAATATTGCATAAGGAGAAAAGATCGCATACTTATCTATAAAAGAAGAATAAATAAGTCTGAAGAAAGAACACAAATATATATATATATTTCTTATGCATAAGTTTCAGTTGATATGGAACTCTACTTATAACCTATCTGATAAGCCTCATACTTGTATATATGTACCAACAATATGGATGGAAGAGATAGAAGATTCACAACCTAATTGTCTTCATGGTATCGGAGTAGGATTACTGCTCCACCAATCAACCAACCTGAAAACCAAGCTAAAATTTCATGGAAGATCCCCTCAAAAACCCCTACACTAACCTGACTGAGTCCAGTCTTGGCGATTGGACGACCAAACTGACTGAAGCTTTCAACAAAGCTACATCTCTTACACCCAAACCCATTGCCGCCCCAATTGGAGTTAAGTTGGATGGTTCCAACTATGCTTTATGGTCCTAGGTTGTTGAGATGTACATCTCGAGGAAAGACAAATTGGGATATATTAATAAGGGCTTACCCCAACCCCTTGAGATTAATCCCTCATTTCAAAGATGGAGGACAGATAAAGCTATTGTTATAGGATGATTGATCAATGCAATGGACTCATCTTTGGTAAGTAATTTTATTTGTTTCCTGATTACAAAATAGGTATAAGATGCCATCACCACAACTTATTTTAATGGAGTGGACAATTCACAAGTGTATGAACTTCAATGTTGAGTAACTTACACTAAACAAGCAGGTGGACCAATTGAGAAGTATTATAATAATCTCTAGGGCTTATGTCATGAGATTGATTTCCATCGTCCTAACCCTATGAAATGTCCTGATGATATCAAACAATATAATATGAATTTGCAGGAGGACAGGGTTTACATCTTCTTAGATGGTCTAGATGATCGTCTTAATAAAGTTCATAGTGACGTGTTGCAGTTGCAACCTTTCCCTACAGTTGAGCAATCTTATGCGTACATTAGACACGAGGATATTCGACAAGCAATGATGACCTCCAATGGTGATACTTTGATGGGTACTGTGATGGTATCTAAAAAGGTTAAGGCGAGGGTGAAATCGAGTATAACTTCCAAAGCCAAGACTCAAATGGCTAGAGGGAAGTGAACTCACTGTGGAAATTCCAAACACACCCATGATGAATGCTTTCAATTGATCAAGTATCTAAATTCGTAGGATGACTACCAGGCACAAAAGAAAACGGGAGCGCAATGCCCTAAGGGGGAATATGGGACGTGTTGTCGTGGTCTCTAAAGAACCTCAGCTATCTCTTTTTCCCTAGGTTGAGGTACTGAATGAATTTATGGCACAACATTATCAAGGTAACTATAGAAGTGTGCTTTTTAGCTATGCTTTTTGTGAGATTAGTGGTTGGATCATTGACTCAAGGGCAACTGATCATATGATGTTTGATGCTTGTGATTTTTCTCAAACCACTGATCCCAGGAGAACTTGTATTACAAATGCAAATGGGGTAACATACAGTTACAGGAGCTTGAACTGTAAATTTGTCTCCATCTCTCTCGCTATCTCACACATTACTTGTGTCATCTCTCTCAAACAAGTTAATGTTTGTGAGTTAGGCTAATACAGATCTTAATTGTGTGATATTAATGTACCCTACATTTAGTCATCTCTAGGACATTATAATGAAGGAGAATATTTGATGTGGTACTAAGAGAGGAGGATCATACTACTTGGATGATTTTATTATCGACAGAGTTAATCATATGACAAGTAGTAAGGAGAAACATATTTGGTTGCTACATTGTCAGCTAGGACATCTGCCATTTGGCTATTTGAAACATTTAGTTCTAGATTTATTTTCAAGCACATAACTCTCTGACTTTAAGTATGAAACTTGCATTGTAGCTAAAATTCATAGACTATCTTTGTGACAGAATAGGGCCCCAGTGCCCTAATTTGCTAACATTGGTAGGCTCCTCAGGAACTATAATCCCACTTAGGTTATAATTGGCTAGTTATTACTTATGAAGTATATTAAATCATTACGTGCAACTAGTTATTTAGCCTAACCTGCATAGAAAATAAGCATGCATTGTCCTGGCTATTCAATAACAATTAAAAAATACAATATTGAAAATAATGCTGCCAATTAATGAAAACACAATTCAAAATGAGCCAAGATGTAAAACTTTAGTTGCTTTAACTTCAAGTAACAACTATGAGCATACATCTCAAACTTATATGCATCCAAATGCAACCCTAGTGTTATACATACCAATGGGTACTATTAGAGGCTATCTTTTTGTATGAAAATACCATACATATAGAAGAAGCAACATATATCTACTAAGATCCATCCCTAGCTCTTCACTCAAGCAAGCAAGCTTTAAGTGATGAGCCAGACTTTCCTTCTACTCACTTAGCCTCAAACTGTAAGGCAAACACTTTGGTCAGTACTAGCTTATACTACAAGTAGCTTAAAAACATAAGATTTACCACTTATAGAGTACTTTCAAACCAATAAAACTTAGCCTTAACAGCGGCCCTTTACCAATTATAAGCATGACTAACCCGTTTAACACTTGTACAACACTTAAGGGGTGAGTGCTCTAGAGTACTTGGTAAGGGATTCGATACCTGTAAGGGGAAAAAATGCAAGCATGCAAAGCATAACAAACATATATCTACATACAAACAAACCAAAGCAATCAAACAACATAATGAACAATAAACATAATCAATTAATAAACAACAACAAAAATGCAATGTAATGTATGGATGGATGAGTGAATGCACAAGTTTATGCACTTAGGACTTCTTTACACCTGAAGGCGTTCTTAACTACTGTGAGCTCATATAGCTGGGGTACTTGGATACTGGCCCTCGTATCCAATGTTAGCACTTGATTAAACCCATGAAGTCCTCCTTATAGGTGACTTAAGTAAACCATAGCTTACCTGACCTTGCCCGCCTTTTACGGGCTACTTAGAGTAAATCATCATTTACTTACCTCTTACTTGTAGCCTTTACTTGTTATGCTGGGTAATTAAACTTAGTGGCCAAACTTTACCAAATTCCCCTAAACTCAACTCAGGCAACTTAGTTGATCCACTTACCAAGCCTGTCAACTTGGTTGGGATCTCTTGTGCACCGTTCAATGCCCGAAGGCACTTGGCCTCTACCCTTAAGTAATCAAGGGTCCCGGACCCTTCTCAGGTCCCTTTCCAGTGCTAGAGGTTCAAGACTTCACCCCTTGGCCATTGGAGGACACATACAATACTAGGTCCCTTCTTAGTACATTTTTTGTGACTTAAGGTACCTCACTTATCCTCTTTTCCTTAGCTCTCTTAACCACCCACTTATTACCCATTTATTGATGCATACTTAAATCTTAGGAGCACTTTTGAGCCATGTTAAAATGCCACCTAAGCTTTAAGAATTGATTTGGGACACTTGGAAACAAGGTTGGCACAATTCAGGCATAATGCTATAGCAATTGCATATTGTGATGCGACAACATCATGATTTTATAGGAGTTGTTGGAATTAATGTGATAGCACCAGTATAGTTGGTGCGATAGCATTGTACATTTTAGGCTGCCTTTTCTTCCTCTTTAGCTTGATGTGATCACATCAAAATAATTAATGTGACCGCATTAACCCCTGAAGCTACTTTTTTTCATCCCTTTCTCGGCCAATCTTGCTCCAAATCCTACCCAAACCAGTTCCAATCATTTTTGGCTCATTTCAACTTACTCCCAGGTGTTCTAACACTACTTATACATCATTTAATCATGCCATACACTAAATCCCATACCTCAAATCCAAGTTAAGCAAGATCCAAAGCAAACAAAACCACACAAAGTTCACTTGAGCACAAATTGCTTCCCTTGAGTTCTAAACCTAAATCCAAGCAAAATGGGCACCACAAGCACTAAATTTAAGGCCATCACTAACCATATTTCAAGCTTAGAACCAACTAAAACCCATAGATAAAACATACCTTTGGGTTTCAACTCAAACTTGAAGGAATGAGTTCTAAAGCACTAAACACACCAACTTCTAGCTAGGAGTTTGATGTAATTGCCTTGAGACCCTTAATTTTCTTGGAGAATGAAGCAAATTTGGAAGATTTGAAGACTAATGGATATGGAGGAAGGGAAGAATGAAAATGAGTTAGGAGAGATGATGAATAGTAGCTTGATTGTTTAAAAGAAATACTATCTCCGTCCCAATTTAGATGAAACGTTTCCCTTTTTAGAAAATTTTAAACAATCAATTTACCCTCTTACCCCTATTTAAACTCTCACTACACAAAATCCAATAAAGAATCTTTTTTAATCTTTACTCAATCTTTTATTGCACAAAACCCAAAAAAAAATTTCTTTCTTTTTTAATCACTATTTAAACTCACCACATAAAATCCAAAAAAAAATTAATTTTAGTTTCATGGGTAAAATTGGAAAAAATAACATAAATTACATACACCTTAATCTCCGGGCCTAGAAAAATATTTCATCTATTTTGGGATAGAGGGAGTATCTCCAACCACCCCTACTAACTTTGACTTACCTCCTCCACTTGCAAAATTAATTTTTTTTCCTTCTCACCAAATTTCTGCCTCAAACCATCCCCTTAGGTCTTATGGTTAATTGTTCTCCTTGCCTTTAGCCTTTAAACTTTATGCCATAAGTGGCACAATAGGCCTAATTCCTTAATTTGTGCATTTTGGTCCCCAAACTCTCATTCTTGGTTCCAATGGTTAAAGTAATTTATGACCTTAAATTATTTGATCAAAATTACTTACATGACCTTAATTTCACTGAAATTGTAGCCATGTTGCTCACTTGGGTCAAAATTATCATTTTACCCTTTTGTCTTTTGGTGTCATTTTGCACTTAAGAACTCAATACAACCTTGCTTAGCTTGCTTTTCTTACTTAATAAAACTTATTTGAGGAAAATAACTTGGGATTTACTTACCTTGGCATCCAAACTATGGGAAATACTTGGCGAGCCTCTACAATCTTATCCAATAAGTTTGAATAAAAGTAATGTTCTGTTTGCTTTGATCCATTTTGATATATTGGGCCCTTCACCCATAACCACTCCATTTGGATAGCAGTGGTTTGTGTTATTTATTGATTATTGCACCCGTATAAGATGGATCTATCTATGATTGCACCCGTATAAGATGGATCTATCTAATGAAATGCTAGGATGATGTTTTTTTTTATATATTTCAGGCCTTTCACAAAATGATTCCAACCCAATTCTTGATTAAGATATAGGTTCTCCAAACAAACAATGAAGGTAAATATGTTAACAGAAAATTTGAGGTATACTTTGAGTGCTCAGGCCTCATACATGAGACCTTATGTGCACAAACACACCAACAGAATGGCATTGCCAAAAGGGAAAATAGGCATGTTCTTGAAACTTCGGGATCTCTGCTCATCAAGGCACATGTTCCTGCTCGTTTCTGCGATTGTGCAGTGTTGACCACAGTACATCTCTTGAATAGAATGCCGTTGAAAGTCTTAAACTTTAAGACTCCACTGTAGGTCTTATCAACTTGTGTCCTGGTACCTTCCATCTTGATAATACCTCCTCAAATTTTTTGTTGCGTGGCATTCGTCCATTTGCACAAAAATCAACATACTAAGTTGGATCCATGTACAATTTGTTCGTATTTTTGGGATATGCCACTCATAAGAAAGGTTACAATGCTTTGATCTTACTACTAGATGTATGTACATCACAATGGATGTAACATTTTTGGAATCAGAGATGTTCTTTTTAGGCTAGTATCCACTTCTTCTCTTCCGAAAAGGCTTGGGGATGAAGAAAAGAATTGAAGATGGTTGAGTACTCTTCAGCTGCAACCATAATTGAGTGAAGATCTAGACAAACATAGGCCAAAGGAAAATACAAGTGATATTGGGGAGTTGTTAGCAGAAACAAGACCTAATTCAGATGAAGGACAAGCTAGGAGTGACGAAAACATAAATGCAACTAGCGTGGACACAAATAAGGATGAGAATGACATGGAAATCAATAATATCAATTTTGACCCCCTCTCTCCTACCATGGCTGCTCAAGTACCAACTTCAGAAAATTCCTATGAGGTATGTTCTCTATCTTTTATTCACCCTACTGATCTTGATAGCTTAATTGGTTGTGCTGCTGCATGGATGAAATCATTGGAAACTACCAAATAAGTACTCTCTAGACATTGATGGTAGGAGGTCAAAATATCCAATAGCCAACTTCATGAATACCCAAGTCTTATTGGAACTACTTAAAGCTTTTATGTACTAGCTATACTTATCACATGTGGCCAAGGATGTGGAAAAGGTTTTGAAGGACCTAGAATGGACTCAAGCAATAAAAGAAGAGTTGGAGGCATTGAAGAAAAATGACACCTGGACACTAGTCCCACTACAACGAAGGAAAAAGGCAGTAGGATGCAAATGGGTTTTCTCTATTAAATACAAGGCTGATGGATCGATTGACAGATATAAAACATTTTTAGTGGCCAAAGGATACACACAAACCTATGGCATAAACTACCAGGAGATATTCTCCTTAGTGGCGAAGCTGAATACAATCAGTGATAGTGTGCAAGTTGCACCGAGCTCTATACAGTCTTAAACAATCTTCTTGGGCATGGTTATGTAGATTAAGCATGCCCATGAAAAAGCATGGATACCAACAAAAAAACTCAGATCACATTATTTTGCTAAAACATCAATTGGGGAAGGTGACAACACTAATCATCTATGTGGATGATATGATTATCATAGGGGACGATGTAGAGGAAATCTTGAGGCTACAAAGTCAACTTTCTACTGAGTTCAAAATGAAAAATTTGGGATGACTTAAATATTTTCTGGGAATTGAGGTATGAAGATCAAGACAAGGCATTTTTCTATCACAGAAGAATTATGTTCTTGACTTACTCACTCAAACTAGTCTACTCGAGTGTAAACTAACTAACACTCCAATTGTTCAGAACCATCAACTTGGAGAATATGTGGATTAAGTGCCGACAGATAAAGAAAGATACCAAAGGATTGTCAAAAAGCTAATTTACCTATCTCACACTCATCCAGACATTGCACATGCTGTTGGAATAATGAGTTAATTCATGCTTTGTCCAAGTAAGGAGCATACGGATGCTGTAACTTACATCCTCCACTATTTGAAGTCTTCCCCGGGAAAAGGTCTGATGGTTTCCAAACATAATCATGTGAATATTGTGGGTTACGCAGATGTTGACCAGGCAGGAAACATCTTAGACAAGAAGTCCACATCCGGTATTTCATATTTTTTTTGTGGAAATCTTGTTACTTGGAGAAGAAAAATACAAAAGGTAGTAGCACTGTTAAGCGTTGAGGCAAAATTCTGAGAAATGGCACGAGGCTTATGTGAATTATTGTGGCTGAAGAATTTAATAATAGAGATTGGTTATCCCTAAAACTCTACAATTAGTTTGTTCTATCATAATAAAATAGCCATTGAGATCGCTCATAACCTTGTCTAACATGATCACACTAAGCATTTTGAAGTCAACCAACATTTTATTAAACAAAACCTTAAGGAGAAGATCATACAATTCCCGTTTGTTATGTTAGAAGATCAACTTGTAGATGTTCTCCTAATGGTTGTGTCCAGCATAAACTTCCACAACTTACTTGACAATTTGGGTGACATTTACACACCAACTTGAGAAGAAGTGTTGGTGTAAGTTGTTTTAGATGAAGTCTACTTGTTTACGTGTATATCCTATCATAAGTTTCAGTTGATATGGAACTCTACTTATAACCTATCTAATAAGCCTCATACTTGTATATATGTACCAGTAACAATTAAGGATGAAATAATGATAACATACACCTAGACTTTCAACATAATTACAGTTGTGCCATTCTTCATTTTCCTCTCAAATTACGCTGATCGCTCATCATCCAGCTCATTTCTATCATCCTCATCATTGTCATCTAGCCTGTCAATGAGAACTTTCTACATTCCTTTGGTTACCCTTTTTTCTAGTTGCTACAAAAAGCTCTCATCAGTCATCGAGACCCACCATGATAAAGTCCTTTTTTAGATCTATTTGGTTGCTTGGAAAATAAGAAGGAAAGAGCTAAAATTTTCAGCCACTTGATCCATCTATTTAGTTATTTGGATCTGTTTGGTTGGTTGGGGAAATACATAAATGGCGAGAATTGCTTTGCTCAATTACAAGAGATTGTGAAAAGCTTCCAAGGATCAGATTTTTTCCACCATGACAACAAGGAATTGGAGCGTCAAACTGGTGACCAAGGACAAAGAATTAGCCAAAGGATTTCAAGTAGTTTTATCAAGCAATTGAATTTGATTTGACTACATGTTTTGAGGTGTGTCAGAATTCTTAAGTTTGGGTGTTTTTACTGCTTTAAAAAATGAATAAGACTTCAAATTCCTACCTTGAAAAGCATTAGTTCCTTTGTAAACACAACAATAATATCATCACCTGTATAAATGGATTAAACCCCGAAACCATTTGAATCCATCTTCTAGCTTCTTTTTTGTTTTTGGTAATCAGAAGCATATATAATTGAAGTTTAAGGGAAAAGAGAAGCAACAAAGTCATGTGCCAAAGAGACTCTCTCCCAGGGGTACAACCAACACTAAGCAGCGAGTAAATCTCTCCAACCCAATTACAATTTGCTATGTTATACTCACCATCAAGGGCCAAGAATCTGCTTACCCCTGATTGTAGTAAAAACCTATCTACAATTAGTTAAAAAGGTAAGAACTTGGAGGTTAAGATGATGAGCTACTTGAATAGCTCTTGCAAAAGAAATAAGTTCAGCCTGTAAGGAGAAAGAATAGCATGGGATCACATTTCCATCCTTTAACCATGGTGGTCCATTAATTTCCATCCAAACCCAAGCAATTACTCCCAACCTTAATGATGTACACCATGCTCTATCAACAAGAAAAATGTTCAGATTTTGAAGAAGTTTCGATAATTTCTAAGTTCCTGAAGAGTGATAAAGAAGATTTGGGGTATTAAATGGAAGGGAAGAAGAAAGAACTAGGTAGTCTCTAGCTGAGATAAGTTATTGCTAGAAAACATCTCTCCTTGCTATAATGGATTATGTATAAAAAAGGGGCATTGTGAAGGCCACACTCATTCTGACCCAGCCATATGGTCCAAAGAGTAGATACTAAATATTAAGTCACTCAAAATGACATTTCGACTGAGAAGCTAATATCGATATAAGCCAAGAGTCAAAGGATTAAACTTACCTACCAAGAAAAGAGGTATAAAAATTACCCCAAACTTCCAAAGTGCCCAGGCATTACCAGAATAAGTGCATTAATGTTTCCCTAGCATTCCCACATCAAGAACATGTAAGGCTGAAAAATACCCCAATGAATTGCCAGATTATCTATAGTGGGCAACAAATTGACTAGACACTTCCAAATAAAGAGCCTAAGTTTATTCGAAATCATAGAGGCCTAAAGGTGTTTGACAATCTTAGGAAAACCTAAGCTGGGATTTGATGATATAGAACCTTAGTTAAGGTTAAGCAAAGATCCTAATTTCTTTATAAGCTCCAAAGTATACCCTTGCTTCATAAAATAGGTACCAAATGTACTTCTTATCCACCTAACAGCATCCTTTCTTCCATTCCTACCAAAGGGAGGCAGGCTTAACGTTTTATAAATAATTACCTTTGGAAAGATCTCTTCTAGGGAAGTAATATTCCATTCACCAATAGTTGCATCCATAAGCTAAAACACCATGATGGTAGGTTCATGCAACATTTGTGGAGTTAATGATCAAAGTGTCCCTAGAGAAATACCTGGGAACCAAGGGTCTTCCCATACTTTAATAGACTGGCCAAAGCTAATGTGCAATTGAATATAATGGGAAAGAAAGTCACGACTATACAAAAGGCTATGTCAGATAGCATTCTCAGCACACTTGACACTCCATACAAAATGGGAAGCTTCATACTTTGCATTCAATAAACGGAATACAAGAGATTGAGGGTTCTTCATAAAAATTCTCTAGAAAGTTTTTCCAAGTTATGCTTGATTAAATTACCACATATTTTTTTTTATACCCAAGCCTCCCAAGCCCTTAGGAAGCATTAAAAGACCTTTGTTTAAGGTGAAGAACTCTTTTGTCTTGGGAACCAGACCATCAATACTGAATCAAGGTACTAGAGATAGAGTCAGAAAGCGTCACTAGCACCTTGAATAATTACATCATATAGAAAGGAATGGAAGATAAGGTAAACTGTATCAAAGTTAATCTACATGCTGAATTTAATAGTTTCTATTTCCAACTGTCCAATCATGATCGAATCTTATCTGCTAAAATCTGAAATGACGTAGTTTATGAGAAGTCTTGATTGAATGATAACCCCAAGTAATTAAGGATACCATCATTGACCCTAAAAGGCAGAATTTGTTGGTATTCTTGTTTGAGCCTACTCAAAACATTGTGACTAAACATCCATTCTGATTTTGAAAAATTAATCTCTTGGCCTGCTACAATAGTATAGAGATTTAGTGCCTCTATCAAATGTTGAACTGCATTTTTACTAGGCTTGAAGAAAATCAAGCAGTCTTCTGCAAAAACAAATGATAAATAGCATGTCCATTTTTACTAGCCTTTAGTCCTTGGAGCTGACATGAGGCTTGTAATTAGAGCAAATAAATAGATAGTGCTTCTGCACATAAAATAAACAAGGTGAAAAAAATCTTGTTGTCGAATGCCAACTTGAAAAGAAAACAAATCGGTAGTGCAACATTAACCAAGACAGAGTACAACATAGTAAAGATACACTACATAATATGGTGTATCCAAAGCTTAAGGAATCACATGACACGAAGAACCTTTTCCATAAAAGACCATTGAAGCTTATCATATGCCTTTCTGATGTCAAGTTTAAGAACAACTTTATATTCTCTTAGACCACTAGTTCTGGTAGTGTGTCATATGGTATGCAATAGTTCATGGGCTATAATAATATTATTTTGTACAGACTGACCTGACACAAAAACATTTTGGTATTCTGAGACCATTGAAGACATAATTGGTTTAAGATGATTAATGCGAACTTTAGCAATAATCTTGTAAAGAATATTGCAAAAACTAATAGGTCTTAGATCCTCCACTTTTCTTAGCTCCTACTTTTTTAGAATTAGGGTGATAAATGTATGGTTGACTTTGTGAAGGAGCGTACCTCATTGAAGAAATGACATAATAGTGACAGAGTCACTCATAGTGCCCCAATACTTCTTAAAAACCATAGGTTGAAGACCATCGGGTCCTAGGGCTTAAAGATTTCCATGCTTAAAGGTTGCCCTTTTGATTTCCTTTCTAGTGAACGGAGTTAAGAGACTAGCACATTAGATATTAGAAAGGCGATGACTGATAAAAGAGTGAAGGATATTTTGGGCAGTGTCTTTTTGAATCATATCTATTGAATACAAATCTAGAAAGTATGAGTGGACATGAAAATAAATATCATCCTCAGAGTAAATCCATTCCCCATTATGAGTCTCCAAAGCTTTAATTTGGAGTAAAGCCTTTTGGCCATAATAGAGGTATGGAAAAAGTTTGCATTTTTATCTCCTAATGCTAACCATTTAATTCTTGATTTTTCTACCCATAGTTGTTCTTCATCTGCCATTAATGAAATGTATTGTTTCCAAAGATCTTGAAGAATCGTATTATCTGGCATTGCATCTTAAGTCCTTTGAACTTGAAGGATTGGTTCTTCGCTAATAACATATTCTACTTCAAATTCCCTATTGAGGATTTATTCCAGTTTCTAAGCAATAGGACAATTTGAATATATTTGGACACAACCTGAAAAATTTTAGAGCCCTTAATTCTAGAAGACCACATTGACTAAATAATAACTTCACATTTTGGATACTACATCCAAAAAACCTCAAAACAATGAGGCCGATAATAAAATGTGTGAACTGGTTTAGTATCCAGTAGCAATGGCACATGATTTGAATGCTGGATGGCCAAAACATCAAGATTCAATTCTAGCCATGTCTCATTACAGAAGGCTTTATGCAAGACTTCAAAGACAAATTCCTCTCATTGCTAAGAGTTAGTCCAAGTAAACAGGGGACCTCCACAAGGAGGACAAATCAGGCTAAGGTTTGTAATAAACTGGTTGAGTGGCTTTACCCTAGGAAAATAAGAAGCATTTGACCTAGTCTTTTCATATAAGAAAAGGACTTGATTAAAATCACATATTAAAATCAAAGGCCTAGTGTGATGTTGAAGAATATCTAGGATGTTACTCCACACTGCTTATCGAAGCTGAACTAAGGGGTGATCATAAATATAAGCTAAAAGCCTTAAGTTATCTAGGGCATCCTTAACTTGGCATAGAATTAGATGTAGACCCCTATACAGAACTGGGCAAACAATATTTGATGACCATCCCAACCAATGTCCACCTGTACGGCCATCTGCATCAATAGTTGTATAGTTTGAATAACCGATAATAGTTAGCTTATTAGCCACTTTAACCTCATGAAGTTTAGTTTCCATAAAGAAATTCATATCTAGCTTATGACGGCCAATAAAGGACATTAAATTGTGAACTGTCACGGGATGACCCAAACTGTGACAGTTAAAACTTATTAGCTTCATGGCTGCCTAGGGGTTTGATTTGGATCAAACCTAAATATCCTTGCCCCGCAGTTAAAGTCCAAGCAGAAGAACTTACTGGATCAGTAAAGGGAACTCATAGCTTACCTAAGAAAAATTTCGATCAATTGTTGAAACTCTTTTTGCTACCAAGGATTTGGTGGTTTAAAATGAGCCCATTTGGACTTAGGGTCTAGCAAATGCAAGGATGCTAATAGAAAGGAATCTTCCACTTCATCTCTACTGTGTTTACAACTGGATGTATATTTGGGAAACTAGGTAGGAACATTACTTTTATACTATAGGGATAAGGTTAAGAGTGTTTTTTGGGAGGTCTTTTTTACCCATGCCCCCTGAACCATCCTTTACCTTCAAGTTTAAGGTCCAAAATCTTAAAAAATGCATAAATGAGGACTTTTGATCATCTGTAGCTAATCTTGGCAAAATATTATCTAGAATTTTGGTATTTATGCTTTTGCCAACATTTTTTTTCATCTTTGCAAATGTTAATTTTTATAAGCTTTTAGCATTTCTAGATTTTCTAGTTCAATCAAGTGTTAAATAATGTTGTTCTATTTAGTAAAAAGTGTTGTTCTATTCAAATAAATGAGTTGTTCTACAAAATTTATTTATTTTGTAAGATATGCTGTTCGTAAATAATATTGTTTCGTTTAGTAAGAAGTACTATTTTATTTAAATAAATGTGATGTTAGCTTATTAGGCACTTCAACCTCATGAAGTTTAGTTTTCATAAGGAAAGTATGACAGCCAATAAAGGACGTCAAATGGCGAACTTGTTAGTGTTGTGCCCAAAAGCCAATCATAAGATGAATGTATTTTTGCACATTGAGTCATGATATTTTATTAAGGCATTAATCCAGCAATTATGTTTGTGGTTTTGTTTCTGCGTAACGTAATAAACATAATTGTAACCCTAGAATAATGATATTCTTAAACATCCCTAGTCTAGTATTATTGTGGAGTAGGGTGCAATAATACATAACGACTAGCATATATGGAGACTAATATGAGATATGTAGTCTACATATGGATACGAGTTAGAGAACTTGTGTACTGGACTGACCCACCATGAGAACACTACATTGATTCTCATAGTGATCATGGTATATGTAGTCCTTTGACCTGAGATCATCAAGGTTCCCTACATGTGAGTCACATACTTTGATACTTTCCTTTGTTGCTCGTAAATGAGTGAACTTAAAGGAGGTCATTGGGTATGTCACATATCATGCGAAGGGATTTGTATGATCAAGATGGGATTTGTCCCTTCTATGTAACGAGAGTGATATCTTTGGGCACTTTGATAGAGTGAGACTTAGAAAATGCATGGCCATGCTCGGATGAGTTGATATACGATATCAATGTCATCAGTTTAAGTTGGTCTACTCGGTAATCAATAAACCAAAGATTGGGCTATACGAAAGTGACACATTCCATGTCTTGTGCTTAGTCTTGATATCTTGGACAAAGGGACAATAGCATATATCGATGATGATCATAAAGGTTTAGTCGAATCACCAACAATCTTGTCACTTGAATAGCAATGATGTGTTGCTAGACACTGCTCATTGCTTATGATCATAAATATGATTTATGATCATTGCTAACGTGGTAAGAGCCTATTGGGTCGCACACATAGAGCTATTTGGATCATTAGAGTGCATGGGCTAATTATTTGGGTTATGGTTTCACAATAATTTCGTATAAATAATGAGCCCAAAAGTTGAGCCATTATTAAGTCGAAATTAAAGCCTAATTGGATTAGGGCTTTGAAACTCATTAGGCCTGGAAGTTGAGTTTCACTATAAATACAACTTTTAGTGAGAAATTCGCAGGTCTTCTTGCCCTAGCCTCCCAAAAGGACAGCCGTACTCTTCTCTTGCAATTCCTTGGAGGACGCAAGCTAACACTGCAAGCGCAAGAGAAACGCATCTGCCGGGACGTGGTGGAAGCGTGGTGATCCCGAGAGGCTCGTGTGGATACCATAAAGAGCTTGAACACGTCAATTGTTCAGGTTTTGTGATTCGACTCTACAGTTGAATGAAAGATCTCACCCAAAAATTAGGTATGAAAATTTTCGAACACCCAGTTTACCCCGTTTCACTTGGATCCTAGAGGGTTTTGGTTAAATTCTGCTGCGCTGTTTGGCTCCCGAAACCCAACAGAACTGTCATGGGATGACCTAAACCACAATAGTTAAAACTTAATAGCATCGTGGTTGCCCAGGATCAAACCCCAAATATCCTTGCCCTACAGTCAAAGTCTGAGAAAAAGAACTTACTGGATCAGTAAAGGCAACTCATATTGTAACTAAAAAAATTTCTGTCAATTGTTAAAACTCTATTTACTGCTAAGGATCTAGTGGTTTAAAATGAGCCATTTGGACTTGGGGACCAGAAAATGCAAAGATGCCAATAAAAAGGAATCTTCCACTTCATCTTTACCATGCTCACAACCAGATGTATATTTGGAAAACTAGGTAGGAAACGTTCCTTTCACACTATAGGGATAATGTAAGAAATGTTTTTTGGAAGGTCTTTTTCTCAATGCCCCTAAACCATCTTCAAGCTTCAAATTTAGGGCCTAAAATCTTAAAAAAGCATAAATGAGGACTTTTGATCATCTGCAGCTAACCTTCACAAAATATTATCCAAAATTTTGGTATCTATGCTTTTGTCAGTATTTTTTCTTCATCTTTGAAAGTTTTAATTTTTGTGAGCTTTAGCATTTCTAGATTTTCTAGTTCAATCAAGTGTTAAATAATGCTATTTTATTCAGTAAGAAGTGTTGTTCTATTCAAATAAATGTGTTGTTCTATAAATTGTTTTCATTTTGTAAGATATTCTATTCATAAATAATGTTGTTCTGTTCAATAAGAAGTGTTGTTTAATTTTTATAAATGTGATGTTCAGTAATAAATTGTTCATTTCATAAGTTATGCTATTTGTAAATAATTTTGTTTCATTCAATAGAAAATATTATTCCATTCATTTAAATGTGTTGCTCATTTCGTAAGATATGTTATCATAAATAATGTTACTCCATTCGTTCAAATGTATTATTTTGTAATATGTTGTTTATTTTGTAAGATATGTTATTTATAAATTATTGTTCTTTTTAGTGTGAAGTATTATGTTTATACAAATTTTTTGTTCTATGTAATAGTGTTTATTTCATAAAATGTGTTGTTCCATTCACTCAAAGTATGCTGTTTTGTTCACTCAAATGGGTTGTTCTATAATGTATAATAATGGGATGTATGCTGATGCATCAAGTGCACATTATAACTACTCTGCATATAATATTATAAAAATATAATATAAAAGGAGATTTCGGCATTTAAGAAAGGTTATTAAAAATTATTAGAAGTTTTATTTCCGTATGTAGTTATAATTTTTTCAATTTAAAATACAAGTTGAAACCATTCACTGTCACAAGCTTGGAAACTACTTTTAAAATTTTTTTTTATGCAAAAAGAAATTATTTAATCTTTTTCAAGCAATGTAAGGAAAAATTTCATAAAACTAAATTATGTAAAAGAAAGGGCAAAATCCACAGAGGTCACCTAGCTTATTTTTTTTTTCCCTAAATGGGTAGCCCACCTTCAAGTTGTCCTAGTGAGGTACCTTACCTATTATTGCATGTCCTATTAAGGTACTTTTCGTTAATTTCAAAGTTAAGACTGATAGAAAATGCTGATGTGGTAAAATAAAATATTAAAATAACTTCTAAAATAAAACTTTTAGTCCTTTAAGTTTTCTTATCGACAATCTAAACCATAAACTTTTCCCATAGACTCCCTCATCCCTCTCCTCTTTCTCTTCCTTCTCTTTATTGCCATTTTACCCTCGTCTCAGCCTACTCTTTTTTGCATACTTTTCTCAATCACCCCACTTTCTTCAATTTTGACCCCACTCTTCTTGGCCTTTTTCTTTTCTTTGATTAATCACTGATTCTTGCCTAACTCTTCTTGGCGTCTTTTTCTCCATTGCCCCACTCCCTTTGATTCATCATCTTTCCGATTCTCCTTCAATCCATATGCCTTTTCTGCCCAACACCTAGTTCAAGACCTTCAGCAGCTACCCAAGGCACAGATGGTGGAGGACTTCCACCATTGCTACAAATCCTAGATCTCAATTTTTCATATGAGGCATACCTCTGAATCCCAAATCTTGATTCATCTTTAAATCCCACATCTAAATTCGTCGATTTCAATGATTTTACAGGAGGCAGTTGCAGAGAAACAATAGGAAAGAGCAACGGTAGGGTTGATGGGAGATTTTATGGTTATTTTGGGCACATTCAAGTCCTCAAACTAGGGGAATCAGGTTGTTTCACAAGTGCCGGCACTGAAGAATCATAGCTTGGTAAAGGCGAAAGAGAATCGGAGAATTAAGAACCTTTTTAGATGACAGTTGAGCAGCTGGCATGAGGGTGGTTGGCAGCAGGGTTGGCAGAAGGAAGGCGGTCGGCCTTTAGGCTGGTGGCTAGAGGGTGATCAGCGGTGGCAACTAGTTGGCAGTAGTAGGGATGAAAGATTAGGGTTTTAGGGGTAGAATTGATTTGAGTAAAAGTTTAAGGGTTAGAATTAGTGATTGAAACAGTTTGAGGACTAAAGTTGACATTTTAAATTTATTTTAAGGTTATTTAATTTTAGGGTTATTTAATGTCATGTCAGCATTTTCCATTCAATTTAATGAAAAATTGATGAAAAGTGGTTGATTGGGATGCGTAATAGGAGAAAAGGTATCTTGCTAGGACAATTCGAAGATAAGGTGCATATTTAGGACAAAAGAAAAAGCCAGATGACACTCGATGGATTTTACTTGTAAAAAAAAAAAGGTTAAAGTTATCATTAATTAAATAAATATTAACTTTTAAGTTACATTGATTCAAAAGAAAGGACTACAAAATTTAAAATGAGTGGTTTTTTAGTCATTCTTTATTGTTACAATTTACTGTCTTTACGTTTAAAGTTTAATCTTTGCACAAGATTGTGAGCAGCCAAAATATCTTTACTTTTAAAGTTTAATATGACCTATTCTTGAAAAATTAATTAATTGGAGAAAATTTTTTTACTTAAATGAAAACTAGTTTCATAAATAGTCTAACAGGCAGGATAGTAGTTTATATAAAAATGGGTCTTGAAGTCTATACACATGACCCTTAAAACTTGAAAAATAATATGTTCATCATAAACTTCCTTAGTATCTATAACTTAACTAAGAGGTAAACAAATAATAACTAGAAAGTAAACTAAAAGTCTAGTAAAAAACCTACGAAGCATTACAAGTAGGGAACAAAGCTCATCAACAACCACACATTCATTGAACAACCTAAAGCCCAACCAAAATCGATGGTGGAAAGAGTGGTGAGCGCTTGAGTGGTGTTAGTGAGAAAGTTAGATGTTGAGGGCTAGAGAATCAAAAATTTTGCACATTAGGGATTTCAAGTGAGCAAGATGAAAGTTACTAGTTGACTCAGAGAATTAGGGAGTTAAGGATTAGCATTAATTATTTTTAGGTGTAATAGGCATTTCGTAGTTGGTCGAGATGGATTTAACTCTCATGGACACCTCTACCCACCAGACAAATGTTCTTTAATATCATGTTTGTCACATCGGAGGTAATTTTACCGATGTGTCAATCTATCATAGACGGGGAATCTATAGTTTACGGATTTTCTCGCACTTGATTGTCATCACTACTCCCCTTCAGGCTCTTCATTCTCCTTGATGATCTAAGATCATATATAATTGTGCTTTATCATGACAACTTCAATGTTTAATTAAGGAAACCAATAGATAGACAACTTGGGTAGCATTTCTATGAAATACTTTCCTAATCAATTATAGTCAGTTTCATTACTTTTATCTTTTTCATTTACAGTGGTAGCAGTCTAATTCAATTTTATTTTGATTGGTAGCTAAAGTTTAATCTTTAAGCATTAGTTGGACAAAATTCGCTTCTTCTCTCTAAGGATTAATGATTCTACCACTAGCTATAGGTAATACTATGCACTTGTAAGAGTTGATAGATTGTTTGAAACTATTACATGCAATAAATTTTGTGTGTGTGTGTGTGTGTGTGTTAAGAATTAGAATTACAGTAGATCTGCCATAAATGAATAGTATTCAATTTGGCCCAAGAACATGCCAGAATGGAAAAAATGGTATATGCAAACATTGGTCCCATAGATATAATGCTGTGCAATTTTGGTTCTCAAACTTTTCTAGACAACAATTAACTCCTTAAGTTCACAACAAATGTTTGGTCCTTAGTGAGTATTACTTGGCTTGACCTACAGACATGCTAATAATAGAAAAACCACATATTGAAGATACATCCATAAGATATCATTGTTTAATCTTTTGATCTTGTCTTCGCCTCCTTAAGTTGTTGGTAGTAGAATAGACCATTAAGGCAGTAGACTGGGTTCGAATGGCACCGCATTGCCTACAAAAATCAAGCAATCCATAAGTGGTTAAATTAAAACATCAGTCCTCCAAGTTTTACATAGCATACTTCGCTCCTTAAGCTTTGATATAGTAGTTTCTAATACCTTATATTTGTAACAATACCTTGTAGTTTTTAATTCAGATTTTTTTAGTCCTGAGATTTTTCTATTTAATAATTGATCCCTCAATTTGGAAGTTTTTGCTCTCCTAGTCTTTAGACATTGCTTCCTTATAATTGAACCCCTAAACAATGAATGGCGCAGCAATGTACGACCAATTCACCTAGTTAATATACAACTTTCTTTTTTTGAAGGGACTGTACAAACTTTCTTAGATTATGTCATAAAGTTCATAATACTTACAAAGAAAATACTTGTCTAATAGTTCATGATATCTATCAGTCATCACAAGCCATTAGTTAAATTTTAATTTTAGAGCCCTATAATTTCTTGAGTCCCTTATCAGTAAATCATCGAGAAAAGTGCACTATGAGTCTTAAAAGTTAGCAACTTTTTCTATCCAAGTTCTAAAAATTGAAGTTTTTCTAATTAAGTCCTAAATATATTAAAATGTGTACACCATAAGTCTTAAGTAACCAAGTGATGGACAACACCTCTGACTTGAGCCTAAACACCGTCATCCTTCACATGCCCCAGCTTATGTGTATCTAATTTGGTAAGGGAAATAGATGGTCACAAGAAGAGAAAAGGAGTTGAAGCTTTAGGCAAAATGAAGAAACTCAGTGGCAAAGTTGAGGAGAACAATCCTAACAAAAAAAGTTGGCATCGTCTTCAACTTTAATCAAACAATTGGAGTTACATTGCAAATGCAAATTTAAACCATTGATGCTTACTGCTTGGATGGAATGGAATGTTGGTTGAAAATTTTGTCAATGTCCAAGGTATGAAATGGAGTTGGATTTCAAGTTCTTTGAATTATTTGACAATCCAGTTTTAGCCAATATGAGCAAATGTTGTTGAAATACAAGAAATACAAGACTTTTGGGTAGTGAATGTGGAGCTAGTTAAGCAAAACCAAAGATTGAAGGTAGAGAACATAGAGCTTGTGAAGGAGGTTGGAAAGTTGAAAGGAGAGAATGCAATACTATTGAAAAAGACTATTGGCTTGTTTGGAGAGGTGACAAGGAGAAGGACATTTGCAAATGAGTTGATGAAGATGAAAAAGAAAGAGAAATTTGTGATATATATTATCTTGATGTTAATGTTGTTTGTGTTGTTGAAAAATTGCTGTATAGGTTAGGATGTAGATGTAGTACGGTGAGAACAAATCGTGATTTTGATGATTTTTGTAGTTGGATGAGCAATGAGCTCTATGTATTCAGTAAAATGCCTGAATGAATTTAGTAATCTCATCTCCTCTATTGTTTCCTTATAAACCAAACCATTGTGGCTTGCCATTACACTCCTTTGTTGGTGCATTAATCTTGAAAATGCTCAAATTCAAAGTCTTACAGTTGCTTGGTGGTTTTCCTCTATTTTTAAGCATAGAGAGATTTTTGTTTTTGTAACCTAAACGAACTTTGTTCTCTTCAAATGATTTTGGATGGAATTCTTATTGTTGTTGTTTAAGTATGAATTTATTGTGGATGTTTTCATCTTATCTCAATTCTCGATGTCATTATGTGTGGTTTTTTTGACATAGGCTTTGTAATTACTATTGAAAGAATGCAAGCCCAAAGTGAAAATTGTTGACATATGTGAGAAATGAGGTGCATTTATCAGAGAGTAAGCTTTTGTTCCTAAAATCAAGTGATTGCAAGAAGTTGCAGTAGGCATACATATTTCAGCATTTATGAGACCAATACTAACCTGTTGCACTAACTTGTTAGACTAGTTTGTTGCAATAACAGAAGCACTAACCTGCTGCACTAACATAAGCTTTAACCTACAACATTAACATACTAACTTGCTGTATTAAAATGCTGAACAATTTTACACTAACCTTCATGCACTAACACAAGCCTAAAGGTTTCACTTTCAAGTTGACTTTCAATGTGGTTTGTTAGATGGCTCTAAAAATTAACAGGTGCTTCTAAGATGTCAAATGAAGCATGTGTGAATACAAAACCAAGATATATGGCTGCATAAAGTGTGAATTTTGTAGTAATTTATCATGGTTCCTAAATGTT
The DNA here is from genome assembly GCA_005392925.1 of Aquilaria sinensis. Taxonomy (NCBI): domain Eukaryota; kingdom Viridiplantae; phylum Streptophyta; class Magnoliopsida; order Malvales; family Thymelaeaceae; genus Aquilaria; species Aquilaria sinensis. The sequence continues at coordinate 286,893 of SMDT01002946.1, read as the reverse complement.
TGGCCACAGTTGACTTTATGATTGATAAGGGCTTTATGCCTAAAACTTTGCAGACATTTAGAACTTTATATTTTGAACTTTACTAAGGTTTTAAATAAGAGTTTTAACAACATTAGATAACTCCTACTGAATGCCTAAAACAAGTATTGTTCCAGTTGTTTGCTCCAATGCCTCTCACTATACCCAAAAGTTGTAAAATGCAAAAACACCACAACCAAACAAGTTTGGATTGGATAACAAAGCCTACAATGCCTCTAAAGCCATTGACAAAAGCATGAAACATTGGCTGATTTCTACAATAATATGCTAATGCAAAGGATGACAGTAAAAACTAGAGGGCTAAGAGCTGGAACATCCTTTACAATATAAAAAAGTATTGATTTTCTCATACTAGCAACCAGAACAACAAATAAAAAAATATGACCATAAAACCAATTGCATCTTCAAAAGTGCTGAAATTTATTCAAAACCAAATAAGAAAAAAAATAAGAACATAGACACTCATAAAACTAACAAATTAGCACCAGTGGAACAAATAATGCAACAGTATTTGATTCCCACTTGGGTTTCTTACCAAGCAAACATAGAAAATTTTAAACCAAATTTGAAGGGAAAATACAAAGTCTTACACTTTGTCACACAACATTCCAACAAAATTTGGCTACCAAGCTTTACCCGGAAGGGTTTTCCTAGAAAAATGATTACAAAATTCTAATAGATGGTGCTTCACGAACCAAGTTCATACAACAAAAGACACCATGTGATCACTTCTAGGCTATCTAGATTTCTTGATTGATTTTGATCCTAACTTTCTCGTATATGCAATTGATTGAAGGGTTTTGAATTCATGTAAAGGTTGGTTACTAACAATTTGCATCTTCTTACTTGTAACTCTGCAGCTTGTACTTTTTTTAACTATTGAACTGTTACAGTTTCCCTTGTCAAGCTCAGACCTTTGGTGATAAGCAGCCCCTCTTGTGAACTAGGTTACAAACTGAAAAAATAAGCTAATTCTTATTATTTTACAAACAAGGTAGATATTGAAAGAGGAGTTTAGGTAGAGAAACAAAATACCAACATTCATAATGGTAATACCAACATCAAAGTTTTGGTGTCGAGAGCTTATAGCTTGAACAAAAGTATTTATTTCCTCCTGCTTATCACAGAGAAATAAGTAAGGATTATTTTAAAGTTTGTAAGACTCTCAATTAATAACGTAAAAATTCAACATATTACTAAAGTTGCATAAGTGATTCTTGGTTCAAAGACTACAACTAATTCTTGTTTTCGCTATGTATAGGTCAAGGACAATAATTAATATTTTCCATGTAATACACACATAAACTTAAATGTATAAATGTGATACCACACACCTTGAATGGGCAACCCTTATTGTTATGTCCATACTTTTTCACAATCCACACTTAACCGTCCCACCTTGCCTAGACATTCGGTTACCCTTTACCATTTCTGATGCCTCCTTTCTTCGTTTTTTTTCCTAGCCTCTTTGTCATGGTCTTGTGGTTTGGGGGTAAGGGCTTCGATTGGTTACCCTTTCTCTAAAAGATATTACTAGTTACAAAGGATATCATATGATGATATGCAGAGAAAAATATATTTTTATTATAACAATCATCTAAGTAATCTTTGGTTATTCTTCATGGCACTCGATAGCTCTAATTGTGTGCAGATAAGAAATGCTACTGACCTGCCAACTGCAATAAACACAATCTCTAAATTGTAAATTCACAACATATTTTAGTTCATTATCCATTATCTGATAACCATCATGACCATTCCAAAATATAGTGGCAAAATCTATTGCCCCTTTTATTGGATTCTAATTTGTTAAAAATGTTTGAGCCAAAATTTCTTGCCCAACCAACACAAAAGTCAACCTAACCATTACCTTTCTTCTAATTTTTTTGAGTATGAAATATATAAACTTGGTTTTTGCTTCAAGAGCCCATCCATTAAACTCTTCACACAAATTATTGTGCATAATATCATACTACACCAATGGGTTAAGAATGCGTTATACTAGTCTTTAAGTGAAGTTGCTCATAGACTGTCATGACTTTGTGGAGTAATCTCTTTAATTTTTTCATTCCCTCCCTGAAGTTAGAAATATTTGTTGATTTTGCACATTCCTAGAATAATTTCTCCAATTTTTGCCCCCTGAACTTTCTGTCTTAGAAATAACATGCACCAATTCTTACAGTGAAACAAAATAGCATTAAATACATAAATATCACACATGCATCAAATGATCACATATGAAAAATATATAATATATATTTGATACCTTTTGTTTGTCACTAATTACTGTCCAACCAAACCTATGGCCAATGTCTAGATCTTTGTTTCCAATTCGAACCATTGCCCACACAATAGAAAAAATTTGATCATTAGCATTTTTGCCTATGGCTAATAAAATCTCTCATTTGCATACATCCTTAAGGAAAACATCATTCAACCAATAACTTGTTGACACTCGGCAAGAAACCCACTATTTATTGAATTGAAACAAACATGGTGCCTGTTGAATAATTGATTGATGGAGCTAGGTAATGGAGGATTCAACCTCACTTCACATGTAGTTCCCGGGTTTCTAAAGTTTACCTTTTTTGCATAGTCACACAACATTCCTTACTCTTCATTATAACAACTTAGTAACTTCTTAAAAACTTTCATTTTAGCTCTTCTATAGTTAGTTAATGACACATCTTGTCTAATTTTCTCTCTTACCATGTTTCTAAATTTTTTTCAACCTAATGGTTGGCATAGCCTTTATCTCCACAAATAAGGATGCAACTAACCACTTATTTGTCACTCTCTTATTTTTTAAAGTAATACCACATGAGTGTTCATCCTTATATGTCTTCACATGATAAAAATTTGTTTTTTGGCTGTAACCAAAAGATATAAACCACAGACAACCCCTTCCTTAGCATTTCACTCTCACATACTCCTTTGTATTTTTTGTTTTCCTTACAGGTCTCTATTCCATAGTTAAGTGTTTATTAATTGTTGTGGATCACTAAAGGTCATGCTTATAACAAATGTAGGAAAAGTAGGGTTTGGGTCATATCATGGAAATCCTTGACTATCTCCTTCACTAAGTCCTGTTCACCTAAATCGACCTACAATATTGCTTCTTTCTTCACCATCCTCACCATCACTTGTACCATCTCCGAGTAGAATACTTAGTTTCAGCCTTGTATATGTCCATTTTTTGTTGAACTCCTTTATTTTCTCTTGAATTACTTTTAGCTCATCATTATCGTCACTTAAATACTGCGTCTTCATTTTTGACCTCCTCATCTTGGTCAATATAACCAAACAACTTGCTTAATAGTGCATCATTGTCATCCTTTATACTACAAGTTGTTTTATCCCATATTCTCTCTCTACATCAGTATAGTCTTTCACTAATTTCATCTTCATTGTCTACATTGTATATCAGTGTAGATGTTTTCCCAACACTAGTTTCATGTTCAACGTACACTCGAAGACTCCTAATTCCTAGCAATATTTTTTCATCATATGAATGTCTGCATCACAAGTTGCCATTATTTCCACCATCTCCCTATTCCCACCTTGTTTGGTTCCGACCAAAATAACTTTTTCACAGGTAGATCAACCAAACTTTTAGCCATTCCCTTCAGTTCATGGTATGATATCATGTTTGTATCCACAATTAGCTAACTTTGCATCCTGCCCTCATATTCACAATGATGCTCATCTTTGAATTACCCATCGTATATGCATATTAATGAAGCAAATGTGTCTTCCAGTCTAAAAAGTAATTAAAATAAGGAATTTTATGATAAATTATTGTCGTATATTTCAATACATTACAAACTAAGTAACAATGGTAGAAACTTGAAACTAAGCCATTTTTTAATGACACCCAGCCAAAACTCGCCTTTCATGCATACATCCAAATTACTAAAATTGATACACAATAAAAAAAAAGTTGTGCATTCAAACAACAATTTCAACATATATAATTTAGGTTTACTTTAAGTGTACAGCACAATCCCTAACTTAAAATATGATATATATATTTATACACACACACACACACACACCTTTTTATTTCTTCAACCTATGTAATACAAAAATCAACTTTATGAATTGATCAAACTCCACCATCGAGAAAACCATGACCTCTTCTTATCTGTAGTCCAACAACAAAAAAACTTTATTGCCTCTAAATACTCTTTTAAGTTTCTTCGTTCTTAGCCCAAAGCTTCAACACCTCTTTTTTTCTTGTGACCATTTACCTTGCTTTCCAAATCAGATACACATAAGCATGGTCATGTGAGGGATGGCAGTGTTTAGTGCCAAGTAAGAGGTGCTATCCATTGTTTGGTTACATATGGCTTACGATGCACATATTTTAATAGGTTTAGGGCTTAATTAAAAAAAATTCAAGTTTTAGGACTTCAAGAGAAAAGGTTGCTAACTTGTAGGACTCATAGTGCATTTTTCCCATAAATAATCACAAACACAATGCTATTCACAAAAGTTTGACACCACCATTTGCCAAAGTCATGACCTGTAGGGCTGTAAACGAACCAAACGAACATGAACAAGCCCTGTTTGTGTTCGTTCATTTAGTATTTAACAAACATGAACATAAACACGAACAATAAACGAATACATTTTCCTTGTTCGTGTTCGTTCGTTTAGTTTTAGTATGTATTCGTGTTCATTCGTTTATACGAGCTTAAATGAACACAAACGAACAAACACGTTTGTGAACATAAACATACCATAAACGAACGAACACATTCGTGAACACGAATGAAATTGTTCACGCACAACATAAACGAACACAAATAAAAGCAATCAGTCTAAAACATTCATGAACTACTTAAACGAAGGTAAATGATCACAGTCACTAATTTGGGTGCTAATCTGGTGTGTAGGATGTACGTAGGGTAGGTAATAATAAACATATATGATAATAGGTTATAATAAATATATAATATACGATATATAAAATATATATAACAATAAATATATAACTAGTACATAGATAAACAAACAAACGAACATAAACAAATGAGTAAATAAACAAACATAAACGCACATTATACGAACACTAACCGAACAGTTCACGAACCTAAATGAACGAACAAGACTTTGTTCGTGTTCGTTCATTTAACTAAACGAACATAAATATCTGTTCTTGTTCATTCATTTAACTAAATAAACGAACATAAATGAACTCCTGCCAAACTGTTCACGAACGATTTACCGAACATTCTGCTCATTTACACCTCAATGACCTGAGAATGGGTTACTCTCCTATCCCATCCCAGTTGCATTTGTGGGATAGCCACGTATGCACTTCCCAATTCATTGAAATACCGAGAATAAGGCCAATTTGCCCGGGGCTCCAATTCTAAGCCAACGATCGCTCAAAAGTTTTGCCTAATTTAGTCCAAACATGGAATCTTGAAATCCTAATTCACTTTGCCTTGCCTTGCCTTGCCTTACCTTTTGTTCCTAACATCCTGCAGGCACGTTCGTAACAACTTAATAGGATTCTCTGTCTCCACTTTCCTCAGGACAAATCAACCAACATTCTTTCTTCCCTCGAATCTCAGTAGATCTTCTCTTCGGAACTCTACTTGACATTGGTTTTACTAGGTACCCTCTTTGTCTTTCTCCTTTATGATCTATTTGGTTGGCTAGAATATGTTGAAAAATTGAACCGTTTTACTTATGTTGGTTTTTGCATCTTGCAAGTGTTGATGGTTTATCTTTTTTTTTTCTTTTTGCCTTTTCTCCCATTTTAGTAAGAGGTAGATTTTAGTTTCCAATAATGATGGAGAAGGCAGAGCCAAATCAAAAGCTTCATACTCGAATGCGCTTGTGGGAATTTCCTGATGAGTATGTGATTGAACCAACTGATGGATCGTCTGGCTCCTCTTTGTCCATCAATCGGGTTGATGGCTCCATGACGCTAACTGGTTGTTACTGGTCATATTTTTTTTGTTTGCATTTTTTGTTGTTGTAAATGGCATTCTATATTTTTTTACTGTAACACATTACTCTTTTGGTTTATCTAGATAATGTCCCTGAATGTAGCTCTGTTCGTGTTCCAAAGATTCAGACGATATTTGGCATTGTCGGGGTGATCAAGCTTGTGGCCGGTATCAAAATCCTACAAAATATTGGAAACTTTGAAAAATTTCTAGATCTGAATGTGTAGATCCCAGTTAAAGAATTTCTTTATTTCATAATTCCATGAGGTTAGATGGTAAATTTAAATTTCCTAGGGAATCTTTTGGATAGCCTTAAATAAATAAATGTTGCATAATTATGCTTCTGTTTTCTATTAGATTTCTTAAAGTTCATCTACTTAAATGTTTCAAAAACATAATTGATGGAAATTTTGATTGTCATACCTGTTTTTTCTGAAGATGAAAGTTGAACTTGAACATAATAAATGATTATTGGAGCCAGCATGTCTCAAGAATAGGTGGTAGCTGAATTTAGGTTGAGACGTACAATCAACTTGTATAGGAATCTAGTTCATATTCAGTTCTAGATCTTGGTTCTCCAACTTACTTGGATGCTCTAATTTTGTTGGTCTGTTCTCCACTTGGTTGGATCTTGTCGTCTTAAGCTTGTATATAATTTATGCTTCTAGGATCATATTTATTCATTATTACGGAGCGGGAGTGTGTTGGATTTTACTTGGGGCATCCTATCTATAGAGTTGTATCCTTGAAGGTTCTTCCTTGTGATCATTCTGTCAAAAAGTCTACAGCAGAACAAGTATGTGCTCTGTTGCATGACTACTGTTCCTGACTTTTGGGAATATCAGATCTTTTGAGAATATGATAATTAGCCCAATTTTTGCAGAGAAAGGTGGAGACTGAATTTTCCTCCCTACTAAATGTCGCAGAGAAGACCCATGGTCTTTATTTTTCATATGAAACCAATTTAACACTTAGGTAATTTTTCTCAACAATTGCCAAACTTGTTGATTTTAACATGGATACGTTGACAATTTTACTTTCCCATCTAAAGACATGGATTTAAGTTTCCAGAGCTTTGATCTGTGTGATAGCTAATCCAATTATCTCTTCTTCATTTTTGCTGAGTACCTATTCACTAGCCTAAGATGATGTTTAATCCTTAGAAAGGATTTTATTACAATCTACAGTGCTCAGAGATTGCATGCCTTAGGAGATGAATCTAAGTTGCTTCCTCTATGGAGACAGGTAATTCCATTCTTTAGAATTCGATATGGGTTTTGTTTTGCTGTCTCATCCATTACTGCATCTGCCTGTGGGTGCCTAAGAAAAGCCGTTTTCCCCAATATCTCAACTACATCATTCTTGAAACTTATTAGAATTTTTCTTAAATTACTTGCATTCACAGGCAGAACCCCGGTTTCTTTGGAACAATTACATGTTGGAATTGCTCATAGATAACAAGGTTATATTATTTCCTGAGATATTTTTCTTTGGGCTCATATAGATTCTCTCTTTTACTGATGGTTTCTATTCGTCCTTTGTGACAGCTTGATCCATATTTACTTCCAGTCATTCAAGGAAGTATCCTTAATGAGCTCCTAAATTTTTAACATTTTTACCCTAATTATAATCTTCTTGGTATTTGAATCACTCATTTTCCTTTGAAGTATGTCCTTAACATCTAATTAGGTTTTAAAAGTTTTCAAACAGCCATTGGAAAAGACATTGTTGATGTTACTCTAATTGCTAGGAGGTGCACTAGGAGAAATGGTAATCAGAGCTTGTTCTATGTTTTAATAAGCTGTGAGAATCAAAAGAAAATTTTAATTAAAAAGTTTTTTAACAAGTTTTTATTCTTCCATATATGTGATCATTTTGAGAAAATGTCCATGAACTTAATTTCTCTAGAAAGCAAATACATATTAAGTTTTTGATACTTGAGAACAATTGCATGCAGTATTTAGTGGAAGGGTAAAACAAGTCGTGGTACACTAGTACTATTGGATATCTACATATGTTGATTTTCAGTTTTGTTCTTTTGGAAGGCACTCGATTATGGAGAAGAGGAGCTGATCCTGATGGTTATGTTGCCAATTTTGTGGAATCTGAGCAAATCTTACAGATGAATGGATTTGTAGCATCTTTTGTTCAGGTAAAACTTTTACAGTCATATGTACTTTGTACACATTGATGTTCTACAATTTTGTCAAGTATATACAAAAGTATCACACTTGAAGAACAATGTTTCATTATATGGTTCTGAATTCGGCCAAGTGTGTACTTATATTGTTAAAATTATCTATGCTGTTCATTTTATTTCAAGGTTGGCGACCTCACACAACTCCTGATTAGTTAGGAAATATAAGATTTGATTGTCTTGAGACAAGGGTATTCCAGGTGGTCAATACTGTGAAGATCCTCCTCTGAATATCAAAATAATCTTATAAGTAATATTGGCATGAGGGGATTTTATATGACTGTCTTTTAAGTCACTCTGGCTTCTCATTTTTAAGCCGTAACTCATAACTTCTCATTCTAATTTGATATCTCATAGAATTTCAACTGATGCAACCATTTGAAGCATTATTGTTTCATTGCAACTCTTCATGTTCATGTGACGTGACTTTCTGGGACAATCTTGTTACATGTTCACTTGTGTTTTTTTTTGTGTTGTCTTCTAGGTCCGAGGATCAATGCCATTTACATGGGAACAAATTGTTGATTTAACATACAAGCCTAAATTTGAGATTATCAAACCCGAAGAAGCTGTAAGTATTATTAGTCTGCTACTTATAGAACACTTTTCAGCTTTCTCAATGTTGTTATTTTCTCGTATGCGTTAACACTTTGGTTGTTACTGAGCTGGTAAATACCCTCAAATGCAGCCCCAAGTTGCTGAGCGGCATATTCTGGATTTGAGAAAGAAGTTTGGATCTGTGATAACTATCGACCTTGTCAACAAGGTATGTAGTCTGTTTCCTGTAAAATAAACGTTGTATTGCTTTTGAGTTAGTTCATGTTTTTAGTAGCATCTCTAGTTAAAAACATGCTAAAGGTAGAGTATGCTTGGTTTTCTTTCACTTCTATGCTACTTCTTGGTTCATACAAACTGGGCACCAAAGGCCCAGGGTGATAGACTTTTGCGCTTAAGTAATTTTTACATTTATCATTAAGCTATCCATTCTTTTATTGCCTGATCTTGATACCTTCTAACAGCATGGAGGTGAAGGACGCCTAAGTGAAAAATTTGCAAGTTCGATGCAGCATCTAGTTGGTGATGATGTAAGGTAAAGTTCCCATTTATTTTTTCTTGCATTTATCGTATCTTTGTATTAGCATGTTTTGTTGGGGACCAATGGCTACATCTCATGAAAAACAACCACCCTGTAGATATGTGCATTTTGATTTCCATCATATCTGTGGACACATTCACTTTGAGCGCCTGTCAATCCTATATGAGCAGATTGAAGATTTTCTTGACAAACATGGGTATATTATTGTTCAGAAGCCACAATGTTGAAAGTTTCCAATTTGGATATTTCTGATCAATAGCCAATAGCCACTAACAACATTAACATTCTGGGAATCGACAGATATCTTTTGTTGAATGAGAAAGGTGAGAAAATGAAGGAGCAAACTGGGGTTGTAAGGATCAATTGTATTGATTGCTTGGACCGCACAAATGTGACACAGGTAAATGCTAGAGGCATTATTTCATCTCGGTTTTCTTGATGTTAGAAGAGTGTGCATGCCCTTTTCCTTTTGTAGCATGGGGGATTACTTATATGTTTGGTTTGCTTATTAGCAACTTCTGATACTTCCTTGAGAAATATATGAAATTTTTAAAAATGGTTTATTTAATAGTCTAAGATTTTCAATTATGGTTTTCAATAAACATATATTTCAGTTCAATTGTTTAGATGAGGTATATGGTTTCCTTGTTCTTTTGATCTTGCGAGTCAATACTCTTGTTTAAGTTACAGAAAGGGTGTATTAAGGCTTCCAGTTTATCAATGAGGGACCTTTTTTGTGCATGCAAATAGATGTTATTTCGGTTAGCAGGTGGAATTAAGATGCCATTATTGGAACATTGGCTTTACTATTTGAAAGTGCCCAATTTTTTACATTCGTGAACTCATTTTACAGAGCATGATAGCACGCAAGATGCTTGAATCTCAACTTAGAAGGATCGGTGTGTTTGGAGCTGAAGAAACTGTTAGCACACACCCAAATTTTGATGAACACTACAAAATACGTGAGTAGATGTTTGCTCTTTGACACATATTCTTTCTGTGTTCTTTGTTTGAACATTATCCTTTTCTCCTTCCCTTTCCAATTGCTGCATCAACAGTCTGGGCTGATCATGGGGATGATATAAGCACTCAGTACTCTGGGACTCCTGCACTGAAAGGCGATTTTGTCAGGTATCTTATTGTAACTTTTCTTTGAAAAAGAATTTACAACAACTTGCCCATACCTTATAAGTGTTTTACTTGAATTGGCGCTCACACAGTTTGCTTCTTGATACAATTCCAAACATTGTGCAGATTAATTATGTTCTCATATTTTGTCATAGAAAATGTTGTATGTTAACGTATCTTGTTCAATGATAGGTATGGCAAGCGAACACCTCAAGGTATCCTTAAAGATGGCTGGAATGCCCTCGTGCGCTATTACTTGAATAACTTTTGTGATGGAACAAAGCAAGTAAGGATCTTTCCGTTACTTCCTTTAATTGAGAAAATATCAATCTTATTGACCTTTTGCATGTGTAGGATGCAATCGATCTTGTGCATGGACATTACATTGTCTCCGTTAATAGGGATATGTCCCCCCCATTGTCGAAAGCAAAAGGCCTCGAGGCTGTAGCTGTGAGTACAATTTAGATGTATTTAGTTAATGAGCAAAGCTTTTATTCCATCATCTGTATAATTGTAAACAGAGCCTTGACCTTAATCCACTCACATACTAATTGCATCACGCAGTCCTTTCCGATTGCTCTATTTTTGGTCTTGACTGGGCTCTATTTCGCAACCTCATCCCTAGGGCAAGGTGAGTTCAACTTGTTAAACATATATCTTTCGGAAAAAAAATGATTTTGTGTTGGTTTATTTTGTTCTAGAGAGTTTTAAATGACCCACCCTTCTGTTTTTCACTGTTTGCAGTCCGATATGATATAAGACACATGTTTTTTTCGGCATTTTGGGCGGCCATAAGTGTTGCAATTGCAGCTTTTGTGAGGGAAAATGGCAGAGTTTTCTGCAATCGACCACGCTTACACAAGCCACGACGTTAATTATTCATTCACGATAACGTTTAGTCCTAACTTCTTCCTCTTTTTTTTTTTTTGGCAAAATTCTGGGTTTGCTTTTTGTTTTGTCTTTCTTTATATGAACTTCAATTTTGTTTGTCGTAAAGTATGTGATTGAGCATTCATACTTCATTTATTGCCCCAGTAGATGGATTGAGATTCTTTCTTGTACAAATTTGTTTTCCCTCCCTAATTTTTTATTTATGCTTGGAGCTGTATGCAAAGCACTGGATCTGCCCTAATTGGGCAATTTAATTTTATCAAACTTTAACACTTTTGATTCGGTGTTCTCTCACCTTGTCTCTTTAACATCTTTGTCACCATTGCTTTTGGATACACTTTTGATACACTTTTCTTGAGAACGTGCTTTTGTCCTCGTGCTGCAACCCAGTTGGCAAAGCATCAGGGATACTGGACCCCGGCGCATCGGGTTCGATTCCCCTCCCCTTCGTCAATTCTACAACAATGTCAATGCTGTTTTGATTATCTTTCGAAATCCTAGATACACATCAAGCATCCCTATCTATACAGTATAGATGCCTCCTTTCAAACTCTGTGGGACTTGTATGGTTGATTGTGAGCCTTAACTTGGAATAGATATACATCAAGCATCCCTGTCTATGAGGTTCCTTAACTTGGAACGGGAGACAAGAGGGAGAAGGGTTGAACATATTTGCTTCAATCTAGTCAATTCAATTTTAGTTGGTGGTCAGTCTTTCAAGTGATGGAGAGGTACAGAAAAATATTTCTAGGGCTCAGATGTCACCTACAAAATAAGTGCTACTTGACAAGTTCAACCTACGTAACATGAAAATAACTCTTCACTGGTCACTTTTAAGATCCTTAACTTCATCAACTATCGCCTTAAACAAGGAAAATGAAAAAGTAAATTGAATTGAGATATAAATAAAGAGCTCGAACTTAACTTTGTTTAAAATTTATTTTGAGAAAGGAACCTGGATAAATTGTTTGAGTGCAATACGTGTTTCAAGTTGAACCACTTCTTTACCACTCGGCTCTACTCAGTTTTGCTCTGTGATTTATGCAACGTGTTTCAACATTAGCTAGATTCAAAACTTATTTATGCCTTATTCATATATTTTGCAATCAAATCTTGAAATTATTCATATATTAAAGAATTTGATTTTTTATGCAAATATTTGAAAAGTTTAGAGACCCATGTTACAATTTTTATAAGTGACTAAAATGAAAATTTCAAAATTTAAGTACCTCATAACTAAAAAATTACTTGGCATAAAAAATAATATAAAAAATTTAATTTAACTAGATATAAATATATTAATATACAATTATTTTAGCAAAAATATCTAATTCAAAACTTTACAAATTCTATTCATATAACTATAAACTCGGCCATTTTAGAACTTAAGAAGTTGGTAGGATCAAATGCATTTAAATTATGTTGTCATTTCGAGTTATAATTTTTTAGAAATTTAGAATCATTTTTTCGGATAAAAATAGAAATAAATTTAGTTTAAGTACTAATTTGGAGCCCTAGAGGTTGTTTGAGGTCAATGTAGGTGAAATGAAAGAGTTTGAGTGTGAATTGAAGATTTTTAGAAAGTTCTAGCTAAAATTAAAAATTTTGAGCCAATTTTGTCAATTCTAGAGAGTTTGAGTTAAATCTGGTAAATTTTTAAGGTAAAATCTAATGATCTTATAAAGTTATGGGCTAATTCAACAAATTCTAGAAATCGGGTATTGTCAAGTTTAAACTTGGGTCTTTTTGGGTTTGGCTAAGGTCAGTCTAGGGTTTGAGTCATTTCTGGCTCAGGTTATTTTGAGTTCGGGCCAATTTGGGTTCAGTCCAATTTAGGTTTAGGTTATTTTATGTTTAGATATGGCAAAATTTGACCCGACCTAAAGACCTGACGTGATCCACAAGAACCCAAGCCCGACCTGACCTGATTTGATCAGAAAAATCAACGACCCGAACCCAATTAAAATGAAACCCGAGAAAACTTGAGTCCGAAGTTGACTTGACCCGAACCCAAAATGACCCCAATGACTAAACCTAACAAGACTTACTTTTAACTTAAATCAACATAAAATATATGGTTGGCAAAGACTTTGAAAAATTTATAATTTAATATATATGAATGAATTTCTTTTATTCTGTTGATATGTTTTGCGTTGTAGAGCGAATGAGTGCGAACTATGGTAAACAATTAATGATACAGCGATAGAGAGAAAAGAATAATTATGTTTTAGAAATTATAGTACTTCTTTCGTTCCATATTCTTTGAAAAATTTAACTTTTTCTAATAGTTTGAATTGAATTTATTCATATTACTCCATCTATCTCAAATTTTTTACACTATTCATATTTTAATAATTAATCTATATTTTTTATTTTCAACATTTTAATATATAAATAAAAATATTTTATACATGAATGATAAATCAAGATTTATAGTTTTTAAATATATTTTTTAAATTTTTAATAAATAATAATTTAAATAAATTTAACTCAAATTAGCTAGAAAAGTTAAATTGAGCAACGAAAATGAGATGAAGGGGAGATTATTTATTATAAAAAAATTAAAAAGTATATATTTAGAAACTGTAGGTCTTTATTTATTATTTAATATAATAATTTTTTATTTATATACTAAAATATTGAAAATAAAAAAAAAAAAATTATATATTAATTATTAAATAGTGAATGTTATAAAAAACTTGACATAAAGAGAATATTTTATTAAATAAATTATATATTAATATATCTTCATAAATTTTATATTATTTTTTATATCTATTTAAATTAAATTTTAATCAAAATTAAATAAAAAAATTGAATCAATTCAGCCATTTCAGCTTATGCATCAGTGAACTGAATAAACTTGACAATCAAGTTGAATTTGGTCTAAGACCTGATAACCCGACCTGATTTAATCTAAACCCAAATAAATCCAGCCTGACCTAACCTGAACCCGAAATCAACTCAACAAAAAATCAACCTGAACCCAAATAACCCGACCTAGACCCAAATACATGCTAACCCGATTAAACCTGAACTTGAATGACCTGACCCAAACATGACCCAACCCACCCAATTGGCATCCTTATTCGTGTTTGGGTATTTTGAGTTTAGGTCATTCGGATTTTAGATTTTTTCAGGTTTCACTTTAATTGGGTTCAGGTTCAGGTCTGGTTAGGTATAATCAGGTTCGGTTTATTGACTTTTCTGGCCAAGTTGGGTTTGAATTTAAGTGAAACGGTCCAAACTTTCGGGTCGAGTCAAATTTTGCTACCCCTAATTTCAAGTCAAGCTTGACTCCATCATGTTTCAGCCTCAAAAGCTAATCAACAAGTCAACATAATGTAAACTGTGAAAAAGAATCTTAAGGTGCCCGTAAACTGTGAATCTGTGATAGACGCAAACCAAGAGATGTTTCCTCTTCTTCCCTGTTCTTTTCTGGCTTGAAACATTAAAACGGCATCATCGTAATTCAGAGACATATAGTTGCATGAAAGGTGACAAATGGATTCCATGATGCTCTCTCCTTGCTGCATTTAACATAAACAAGGAAATATATGAAAATTCCAGATTAACAATAACCACTGTCGGGACAAGTTACTAATATTTTCTTCAATCATATTTCATCAACAAGCACATATCGACGTGATAAACATGCCCCAACAATAGAAGGCTGGCCTTGGTGCTCTCAGAGTTAGAATGACAGAAGTTGAACAGACTGAGAAACCAGACGAGATCTCAACCCAACCTTCCTACATTGTCCAAGAATGTCAGAGACCCAGCCTGATCCCAAATAAACACAGCACTGTTTTGACTCAGCCTCAAAATAACCTGCCTGAAATCAAGCTGACATAGGTATAAGGACAGTTAATATACCTGAATAATCCGAAGAAAAAAAAACCGTAATATAGGAGCCATAATGACCCGACACCCGACTTGAATCTACCAGAACGCCGAACCCCAAAACATAACCGGACTTGAATCTGATCTGATATGCCCACTTTGGCATCATCTCTAACTACTGCTCCTTTTTCTGCTTCTCCAAATAGGATTGGGATCGTTGGAATTTTAGCACAGCCCATAAAAGATGCCGCAGGCCAATTTCTGGCCATAATGCAGCAGGAGAATACAAGGGGCAGAAACTGGTCTGCCAAAGTAGGAAATTACTCAATCGTGTCTCACTAGAGCTTCTAATTAATATATCCGGTTCAGGTGCTACTGACATATACATGTTCTTCTCGATGTCTGTCACCCTTATCTTTGGATCCTCTCCACTCTGTTGGATCTCATCAGAATCAAATTCACCCCTTCTGCCAGGCCTTGAAGTTTGGATGTCGTCCCACTCACATTCCAAGGAATCTTGAGCTCCATTTTCCATTTTGGTTTCCTGAACTCCTCCAATAACTGCATCACTACCTCCAGAAGCTTTCGAAGCATACAGATCATCTGATTCATGGTCAGACAATGTTTTAGAAACAGGCACAACCCCACCATTTATCTTCACATGATTATCTGAACCTCTACTCATGTGACTGCAACCATTGCTTAGATTCGATGCCCGAATTTCATCGTACTTGTCTTTGCAGGACACCTGAACAGCATGGACAATCTCATCATAAGAAGTATACGCCACACAAACTAGAAGCGTAGTCCTATCATTTTTGGTTGTAGCCTTCATCACTTTCTCAGCAGCAGCCCTAACTGGTTCATTCAAGAGTTGCAAGTTACCAATGAAATACACCCTGACACCATACTGATTGACAATGCTTTGCTTCTCCAGCAAACTCTCAATCTTCTCAAGCATCAGATCCATCAGCAACTGAACCTCGTCCAGCCCTCTTTTAAAATTTTCAATACTGAAAGCGTAAACCGTAACATACTTCACACCTAATTCATAGCAGTAGTTGAGCATGGACATTAAAGCCAAAAACCCGGCCTTGTGGCCATCCCCTCCTTCTAGGTTCTGCTTCTTCGCAAACCTTCTGTTCCCATCCATGATGAATGCAATATGACTGGGGATGGGACCACGAGAAAGAACCTTAAACAAACATCTTCTTAGAATAAAACCCAGCTCCTCAAACAGCCCGCTCACCCCATTCGCACTGCTAGCATATTTTCCTGGCCTTTGTACACCTTCAACCACCATGGTCGAAATAACCTTTTAAAGCGTAAAAACAAATGAGAATCGATGATGAAGTATACAATTAAACACAGATTCACTATGAATAGAAAACATCTATGAGCATCGACTTAAAGCCTGAAAAATGAAAATAAACAAGAAAAAAAGAAAACAAAAACGCACCCAACGTAAAGAAGCTGATGCTAAGACGGATAAAACAGGATGCCTGGTTCACAGTGGCATATCAACAAACGCTTAACATTCTTACAAAAGAACAACTGAGCCACAACTAAGATGGGATCAAGTTTTCAAACAGCAAAAAACCAGAAACAACCGATTCGATGAGCTATTACTCTTCTACCCACCACAAACGTGATAACTGTCACGAAAAGAACGCAAAAGGAAAAATATACCCTTCGTGTCTCCGATTAAAGGAGAAGGGTTGAGAAGCCACGAAGTTGCCAGCGATGGGATATTTAACTGGGAAACCACAGAGCGAGTCGGGATGGAGAAAGATGCCCAGGAACGAAGCAACTAGAGTAGAAAACAAGCCTAACCAAATGAGTAAAAACTAACACAAAGTCAAGTCAAGTGGACCAAGAGGAAAAGGATAGGGAGTCGTTCCATGAAACAAAAGACTTCTGGTGAGCATAAATGTAAACCACAAAACATAATACGACAAGCTGGGGAAAAGATGCTACATTTGGCACTTCGTCTGATAGGACAAAACGAATAAAGTAGCAAAAGGGGAACTTGATGAGACGGGCTTGGTACGATGTGTTTCGAGTGGTTGACAAGAGATTCTACATTGCCGTTGCAATTAAAAAAATAATAAAAAATAAACAGTAATATGTAAAAAAAATTTTGGGTTAATTGATTGTTTTCATTATAAATGTAAATAAATTTAGTTTATAAAGGGAATAAAGTGTAAAAAATGAAATAATGTGTAATATTATATTAAAAAAATTTAGTAAATATAATTATTAACATGTTAGTGGTAAATAATTAGTGATTAATAATTTAGATAGAAGTAAAAAAAAAATGGTATTACATAGTTTGTTAGAAAGAGAGTTAATGTGATTAGCTTGATTTAATGTGGGGATAAAATTAAAAAAAAAAAGTATTAAAGAATTTGAGAGAAATAGCAGTATGTATTAACAGAAAAAAAAATGGAGGGTGGAATGAAAAAGTAATGAGAATTAATGTAAGAAATTTAATTTAATATGGAGAATTGAATTAATATAGGAGTTGTAGTTTTGTTTATTGGTAAAACGGAGTTAATACAGTTAATGAGAGTAGATAGGTGGAAGTGAGGAAGTCTGGAAGTAGAAGTTTAAAAGCTTTAGAGTTTGTTAATCTTCTTTCATAGTTGTAAGAGAAGAATGTGAGCGTAATGACTTGTTTGTTTTTATCGCCTTTTCTACATTTTTTTCAATTTTTTCAAATTTTTATCTCCTTTTAAAAATTTTGATCACCTTTTCATAATTTTTATCACTTTTTCTAGAGGTTTATCACCTTTTCATATCCTTTAAAGGTTAATGACAACATCCCCTATGGTCTAATGTAACTCACACTTTGCCACTAATCTTTAAAACTAATAATTTACCTCGACTTCATTTATAGTGTTTTACAACAATTTCTGACATCCAAAATTAAAACATTTGATAACCAAATTTCATTAATTTTAAGATTTTTCATATCTCTTTCATAGCTAATTGAACTTTAAAAAATATTAAAATGATTTTACACGAAAAAAATGGATATACAGGAATGAATAAGTCAACCACTAATTCAGCGGTTAATTTTTTTGGGAATGTGGTTCATAAAGTAGCTTCTAAATATACACCAATGGTATAAATTTTGGGTAAAGTGGTTGAAAAAGTGGCCCCTAACTATGTACCAGCGGTTTCGAGTCAAGCCCCTCAAACTAAACCATAACACCCCAGAATTTGTACCATAAAAAATGCGGTTTATATTATAGCCCCTAAAATGTTCACCACAAATTTAGTGATTTATTTTTTGGGGTGCGTGGTGCATAAAGTAGACCCACAAATTTAACCACAAAAGCCCAGAAAATTACACAACGGAAAAGCGGTTAATATTCTGCCCCCGAAAAGTCAACCACTAATTTAGTGGTTAATTTTCTGGGAAATGTGGTTCATGAAGTGGCGCCTAAATACAGACCAGCAGTATAAATTCTGGGTAAAGTGGTTCAAAAACTGTCCCCTAATTGTGTACCAGCAGTTTCAAGTCAAGCCCCTCAAATAAAACCACAAAACCTCAAAATTTGTACTACAAAAAAAAAGCGGTTCATATTATAGTCACAAAAAACTCACACAAATGCAGCGGTTGCATGAAAGTGATCCTTTAAATTAAATCACAAAGGCCCATAAAGTGTACTATAGAAAAGCAGTTAATATTCAGACCCTGAAAAGTCAACCACTAATTTAGCGCTTAATTTTCTGTGAAATATGGTTCATAAAGTGGCGTCTAAACACATACCAGCAATATAAATTCTGGGTAAAGTGGCTCAAAAAATTACCTCTAATTGTGTACCAGTGGTTTTGAGTCAGATCCCTCAAATTGAACCATAAAACCCTAGAATTTGTATTACAAAAAAATACAGTTCATATTATGGCCCCCTTAAAAAACTCACGACAAATGCATCAGTTGCATAAAATGGCCCCTTTAATTAAACCACAAGGGGCCAGAAAAGTGCATCACAAAAAAACGGTTAATATTCTGGCCCCGAAAAGGTCAACTACTAATTTAGTGATTTATTTTTTGGGGAATGTGATTCACAAAGTGGCCCATAAAATACTTACTAGTGGTATAAATTCTAGGTAAAAAATGGTTCCTAATAGTGTACCGGTGGTTTTGACTCAGGCTGCTCAAATTGAACCACAAAACTCCACAATTTATACCACAAAAAAATGCAGTTCATATTATGGCCCTAAAAAAAGTTCACTACAAATTGAGCGGTTGCATAAAGTGGTCTCTTAAATTAAACCACAAGGGCCCAGAAAAGTTAGAATATTCATTGTTTTTTTGTGGTGTACTTTCTGGGCCCTTGTGGTTTAATTTAAGCTACCACTTTATGTAACCACTGAATTTGTGGTGAACTTTTTGGAGCTATAATATGAACTGAATTTTTTTGTTGTACAAATTGTGGGGTATTGTGGTTCAATTTCAGGGGCCTAACTCAAAACTATTGGTACACGGTTAGAGGCCACTTTTTAAATCACTTTACCTAGAATTTATATAGCTGGTATGTATTTAGGGGCCACTTTTTTAACCACATTCCCTAGAAAAGTACCTGCAAAATTAGTGGTTAACTTATTCATTTTTGTATATCCATTTTTTTTTTTTGTGAAAAATCATTTTAATATTTTTTGAAGCTCAATTAGCTACGAAACAAATATGAAAAATCTTAAAATTAATGAAATTTAGTTATCATATGTTTCAATTTTGGATGTCAGGAGTTGTTGTAAAACACTATAAATGAAGTCGGGGTAAAGTATTAGTTTTTAACGATAGGGGTAAAGTGTAAGTTACATTAGACCATAGAGGGATGTTATCATTAACCCTTAAAGGATATGAAAAGGCGATAAACACTTATAAAATGCGACAATTAAAAAAATCATAAAATTTTTAAAAAGTGTAAAAAATGATACAAATTTTAAAAAAAATGATAACAATTTCGGAAAAGACAATAAAATTTATAAAAAGGTGAAATTTGTTTTAAAAAGGTGATAATAATATATAAAACTTGATAACATTTTAAAAAGGGATAAAATTTAAAAATCTATTAAATTTAGTAAAATGCGATAAAAATTATAAAAGGTGATAAAATTTTTTAAAAAGGCGATAAACATTTAAAAAATGTGATAGAATTATTTAAAAATTTATACAAATTTTAAAAAAGCAATAACATTTTTAAACAGGTGATAACATTTTAATAAAGCAATACAATTTTGAAAAACATGATAAAATTTAAAAAAAAAAGTGATAATTTTTTTTTTAAAAATGATCTAATTATTTAAAAAGTGATACAATTTTTAAAAAATTGATAGTGATTTTATTCCATATTTTTTTATATACTTATTTTGAAAGGTGATAAAATTTTGAAAAATGTGATAACATTTTAAAAAGATGAAATAATATTTAAAACGTGATATAATTTTTAAAAAGGTAATAAGATTTTTAAAAAATCTCTATTAGTATAAAATTGATTGTTTAAAAAAATGATATATGAAATAAAAAAATGATTAATTTAATACAAAATACCTTTTTTCGTTATCACTTTTTTCTATGCATTGTTGCCCATTGACATCCAGCTTCGTATATACCGTCTCATCGTTTTTCTTATAAATTAATTTTTTTTTCTATACCAATATCGCTTGTTCATCTTGTTCATTGCCTTTATAAGTAATATAACGCAACTTATAATCATCTTTCTATTACTAATAAAAGCCAATGCCTCATCCATGAGAAAAGAGACTTAGTAAAAAACAAAAATGATTTAGTCCAAAAAAATGTGTTTTAGTAAAAAACAAAGGCGATTTATTCTAAACAAATGCGTTTTAGTTAGAAAAATGCTATTACTTGTATTTAAAAGCATTTTCATGTAAAACTCTTTTACTACGCTTTTGGCAAACCTTAAAAAAAATTCTCAAATAAATTAATCATTACTACTAAGCTAATCTTTCACAAACACCTTGGCTATTTATGATTCATATCTTCTCCTATTTACACTCACATTCTTCTCTCACATTGATACATTAATCTTCTTTACAGTTACAACTATGAAAGAAGATTAACAAACTCTAAAGCTTCTAAACTTCTATTTCCAAACTTCCTCCCCTTCAGCTATCTACTCTCATTGGCTATATTAACTTTCTCTTACCAACAAACACAACTACTACTCCTACATTAATTCACTTCTCCATATTAAATCAAATTTATCACATTAATTCTCATTCCCTTTTTTCATTCCACCCACCATCTTCTTGTTCTGTTAATAGATACTGTTATTTCTCTCAAATTATTTAATACTATTTTTTTTTTACTTTTATCTCACATTAAATCAAACTCATCACATTAACTCTCTTTCTCTCAAACTATTTAATACCATTTTTTCTTACTTCTATATAAATTATTTACCACTAACATGTTAAAAATTATATTTACTGAATTTTTTAAATATAATATTGCACATTATTTAATACCCTGAGTTGAAACCACCGGTACACAGTTAATGACCAATTTTTTAACCGTTTTATCTAGAATTTATTCCATTGATATGTATTTAGGGGCCACTTCGTGAACCACATTCCTTAAAAAATAAACTGCTAAATTAGTGGTTGACCTTTCGGACCCAGAATATAAACTGCATTTTTTTGTGGCATAAATTGTAGGGTTTTTGTGGTTCAATTTGAGGAGCCTGAGTCGAAACCGCTGGTTCATGGTTAGGGACCAGCTTTTTAACTGTTTTACCCAGAATTTATACCACTGGTATGTATTTAGGGGCTACTTTGTGAACCACATTCCCCAGAAAATAAACTGCTAAATTAGTGGTTGATTTTTGAGGGCCAGAATATTAACTACTTTTCTGTGGTGCACTTTTTGGGCCCTTGTGGTTTAATTTGAGGGATCACTTTATGTAATTGCTGCATTTATGGTGAGTTTTTTGGGTGCCATAATATAAACTGCATTTTTTTGTAGTACAAATTGTAGGGTTTTGTGGTTCAATTTGAGGAGTCTGACTCAAAACCGCTGGTATACATTTAGGGGCCAATTTTTGAACCACTTTACCTAGAATTTATACCACTGGTATATGTTTAGGAGCCACTTTGCAAACCACTTTCCTAAAAAATTTAATCGCGAAATTAATGGTTGACTTATTCATTCCTGTATATTCGTTTTTTTCATGTAAAATTATTTTAGTATTTTTTAAAGTTCAATTAGCTACGAAAGAAATATGAAAAATCTTAAAATTAATGAAATATGGTTATCAAATGTTTTAATTTTGGATGTCAGAAGTTGTTGTAAAACACTATATATGAAGTCAGGGTAAATTATTAGTTTTTAAAGATAACGGGCAAAGTGTAAGTTACATTAGACAATGGGGGGATATTGTCATTAACCCTTAAAAGGATATGAAAAGGCGATAAAATTTTGAAAAACTTGAAAAAGTGTAGAAAAGGAGATAAAAATTTTAAAAAGGCAATAAAAATTTGAAAAAAAGCGATAAAAATGTAGAAAAGGTGATAAAATTTAAAAAAGCGATAAAAATGTAGAAAATGTGCTAAAATTTATAAAAAGGTGTTACAACTATGGAAGAAGATTTTATACTCACATTCTTCTCCCACATTGATAATTAATCTTCTTTAGAGTTACAATTATGGAGGAAGATTAACAAACTCTAAAGCTTTTAAACTTCTACTTCTAGACTTCCTCCCCTCCACCTATCTACTCTCATTGACTGTATTAACTCCATTTTACCAATAAACAAACTTACAACTCCTATATTCATTAAATTCTCCATATTAAATCAAATTTCTCACATTAATTCTCATTCCTTTTTCATTCTACCCTCCCTTTTGTTTTTTTGTAAATACATATTACTATTTCTCTCAAAATTTTTAATATATATATATTTTTACTTTTATCCCACATTAAAATCAAGCTAATCACATTAACTCTCTTTCTCTCAAGCTATGTAATACCATTTTTCTTACTTCTATCTAAATTACTTACCACTAACATGTTAACAATTATATTTACTGAATTTTTTAAATATAATATTACACATTATTTTATTTTTTACACTTTATTCCCTTTATAAACTAAACTTATTTATATTTACAATCGAAACAACCATTACAACCGAAAAAACCAGTTAACTAGTTAAAATCTTTTACATGTTACTATTTTTTTTTGTCATTTTCTTCAATAGCCGCTGTGGCAAACATTGTAGAATCTCTCATGGTTGATCGAGTTAATAGGTCCATGAACGGACTAGGGCAAGGTGTACAGGTTACCGGGGAATTCCAACAAGTGATTCGTGAACCTGGTGTTGGAAATTTGATTGGTTTCTTCCCCTGCTCCTCAGCGATGTTGATACTCAACTTCATTCAGGGAGATGAAGAAGGTGTGGGTGAAGTTTGAACTCCATCGGAGCCAGCTCGAAGGTGGAAATTGGCAGCAGTTTTGTAGCTTTGTTGTGAGTTTTTGTCCAAAGAAAAGGCTGGTCAATGCTGT
This sequence comes from Aquilaria sinensis, assembly GCA_005392925.1. Taxonomy (NCBI): domain Eukaryota; kingdom Viridiplantae; phylum Streptophyta; class Magnoliopsida; order Malvales; family Thymelaeaceae; genus Aquilaria; species Aquilaria sinensis. The sequence continues at coordinate 263,197 of SMDT01002946.1, read as the reverse complement.
GGTGGTTGAGTAAAGGGATTGTTGTGGTTATTCATTAGCCTAAAGGCAATTTTAGCACTCAAATTCGGGTGACTCGGACACTTGACCCCCTGAACAATGACTCGAACACTAGATCTCCTGGACATCGACTAGATCCAATTCGCCCCTTAACCTAGTAAAATGTTACACTTAACTCAGTAAAATGGTACATTTAACCCCTTTTCTTTTGTGTGCTGCTCACGTGCTCGTTAAAACAATTAAGGCCGCTTTTGGTCTATTAGGTAAAATGCATTGAAATTTTCCTAACTTTATTTTTCATTCATTTTTAACCATAACCCCGTAAAGATCACTCAGGTATACTATGAAAAAATTCTTTCCTCATTTTCTCTTTCTCGAAGGGTCATGAATTAATAATGGCTAAATGTTTCTTGTTCGAATCTCTCCAATTTGTTATTGGCAGACAAATTTGAAAAATCTAAGAAGTTGTGTGAACATATCAAGAGCACGTAACATGATGAACCCACAACAATAACAGTCGACCTTGATTAACAAAATAAATGATTCCCCAATTACGAGATTGGTTTTGGGGATGCCGTCGTTTGGCATTAGCCAATCAATAGAGCAATTGGGGTAACAATGTGATGACTCTGAACCTAAAGAGGCATTGTTAAAAGGGCAAGTGAAGACATTGTTATAGTAAGCTTCAATTGGCAAGCTGTTATTCCTTAACCCTTCAAGGCCTCGTTCGTTCTCTAGGGGACTTCTCAACCTTACTTTAGCAAACATGTCACATATCGATGATCTTTAGGCCGGTGCTTTCGCTGTGGCATCCTCCAACTATGGAAGAACGCATGAATATCACCTAGGTTGGGTTTCTGAAAATTTCTCAATTTTTGAAGTCATATAAAGATGATATATTTGATGTTTTTCATTAATTTATTGATTCAATTTCAACAGGAATTTTAGATTATGAACCAATCCATTCTAATTGGCCACTCATTGTTTTTGGATTTCTCAAATGAAATAGAATTTTCCTCTGTGGTAACTGATCAGGGTGTGATTCGATTGCGATAGAAGACATGTAACATTCCAAATTAGAGGAGGATAGTTGCTTTATTTGGTTGATTCAGAAGAATGTAGGAACAAACAAATAAGTGACGGTTGAAGAAGAAGAAGAAAAAGAAGAGGAACCTAACAACAACTACTACAGTGAGGAAGAAGGTGAAGTTGATGAGGTCTATGCAAGGGGATGAGGAACATTCTGATGGAGAAATTCAAATGGGAGCATAAGAGGTTTGTGTACAACAGTGATGGAAGGAGAAGAAGAAGTGTTTGAAGAGGAGGATGTGTTGCCCATACTTAAGGGGAAGCATCTATCTTTTTGCCAGGATGATGATGATGATGATTGATGATAGGCTGATATTTTCCTCCTATTTGGATCTTGTTTTTCTAGGGATTAGCTAATTTTTTCATTGGTTTAGGTGAGGAATGGAATTTTTCAAAATGTTGGCGAAAGAATCATGAATTTTATAAAGATAGGGACAAAATGAACAAAAACTTAAATTTATGGGACTTTTTTTGCATTCTATCAAATAGAGGAGAGGCGGAGTTAATGGGTTTGAGGGGCATGTGAGCAGCACGCAAGGGAAAGGGGGTTAAGTATACTATTTTATCAAGTTAAGATGGTGAGTTAGACCAAGTTGACGTTCAGGGGTTAAGTGTCCAAGTCACCTGAGTTTGAGGGCTAAAAATCCCTTTAGGTCTTTGTGTCCTTGTGTAGTGGTCACTTTTTAGACCTACAAAGAGACTAGCTACAACAATCCCCTAAAGATTTAGATAAAGTTACAGTTTGCCCAATTTTATTTGAGAAACCTACATTTTACCTTACACATAAATGAGAGCACTTTTTTTACACTCTCTAGCATCAACTTTTCAAATTATAGTTTAAACTATACAGTACTTATATTTTAGTAAATTTTTATATGTCTAATAATATTTTGAAAATTAGTTTCAAATAGAAAAAGACAAACCACACTTTTACCTAAACCTTTTGGGAGTTTTGTAGTTAAGCTTAAAGAGAATGTGAGATGGTTTGTATACTAAGTACATTAATAGTAGCTGATAGCCGAAGTGCTATCACCTTTTGAGCCCGTAAGCTCGGGTAAGGCACTGCCCTCGGCAAGCAAAGCCTCAACCGCAAAAGGCGTGTAGACCGACTTCGGAGAGAAGGGTGTCTGACTCTTTTACGTCCGACCTCGGTGATTCTTCATCAGTTTTGCGGATGACAATACCAACCTCGGGAATACAATGCATCATCATCCTCGGTGGGGTAACCAAACCACCTTCGGTAGGGTAAAACGTCCTCGAGTGGGACCACCCTCGACGGTGATATTCTCGGCTTACCAGAATAACCTCGGATGGAAATCCTCCTGCTCCGAAGAGCTCCTTTCTACTGAGAGGACTTCGGGAGTACGGCAGGAACAATTAATGAGCCTTTGACATATCCCCGACATGCCGCCCCCAGACACGCTCTGACACTTTGCTTGACATGCTCTGGCACGCCACCCTCGCGCGACCTAGGCTCCTGGCCAATTGGCCTGTGGTCGGCTAGATGCTCCACTTCTGCCCGAGGATGCGAACTGCGTGTGGCCAGACACGTGTCATAGTCTGGGTCGGCCACATCAAACGGACTTCTACTGTTCACTTCTCTATAAATATTCGGCAAGCCCCCAGGTAAGGGGGACTCCTAAGGGAAAATCTTCCCATTTACTACTTACTCTCCATTTCCTAAACACTGACTTGGGCGTTGGAGGTTTCTCCCCGGCAAAACACTCCGGGGACCTTTTAACCTTTGTTTTCCTGAGCCTTTGTAGCCCTTCTCCCACCAGAGCATCCTCACCCAAGCGTTCTTCTATCTGAAATCTTTGCTCCAAGCTCAACATGTCACACAACGATGATGCAGCAGGGCATCATTTGGCGCCGTTTGTGGGAACCATTTCCCAGGTCGCCGTCGTAGAGACTCGGCGCTCAAAAGACAAGGGGCACCCAAAGTCCCCCTCAACGCCGGAGCCTCAACCGGCGATCCAGCAGCCCACTGCAGAGACATCTATGCCGGAAGACAATCGCTTTCTTATAGTAACGATGGGCTTCTTGCGAGACTTACAGCGCTCCATCGTCGCTGAAGTAACTCAGCAGCTCAACCGGAGGTGGCCTCACCCTCCACAGGCCCGAAGGGCCTCCTCCTCGGCAGCACACTGAGAGGGAAGCTCGAGGTCCACCCACCAGAGTCTTAGGAGCGAAGCCTCTCCTGGCATGTCTTCCATGGAAGACGTACCTCCAGTAGTGCAACCCACCAGGGAAAGGGCCCTAAAGAAGACTAGGACCCCTCGTCGGCGGAGTCCATCTCTGGACCGAAGATCCCAGTCTCCTCGCTACTGAAGTTACTCTCCGGCAAGGGGAAGGAGTTCGCCACTACCAGCAAACGCCAGACAGCGTAGGGAAGGTAGCACAGCCGCCCTTATGGAAAAGGTCCTCAGAAGACTGGAAAAGGTTGAGAGGCAAATCTCCCAAAAACCAGTCTGGTCAAGGTTGTTTGACACTTATACCGGATAAGAGTCACCATTTGTACGGGAAGTAGTGGAGGCACCAATGCCCAGTGACTTCAGGGTGCCACGCTTAGAAACATACGATGGGCGCAGCGATCCTCAGGCGCACCTCACATAGTACAAAAGGAGCATGACGCTCCACGGCGCCGATGACGCCACCCTCTGCAAGTGCTTTGAGGTGACCCTCTCCGGTCCGGCGACGGCGTGGTACAATTTGTTGGCCCATGGAACCTTGCTAAGTTTCCAGGAGCTGTCTACTGCTTTCATTCAGCAGTTTATTGGCAGCAGGCCAACAGCCAAAATGCCAATGCAGATGTTCGATATAGTGCAATGAAGTGCTGAAACCATTCGTGACTATGTCGAAAGATTCAACCAAGAGGCACTGAATGTGCCAGATTTTCGGCCTGAGATCCGTATCCTCACAATGACAAGAGGACTTCGGAGGGATTCCAAGCTCTTTTACGAGTTCTCTAAAGACCCCCCAGACACCTTGGGAGAGTTCTACCGAAGGGCTGAACAACACATGACGGCCGAGGAACTCAGGATGGGGGGACCAAAGTCGGAGCACCTTCGGTCCGAAGTGTTACCACTCTGAGTATTTAAATACAGTGATTAATTTTAGTGAGCTCAAGCCCCAGGCAGTCCATGTCCTGTAGGCCAAGCAGAACATGTTCACTATGTTTACCCAAGTGGCCCTCTTGGACAATATGCAAAGATGTGTATATTGGTCCAACCATCACACACATATTCACATACAATTTCATCTAGAAGTAATGATGATAATGAAATTCTTTATTCCTGGCCAATATGAAATTTGAGTAAAATCCCCAAGTGCATGTACAATCATATGCACACATGATGCTATTGGTGTGCATCTTTTTTTTTTTCAAACTCCCACACTGTGTCCAACTCAAATTCTACCCATGCTCTCCAATGCCCTAAAGGTTTTAAACCCTTTAATACCCTTAAAAATTCATAGGCAAACAGGTTTGAGACATTAAATCCATCTAAGTTTACAATTATGGATCTTACACTTAACCGGGTACAAAAGACCATATGAACAGTACTCAGCAAAATCAGCCAATTTTGACAGCCCATAACTCCTGCTACAGGGCACCAAATCCAGTGATTCAAAAGCCAAGTTATTCCTCTTGAAGCTTTCTAAGTGTGGTCAAAATTTCATAGCCAAATCCTTTATGTACAGAAAGTTATGGCTGCTGGAGTACAGGGTACCAAATTTTAGCCACTATTGACCATTATGCCCATACAAAATTTCATAATATTCATACACTTCATTTCCAGGTGCAAAACCCACTTGGTAGTGTCCATATATGTCTTACACACATGGGAAAACCATTCCCCTGAATTTAGAGTCATTCTAACCATCATTCATAAAAATGCCATCAAAACAGCCCATAAACACCATATGGACAGCATTGTATACACACTTCAAACCACACTCCATTGATCCATATATCCTTCTCACACTACACATACAACATACCCAGATCATTTACATGCATTGATGCACCACATACATGACAATAACTTAGTTAATACGTACACTAAGCTTCTTGGAGAACTTCAAAAGCACTAAGCACTCCAGAAACTTGAAGGGACCAGCTGCTGCATAAGGCAGAAAGTACCATTCCTAAAAATAGCTAATGTGCTAAAAAAATCATGAAAATTTCCAGTTTACAACTGAAAATATGGGAGTTAATATACCTTAAATGTCACAGAGAAATTCACACGATAGCTATTATTTTGAATGCTCTCTTTCAGGTGCTCCTGAAATGGACAGAAAGGGGGTAAGTCTTTTTGAAGAAACTTAGTAAGGGCTTATCATTAGAAACTTGAATTCCCAGAAACAAACCTGAAATCAAAAGACATAAAGACACAAAAAAAAAGCACATATACAAAAATATAGCCATCCAAATGCACAAACAAACAGAACACAATCAAATGCAATGCTGGCAGCAATACATCATTAGGGTTAGTCCATAAACAATCAAATAAACAATATGTAATCACTATGGCAGCCCTCCTCAAGCTAATGCTTGGTATTAGGAGGTTAATTGGTCTTAGTTAGTACTAACTTGGGCTCTAGAAACCCCTGTAAAAACTGCCATCTTAGTGCATGAAAAACAGTAAGGCTGGAACCTTGTTCATGCACTCCCCCTTAACCCATACTTGGTTCCTTGAGCTTTTTGCTCTCTTCCAAGCATGGTATTAGCTTCATGGATGCTTGATTATCATATTAATACAGTAAAAAACCATGAAACATGAAGATAAAACCATTACCTAAGCTGTGAAAGCTGAAATCTTCCAGAGATACACAACAAACCCAAAATTTAGGGTTTTTCTTGTTCCTGGTGCATCCAATTGCCTTCCTTTTTGATTTCTTGAGAGCTTGAGCTGTGGTGTCAATGGAAGCCTATGGAGGAGCTAAGGAAGAAGGCTGTGGCTGGTTATGGCCGAAATGGCCAAGGAAAGGCAAGAAATCAAGATATTTTACTTGATTTAATTAGTTTAACCTTAACCTTCACTTAGGTCACTATAAGTATGCCTTAAGCAAGGACTTTTTGGCTAATCTTTAGCCCACATTTTTGACCTTAGAACCTGGAAATAAAGGCTGGGATAATCCTAGAAATGGCCATATTTGACTCTTGTCAAAATTTATCCCATCCTTAAGTTTTTTTTTGGAACAATTGTACACCTAGTTGTCCTAGGTTCTTGAATCATAGCTTTTGTTTCCTTTATGTAATTGAGCCTCCAAAAAATTTCTTCCATACAATTCAAATCCTTCTAAATCTCTATTTTAGAGTTGTACAATTGAGTACCCAAGTCTTGAAATCTTGCAATAAGACCCATAGACCACTTGTAAAACAAGCAATCCTTTAGGGCTTCCTATAGTACCAAGTAACCATTGTAATCTTTTAGGGAGGTGTACATTATTCACTTTACCCCTCACATTTCATTCACTATGGTGAAAATTATGCTATATAATGGTTTATAACCATTATGCCTTTATACTGTAATTTTCCCATTTGTTGAGGTGGTCACACGAAGGACCAAGTCACCAGCCAAAAAACCAGAATAAGGTTAGAGGAAGGCTCGGAAAGCAAAGGGGGAAAAAGCCGATGACGTTCACTCCTTTGAATGCCACAAGAGCCAGCATTCTCATGGCTTTGGAAAAACAAGGGACTATGGTCCCAAGGCCGAAGGCCATGACCTTGTAAAATAAGAAAAATATGAAGAAATTTTGCCAATATCACTGAGATCATGGCCACGACACTGAAGACTGCTTCCAGCTAAGGAAGTACATTGAGTCCCTAATTAAGCAAGGCCAGCTTCGCCGGTACCTCCGGATGCTGTCTCCGAAGGGAAGAAAGGAGGAACAGGGAAGAGGAGATGAGGAGGGCTACGATTCTGACAAGCGTCGGGACCGAAGTCCCCGAAAGAATCCACTGCCTTCGGCAGGGGTTGTCCAAACCATCATCACAAGGATACCCTCGGCTGAAAGGAAAAGGAAGATAAAGGGGATCTCCATAATGGAATATGGGAACTCCCCGAACAAACTTGTTCACAAAGACGGGACCATGGTAAAGTTCCCCCATGATGACCCACTCCTCGTCACCGCAAGGATAAGGAGTTGGGATGTCAAGAGAGTACTCCTTGATGTCGGCTCCAACACCGATGTCATCTTTTCGCTTCTGCCCCCTAAACTAGGCATCTCAATGAGTGACCTCAACATCATCAAATCCCCCACCTTTGGGGTTGGGCCATCCAAGCTCCCAGTTCTCGGATGCATCGATCTACCCCTGATGTTGAAGGGGATTTCGCCTCAGAATCGAGAAGAACTATTTGCCTCTATAATGACAAGATTCATCGTCATCAACGTGCCTTCATCATACAATGCTATCCTCGGGAGACAAACTCAAGGAAACCTTCACATTCTCCCCGATGTGAAGTACTTGACGGTCACCTTCGCAACCAAAAAAGGAGATGCAGAGATCTTCATCGACCAAGCCAAAGTCAGGAAGGTCTTCACCAAGGCTAGACAAATCCTGGCCAAGGTCCAAGTACAGACTTCGGCTACGGAAAAAGCTATCACGATAGGCGAAGTAACCATGAGAGAGGAAGCAGAAGAGCTAGAAAAATTCGATACGGAAGACGTAGAGTTGGTCCCTGGCCGAAATACCCGAGTAGGGAAAAAATTGGCCAAGGATGACAAAGATAGGCTTGTATCCTTCTTATTAATGAACAAAGATCTATTCGCCTACTCTCCAAAAGACATGCCTGGGAATCGACCCCAGCATAATCCACCATAGCCTCAAAGTCTGCCCGAACGCCAAACCGATTCGACAGAAAAAATGAAACTTGTCATCTCATAAGAATGCCTTCGTTAAAGCTGAAGTTAGGCGTCTGACGAAGGCAGGGGTAATAAGAGAAGTTAAGTACCCCGAATGGGTTAGCAACGTGGTTATCGCCATAAAGGAGGGGAGTGAAAAGCTCCAGATATGCATCGACTTTCGGAACTTGAATGATGCTTGTCCAAAGGACTCCTACCCTTGCCAGCTATAGACCAATTGGTGGATTCAACCGCCAAGTACGGTCTTCTCAGTTTCCTTGATGCCTTCAGTGGATATCATCAAATTCAGATGAACCCTGAAGATGAAGAAAAAACCACCTTTGTAACCGATGTTGGTACCTACTATTATGTCAAAATGCCCTTCGGGCTTAAAAATGTAGGGGCTACCTATCAAAGGTTGATGAATAAGGTGTTCGACTCTTGGATTGGGAGAAATATGTAAGCATATGTCGATGATATGATAGTTAAGAGCAGAATGCCTAGTAATCATATCAATGACTTAAACGAAACCTTTCAACGACTTCGGGAGTTCGGCATTCGCCTCAACCTCGAGAAGTGCGTGTTCGGAGTAAGTGCAGGGAAGTTCCTTGCGTTTATGGTATCGGAAAGGGGGATAGACGCCAACCCCTAGAAGGTCAAAGCCTTGCTAGGCTTTCGAACACCCACCACTATTAAAGATGTGCAAAGGCTTACCGGAAGAATCACTTCCCTTAGAAGATTCATTTCCAGGTACGACAACTGGTGCCGACCGTTCTTCAAGTTGCTTACCAAGACACCCAAGAGTGAAGGCAATCCCGAATCCAAGGAGCATCCTTGGAATCAGGAATGCCAAAAGGCTTGGGACGAACTTAAAAGCTACCTAACCTGTCTGCCAACACTTCGGCAGCCACGGGAAGTAGAACCTCTCATCCTCTACCTCGCCGTCACTGAAAAGGTTGTGAGTTCATTCCTGGTAAAAGAAGAAGATGGGAGGTAGTGGCCGGTATATTATGTAAGCAAGTCCCTGCATGGTGCCGACGTCAGATTCCCATTGCTCCAAAAAGCCATCTATGCCCTGGTACTCGCGGGTAAAAGGCTACGGCCCTACTTTCAAGGGCACTCCATCATAGTCCGGAGCAACTTACCGCTGCAAGACATAATGAAAAAGGTAGAGCATTCAGGAAGGCTGTCAAAATGGTGTATCGAGCTCGGGGAGTATGATATCACTTACGAGCCGAGAAAGGTGATAAAAGCCCAAGCACTAGCAGACTTCATTGTTGAAATCCTAGGAATCGAGAATGCTGAAGGCATCTCGGAAGATCTGATAAGGATTGAACCCGAGTGGAAATTATTCATCGATGGAGCCTCAGGCGCCGAACATCAAGGCGCTGGTGTGGTTCTTCGAGGGTCCGAAGGCATGGAAGCCACCAAATCCATCAAATTCGGTTTCGATGTCACTAACAACATCGCCGAATATAAAGTCCTCATAACAGGACTAAAACTAGCCAGAAAAGTTGGTGTGAGAAACCTTAAAGCCCACATCGACTCACAACTAGTAATCCGGCAAATGAAAGGGGACTACGCTACAAAGGACCCAACCTTGGCAAAGTATCATGACCTCGTCAAGGAGCTCATTAAAGAATTCGACTCGGTAAAAATGGAAAACGTGCCTAGAAAGGATAACGCTCAAGCCGATACCTTGGCCAAATCCAAGGATCCCACCAAGGTGTTAAAGCAACCTAGCACAGGGCTAATGTGCATGGCAGCCTCAGAAGAAAGATGGCAAGATTCCATCAACAAATACCTGGCAACTTCGGTATTGCCCGAAGACCCTGCCGAGGCTACAAAGGTGCGAAAGCGCTCCAGGAGATACTTTCTCATCGGGGATGATCTGTACAGACAAGGGTACGCAAGTCCCTTGCAGAGGTGCGTAAGTAAGGAGGATGTCAGGACAGTCCTCAAGGAAGGTCATTAGGGGGCTGGTGGTTCCCACATAGGAACAGACGCCCTCGCCGAGGTGATACTTCGCCAAGGTTACTTCTGGCCTACCCTAAGAAAGGATGCAAGACAATTTGTCCGAAGATGTGACAAATGCCAGAGACACGCCAAGGTGCAGAGATTACCCTCGGAACTAATAACCTCGACCAGTTACCCCTATCCCTTTGCCGTATGGGGCATTGACCTCAATGGGCCGCTCCCGACTGCACCTGGAGGAGTGAAATTCTGCGTAGTCGCAGTACATTACTTTACTAAATGGACTAAAGAAGAGCCCCTGGCAACAATTTCGGCGAAGGAAATACAAAAATTCATCTGGAAGAGCATCGTATGCAGATTTGCAATACCGAGGGTGATAGTGGCCGACAATGGTTCCCACTTTATTGACAAAGGACTCCAAGAATTCATCGCCAACCTTGGAATAAAAATGCACTTCGCTCTAGTAGCTCATCCTCAGAGCAACGGACAGGTAGAGGTATCTAACAGAACCATAAAAGATGGCCTAAAAAAGAGATTGAGGGAAGCAAAGGGAAAATGGCCAGGGGAACTCCCTAGTGTACTGTGGAGCTATCGGACAACACCCCAAAGGGCCACGGGCGAAACACCTTTTTCACTTGTCTTCGGCGCGGAGGCCATCATCCCTATCGAAGTAGTACAGCCATCAGTCAGAGTACAAGTGTTCGACGAATAAAGGAACAACCTCAGATTGAAAACTAAGCTCGACCTGATTGACGAACACAGAGAGGTGGCTGAACTCAGAAGAAAGGCCTTTCAGCAAAAAGTGGCCACAACCGCGAACTTGTGCGTTAGGACAAAAGGAGTAAGGAAGGGAGACCTCGTTCTCCGAAAGGCTGAGTTCAAACCCCGAAAATTGTCTCACGGAGTGCTTCGTGCTAACTAGGAGGGACTTTATCTGGTCCTGGATGAAGTCCGGAAAGGAGTCTACAAGCTCGGTAACCCTGAAGGTGGGGAGTTAAAAAATACTTGGCATTCGGATGCCTTGAAAAAGTTTCACGCTTGAAAGATGTCTAAAAATTGTACAGTTAGAAATTTTTCTAAGTACAAAAAATTTTCGGAAAGAGTAGCTCCACCTAAGAAACCTAAGAAAATTTTCGGAAAGAGTAGCTCCACCTAAGTAAATAAGCACTTGAGAAAGTAGCGTTTCTTCCTCAAAATCTGTTGAGACATCTTACACATCAACCGAACACGTCTGCTGAGTAGGGTGGTTATTAATTTAGGGAATTCACCGAAGTTGGCGTTCTCTCGAAGATGATCGATAAAAAGTGCAGGAAGTGTGTTACTAAGGGTCCCAGACCGAAAGTGGTCAAGACAACCCTTGAAGACGAGAAATTATTGGGGACTTAGCCAACTTTTGAAAGAAAGAATTTCATTACTAAAGAAGAAGATTACAAGGTTACAAGAAGACAAAGAAGAAAGAAAAAAAAAATCTAAGGCTAGGAAAGAGTGCCTTGTGTCTCCATGGCGTCGACATCTTCCCGGGCAGGCTCGTCCGGAGGCACAGGTGCTGCAGAAGGAAGGTTGAGGAACTCTAGCCTCGACCACGTCCACCTGGGCTCTTTGGGAAAATCTAGAGCGTACAGGAAGGAGAGGTCGAGCTCGGGGAACCGAGAAAGGACCTGGTGTCGCGCCAGACAAAAGTCGTCCTGATAGGACACCTTCGTCATTTGGTCCGACTGGTCCTTCTCGGCACTCAGTGCCGCCAGATCGGCCGTGAGCTCGGCAACCTCCTTCTCTAGCTTTTTCTTCTTCTTGCTTTTGGCCCCCTTCCTCAAAGACTCAACTTCGGCCAGGAGATCAACGTTCAGTGCGAGTGCCTTCGTAATGTTCTCAGCATCTTCTGCCTTTTCCTTATGAAGGACCTTGTTCTCCAAGGAAAGAACGGCACACCTTGAGCCGAGGTCCTCGACCTTAGCCGAAAAATCCAGGAGGAGCTCCTTCTTGCTCTCCTGAACCTCGGCCCAAAGATTCACTACGTCCTCTTGCAAAATTTTATTCAGCTCGCCATATTTGAGGACGTATCTGGTGCAGAAGTCCTTCACCTTCTTGAGAGAATCTTCGGACTGAGAACGAGCCTCAGCCTGTTTCATAGCCCAGGAGCGGAAGTACCCACTATATGCCAGAAGCTGCAAAAAAGAAAGCCCTAAGTAAGGGTCAACAGGTAACAAAAACAAAGGAAAATTTTTCTAAGGGAAAAAGAGAATCCTACCTGGGCGGCGTGCTCCGTCATCCTGGCCGCGAGGATCTCCTTGTTAGGACATTCTTCGATGAGCGACTGGAAGGTGGTATTCGTCAGCACACCCATCGCCATCTAGGGAGCCATTAACTGGCTGCCCTCGGAGAACAAATTCATGTCCTCCCTGAAAGTCCAGAACGGCTCCCTTGGCACTTTGTCCTTCGGGATACGCCTATCCCGAAGAGCCCTTCTTCGGGCATGGGCCTCCGACCAGGGAGCTTGAGCCACATCCTCTGCGAGATCACACCGAAGTTTCGTCAGTACATCATCCCTTAGCCATTAATCTAAAAAATCATAGATGCGGACGATACTAAGATTCCTAGAAGAATGGCTAAGGAACAAACCTGGTGGAACTTCGACCACGTCGTCCTCAGCTTCGTACACTTCTCGGACTTCGCCGGGAATGTTCTTCCCTTTCCTCCTCCTGCTCTCTTCGAGCTCGTGAATTAAAGTCTGTGCGGCCATAGTCTCAGCGGCATCCAGACCCAGACCAACCTCGGGAGTAGCAAGATCCAAGTAAGGATCGGCAGGGATGAAAGAAGCAGCAGGCGATTGATCCTACACTTCCACAACGTCTTGTTTGTGAGGAAGAGAATCCATCTTGGCCTTCTTCGCCTTAGAGGGCCCTCCGGTAGTCTTCTTCCTCTTCCCAGACGTCTTCTTGCTCGTCTGCTCCCCCTTCTCGGCCTAGCCGAGGAAAAGGGACTTGTAGAAGTTAGTCGATTGATCGCCCATCTCTGTAAAAGGAAAATACATCAGTGTAAGTCCAAAAGGAACTCAAGTAAGCAAAACTTGGAAGACAACTTACTCTCGGTAAAAGCCTTGTACGAGATCTCGCACCGAAGAAGCATTACTAACCACGCTTTCTTCCCCGGAAGAATGAGCACCGGCATGTTTGGGTCAGATTTGTGGGCATGAATTACTCCCAGTTCTCGAAGGACCTCTTCAGTCATGAGGTCCCACTTAATGGGAAAAGGGTAAAGCGAGCATGGAGGGACCTCGGGGTCCCAGTCTGTAATTGCCCAAATACGCCGGTCAAATTCGGTGAACTCGGTAGCTAACCCCGAGGTCAGAAGCTTTCGAGGATCGGCGACGTCGATCTTAAGTGTCCCTGAAGCCCACCTAGTCGGTACGTAGCTCCAGGATTCGGGAATTGACATGAAAAAGAATTTTTTCTGCCACCCCCGCCAACTGTCCCAATTGTCGAAGGTGAAAGTGAATTTTTTGCTCCCAGACCCTCGGGGAAGCAAAAAGTAAAAGCCACCCTTCAGGACCGGGTGGAGTTTGTAGTATTGGAGGAAGAGAAGAAAGTGGGGTGGTATCTTAAAAACTCCACACATGCAAAGAAAAGAATTGAAGTAAGAGTAAGAATTAGGAGGGAGCTGGTTCACGGCAGTTCCGTGAAACTTGCAGAACTCGCATACCATCCGAGGGGGAGGGTACTGAAGGCCGGCTTTTAGTTGGGCTCTATAAACAATTATCTCATTCGAGTGAGCATTAAAACTATACAAGCCTGGGAAAGGCAACCTCGGGGCGAGGTAAGAAGGAAGGTAGAATTTAGCCATCCACTTCGTCATCTTGTTCGAAGTGGTGCAGTAGGGATGAGACTCGAGAGGGAGAAAGCTTTCAGGGAGAGGGCGGACGGACATCAACGGGGTTAGACTTGACATCTCTTAAAAAAGAAGAAGAGTGACCTCGGGGAAAATAAAGGAAGGGGATCGGAGGACTTCGGAAAAACTGAACCTAAACAACCTCGGTAGAAAGGAAGAGCCATAGAAGGAAGGACCCACCGAAGGTTTTGCCGAAATCAGGATTCCTGGACGCCATCGTAAGTGGTTGCCGAAAATCGCTCCGCCGGTAGAACCGCCACCTAAAGAAGGAAAAAGACGAGAGAGAGCTTTGGAGCAGTTGAGAGCAAAAGAGAAGAGTATGAAGAAATGAGGCAAGAGGCGCTTATATAGACCGAAGAGGGTAAGCGAAACGTCGTCATTATTACTCTTTGAAGATGCAAATCACGACGATTCACTAACCCGCAGCAGAAAAAGTAAAAGTAAAGGGAGCACGCGCCCCTAGTTTGCCAAAAGATTGAGTGATGACGCCTCGGCTGAAAAGGAACGCCTTCGGGTGACAAAGCGCCTCCTTGGGCAGTATCTCTCCCGAAGTCTCTCAAAATGTCCTCCAGGAGACTGGCACCGAAGTCTTCACTTTGCCTTTTCAAGGGGGGCATGTGATAGCCGAAGTGCTATCACCTTTCAAGCCTGTAAGCTCGGGTAAGGCACTGCCCTTGGCAAGCAAAGCCTCAACTGCAAAAGGCGTGTAGACCGACTTCGGAGAGAAGGGTGTCTGACCCTTTTACGTTCGACCTCGGTGATTCTTCATCAGTTTTATGGACGACAATACCAACCTCAGGAATACAATGCATAATCATCCTCGGTGGGGTGACCAAACCACCTTCGGTAGGGTAAAACGTCCTCGAGCGGGACCACCCTCGATAGTGATACTCTCAGCTTACTAGAATAACCTCGGATGGAAATCTTCCTACTCCGAAGAGCTCCCTTTTACTGAGAGGACCTCAGGAGTATGGCAGGAACAATTAAGGAGCCTTTGGCACATCCCCGACACGCTGCCCCCAGACACGCTCTGACACTCTGCCTGACACGTTTTGGCACGCCATCCTCGCGTGACCTAGGCTCCTGGCCAGGTAGCCTGTGGTCGGCTAGATGCTCCCCTTCTGCCCGAGGATGCGGACCACGTCTGGCTAGACACGTGTCATAGTTTGGGCCGTCCACGTCAAATGGACTTCTACTGTTCACCTCTCTATAAATATTCGGCAAGCCCCCAGGTAAGGGGGGACTCTTAAGGGAAAATCTTCCCATTTACTACTTACTCTCCATTTCCCAAACACTGACTTGGGCGTTGGAGGTTTCTCCCCGGAAAAACTCTCCGGGGACCTCCTAGCCTTTGTTTTCCTGAGCCTTTACAGCCCTTATCCCACCGGAGCATCCTTACCCAGGCGTTCTTTTATCGGAAATCTCTGCTCCAGGCTCAACATGTCACACAACAACGATGCAAGGCCATCAGTAGCATCTACTACTAACCACTAAACTTAACGTACAATTCTTACCAAACAAAAATAAATTAGTTTTTTTTATAGTTATACCCTTAAACTTTAGGTGATATTACACTCGCCCTTAAGGTTTGAAAATCTTCTCTTACCTCCTACTTTCTTTAACATCATCAGTCAACTATTAGTCAAAATTACAATTGGCCGCCTTGAATTTAGTCTAATTCATAACTACACTCAAAGATTTAGAGATGTACACTTCTTTGCGAAGTAGCAGCCCCTGACAGCCACCCTATCTGCCCCATCTCTTTCGCCAACCCCTTTTGGTCTTAACCTCCTCCGCCACACTAGCTCTTTGTTTGTCATTACTATCCCTTTAACAATCAAACCCTTTTTGCAATCAAACCTCAACATGGCTTCCTCCAACAATTAAACCTCAACAAAACCATATGGCACTTTACCTGCTTGTCACTGTGCTTGAATCACCACTAGGGTAAAAAAAAAAACAGAAAATAAATGAGAAGGGCGTGAAGTTCTTAGACTCACCTTTTTTACTTGTAGAATAGAAGGGGTAAGAGAGAGAGATAGAGGTTCAAGCTCTTCATTTACTTGCTCACTATAATCTTTTATCATAAATAATTACCCAATCCTTGCCCTGTCATCAAAATCGAATTCCCATGGAAATCCCTAACATAATTGTCTATTATTTTTTTAAATAAAGGCAAGTTGTTTATAGATTTGGAAGATACAAATGCTAAAATCATTCCCAGAAGCAAGGTTTTGCTCAGAAGTGGAGTTGGGCGAGGATGGGATGGAACATTCAAGTTTGCTTACTCAATTTGGAGGTGGCTTGCTCGACCAAAAATTGTTGAATTAGAAGTGCAAATGTGGCGCTGGCGACAATGGAGTATGAGGTGGTGTCGGTGATGGTTGACCCAAAAATGAGGATAGCCAGAAAAGTGATGACACTAAGAAGATTGTATTGGAGGTAGAGCCAAAGTAGGTAAATATCCTCTAGTTTTAATTGGGAAGCTTGGATGATGGTGACTTGGACTTAGAGGGACCAAATATAGGGTTAAAAGGTGAGTGATTAAGTAGTAGCAACCAAGTTTGACATGCTTCAAATTAATGCTATGTCAGAAATTTGACAACCTTTATACAAGCTGGATTTGGGCGAATCTGTTGGGGGTCGTATTTTGGTTGGGGGTCATGATGTGTGCTTGAGAACCAATTCAGAAGGTGAAGAAATTGATTTGAATTGGGCAATTTGTTTCACCTTTGTTAATTGAGGAAGCTGAATCAATTTGGGATGAGGTGAGTAAAGAGGGGTGGTGTGGTGAGGAGGTTGAGTCCGAATCGGTCAAGGTGAGGAGGTTAGCTGATTTTGGGGATGAGGTCAGGGAAGGAGGTGGTAGAGCAATATGGTAAGCTTGGATAAGGAAGCAGGGAGGTGGAGAAGATAGATAGGGTTAAAGTGGAGGTGGCGAAGAATGGAAGTGGAAAGACGAGGAGAGGAAGAGCAATCATAGAAAATTGTAAATGAGCTAATGCGGATGAACTTAAGATACAAGTGAACGCTTAGTGCCTCCTTAGCAGTTGGTTGGGTGAGGCTTAATACCTTAGTGATCTAGTTGGTTTAATAGCTTGAGACACTAAGTAGGAGCCTAGTATGCCTAGTTAGGTGAAGGCTTAATACCATAGTGGCCTAGACAAGCTAATGGCTTCAGGCATTATGAGGGAGCATAGTACACCTAATGATTTCCTTAGAACTCAAGTAAGGGCATCTACCATGTTCACTTATGCAACAACACAGGGAAGGATATTAAGTAAGCTTAGCTCAATTGGATATTGGCAAGCCGAAGCTTGCTAAGAGTGAGTTAAATGCTAGAACTTGCTAGGCATAGGGTGACATCCGTGTAAGGACTAGGATAAGGAGGCGTCATAAGGGATTTGAATATATGCGCATATGTTATCCCCCAGACTGCATATGACCTGCATTAGATTTCATATATTATATATATATGCTCATTCTCAAGATTTTTCTTTGTAGGTACCCGAATCCCTTACTAGAAATCTTTGGATTATATCTCCCTTTAAAGTTGTTGTGCAGATAATATTGATTGGAAGGGCCAAAAACGATTGACGGCTACATCACTACTATTTTCTGTATAGGTAAATAACCTAGTGAATCTTTGTTGATTTGAGTTTTACTGGTTTAGTTAGTTATTGCTAACTATTGTTGTTTGTGGCCTATAAAGGCTAATGGCATAAGGAAGAACATAGTTAGAGCATAAATCTCAGTAATTACAATTGGTAAACATATGTATGGTAGTTAGCCTCCGATTTGTCTAGGTTAACTAATGTGCTTGAGTTGCTTTTGGGCATGTACGTAGCTTTATTTGTGTAATGATGCACGTACATGGTTATTACTTGTAGTCAATTCCACTATGTTTTATGCTTTAGATTGTGTTTTAATTATCTTTTTATAAATTATGCGCAATGTTTTAATTTTTTTTTATGCTTATTACTTGAAGTCAGAACAAGCCTATGCATGTTGCATTGTAGGTTAATAATTAGATGCATGAAAGGTTTTAAAATGGGATAAGTAATTAACTAGCCAACTGCAATTAGTGCAGGACTCTAGTTCTATAGTGTTCCTAGTATGGCCCTATTTGGAATAAGGCCACTATAGGTGATATCAGAGCAAGGCTCTAGACTCTATTGGGAGTCATTGGAGGCTTAGGAGGACTGAGATTAGGATATTGTCCTTGTACTATGGTAGTTAGCACTAGAGAGTAGTATAAATGTTCTGTGTTCACTATTTAGTGGTTGCAGGCTGTGAAGGTAAAACTAGATTAGGTGCAATTTTAGGTGCGTAGGGTTTGGGAATGGATCCTAGCTGTCTAGTTATGGTAATAATGGGCTAGGTAATTTGGCTTGCTCTAGGGTAAAGGCAACACCTTGGTGTAAGTAGTGATTTCCTTTATGGTAGAGGAAATGCCTTGGTGCAAGTAGTGGGACGTGGCCTTCGTCCTAAAGGAAAGTTTTTTCAGGACTTTGGAATAAAGTACGCAACATGATCTGTAGGACTAAGAGGCATGTGACTTCTAAGGTAGGGAGTGACATATAGTTTTAAATGTTGAATCCACCAACTTTGGATGGGTTAGACAACATAAAGGAGATGAGGATGCAATTTCTGAGATAAGAAAATCTTGGTCCTATAATCTACGTAGCAGAATGAAGGAGCACTCTAGTATCCATTTTCTATAAGAGTAGGAGCTTGATGCCAAAACCATCAAGACCCTAAGTTAATGCTGGAGAGGTTCTCCATAAGCATGTACTTCAAGTTATCGGCAATTGATTTGGTAAAACACTGGTTCTCAAAAGTGAGTTAGGGAAGTTGGATATGCAAAGCAACAAGGTAGAGGTTGACTCACCTAACCTAGAGGAAGTATGAGCGATATGCCCATAAGATTGAGAATGAATTATGAGGAAGATAGGACTGATGCCCAAGGTGCAAGAAGTACATGGCTCTAAGCCTTACACCTAGGAAATTGATTTTTTGGTCTTATGGGTCATTTGACTAGTGTTGGTCATGGGCTTGGTTGAGTTAAGGCCAACTTAGGAAATGTACCCTTAATAGCAATTGCCATAGGGAGTCAACCTAGTATACCAGAGCAGTAGTTCTAGTTTTTTCCTTGACTAGTTAAGTGGTTAGGATAGGCAACCACCGTACGGGTGCCACACTTGATGGGTAGCCATAGTGGACACGCGGACAGGTCAAGGTCTGTGTGATAAAGTTCCTAACATTTCACTAATAGTTTAATTTATTGTTAATAATTCTAGCATCGGTTTACTGGCATACTTTTGGTTGGCATGTCAGGTAGTATTCTTGGTTGTGCCTAAAGCTTACCCCGAGTGCATTAGGACCCAAAGGTACACTAAGTGTTAGGGTGATACCTAAAACTCTACAACCCATTTGTCAGTGTATAAAACCGCATAAGTAAAGGCTTGAACATATTAGATTAGAATGTGTCCTAGATTCAATGGACTACATTCTTTCATACTTTATTATTGGTCATTCTAGGTGGTATTAATAACTAGCTAAGTGACTGGATGGGTTCCTTAGAGTATCCAAGCAAAGGAACAATTTAGTCAGATCTTGATAAGGTAAGTAGGCAAGTTTCATTCTTTTAATTGTGAAATACAGGTAGAGATGGTAAGAAAGCCAAGGAGTGAGGAACTTGCCCAGGGGGAAAATGAGTGGGTAGGTATATTCATTCATTAGTTATACACCTTAGTGTAGAGCCAGTAAGAGTGAATTAGTTGCTAAGGGATAGTCTCAGCTACCGGTTGGTAAGTAAGGGAACTCAAGCAATAGGAATGATTGCCATGGACCAATGGATAATTAGTGACTCATTGTTATCTTCCTGAGGTTAAGTGGATTTGAGAGCCACCAAGATGACTTGCAAGAGAAGAGGGGCTCGACTAGTAAGGCTGGCCAAGTAAGTGAGGTTTAAAATCCTGCATGGAGTTGAGGAAGTTATCGTAGCCATTAGTTGCTTTTAGTGCCAGCATTCATTATGGCCAATCAAAAAGTAGCTTGGAATAGCTGTAATGTAATTTCTTACCTAGCTAAGCAATTTACCTAGTAGTTTAAAAGTGCTAAGGTTAGTATAGTTATAGTTGTGCTCTTGCATGGTGTTGTGACTCCGATAGTTTTCACCATAGTAGAAGAAGTTGAAGGTTGAAACCTTAGTTAGAAAAAGGTCGGATTAACCTAGTCAAGAGCCCAAAGTAAGTGTAAGTTTCACTAGACCCTATTGCCTTGTGAAGAAAAAGGATGATGACTTACAAGATTGGATAATGGGGTAGTAGGTAAGGCTTACAACTCCAAGAGATAGCACTTGTCCTGAGGTACATAGGAAAACACTTTAATGTACTGGGTGGAGCTATAGCAGGCAAGCCCCCTGAGGAGTTATTCATGGCTAACCACCTTCCAATAATAGATAGAGATAAGTGATGAAATCGGTCCTCCCACCTAGGAAAGTTAGATAGTTACAATTGATTACATCCACATAGTCTTGATATGAGGTCAACATGATGTAGTTCATGGTATGGTAGTTGTGCATAGGAAGGGAAGGTACTCCTTCCATGATTATAGTTAGATCCAATAATTAATAATCAGATGAAGGCACTGAGGTACTTGGTAGCAGAGAGAGATCATGATTGGAGGCATTTTGAAGCCTAATGTATAGGGTCGAGGTGTCTAGTCAGCTTGCAAGCCAAGAATGCATAGGGTGGCCTAGCATCGAGTGTGCTAGGGACATAGTTTGGAGGTTAATAGGTGTGTGTAGTAACCAAGACTCCAAATGCAGGTTAGGAAAAAAGATTTAGTGTATAAGTTTTGTAAACCAAGGATACTTTGAGTGGGCTGACTAAAGCATCAAGACCTTGGTTCGAGTAGCATAAGCGAGGAGACATAAGCTAAGGAAGTACAAATAAGGCCCAAGGACTACTAGCCACATGGAGGTTTTGGCACTTGCACTGGAGAAATTTTCTTTGGTTGGAATGCAAGTGCAAGAGACTCTAGGGTGGCGAGGGCAGTAGGAATATGATGTTTCAGGTAGTGCATATGTATCTTTCATGGTGCACTATGATGCCTGAAGCATAGGTGCCGTTTTGGAGGAGCATTAAAGACTCATACTTTAGGGTGTGCCAAGACTTACAAGTCTCGATATACTACTTTATTGGAAGGGCCCTAGCGTATAGTGGAGCCCACAGTGGAGTATACCTTGGGTGTTAGGGTTGTATTGTGGCAAGGCCACTAACATTAGTGACACACTTAGTTTGGTGGATGTCGGAAGCATCAAGTACCAAGCCTATGGCAAGGAGCCGTCAGTGCAGGAGCTAGAGGACAAGTTTTATGCTTGTTAAGCTATCTTACATTAATGGGTTTTGGTATAGGGGGTTAGGTGCCAAACATAGGTTAAGACTTTTCGAGTGCAAGTGCTAGCGGATAAGTTGTAAACTTGTTAAGCTAATTTGAGCTAGGAGGTTTTGGCATTAAAGGAAGTGAGGAAAAGTTGTTGGTTATAAAACATACTTAGGAAGAGTTGAGCTATTGGAGATCCTTTAGTAGTACCTATATACTGAGGATAGTAGAGTACCATACCATAGTCTTCAAAAAGGAAGTAGCACCAAGGTACTTTCAAACCGGGTAAGGTTAGACAAAGGTGGGGATAACAATGACCAGTTGTTGTTGGGTTGCCATTTGGTGTAACCGTAAAGTATAGCATCAACTATAACATTTATACAAGTTAAGGCCCAACTTGAATACCTAAGAGAATTAGTTAAGCAAGTCAGGTAATTGAGCACCGAGTGGGTTTGGTTAGGATATGTTGGGACCATGTCCTAGGCTTCATCTTAAGATGGGGAGATTGAATTTAGAGGATCACATTTTCCAAGGTAGGGAGAATGTTACAGCATTCTAGGCAATCGGCCTACAACAACTAGGTAAAATTTTTAATTAAGTCAAAACCCTTAGTTAAATGTCTTAATTAGTTTGAATTAGTAAGTCAAGCAAGTTTGTTAAGGGTTAGATGGTTCCTGTGTCATTTTGGCACTTAAGTGTCACTGAGGGAAATATGGTCATTTTGGACTCCAAGGTGATAGGTTTGGTTCCAAAGCTCAAAGTGGTTCTTTTGGACCTAAGTGACAAGAAACCAAATTTGGGGCAAAATTGCCCAAGTCTTATTGCACTATTTGGGCATGGGTGTATTTGCAAGAATAAAAGAAGTTAGATGAAGAGGAAGGTTACTTTTAAAACCTATTTGGGGGAGAAAAAGCCTACTATTCATCATCTTCCTCCCCCAAAACTTGTAGCCCTCCTTTTTATCTAGAAATCCATGCCAAAATCTTCACAAAATCATCAATTTTTGGTGGAAATCAAAGCCTCATGAGGTACCCATGCAAGAAGGATCTTGGTTTTGTGTAGGTTTGGTCTGGGAGCACTAGGAAGACATTTTTAAGCTTGTGAGCTCTAGGTAACATTTTGATCCACTTGTTTTTGTGGTGTTCATGGTTTCTTGGGCTTCCATGAGCTTGGGTCTAGTGAAAATGAGCTTGAACTAGTGTCTTTTGTGTTGAATTTGTTCGGAACCCCTTGGTGGAGCCTAATTTCTTGGTGTGGATGCTTGATTGTTGCTTGTTCTTCTCCATTGAGGTAAGGTATTTAGTTTATATGCTCTTGTAATGCATGTTTTGGACTCTTAAATGCTTGTTTCAAGTGGTTTGTTAGATATGCATTATTATTGTAAGGATTTATTGATGATGGACTACTGTAAAACCACGGTCTAGTGATGCATGTTTAAGGCCTTAAGAATTTGCTAGATTTGTATATCCATGGCTTGTTTTAGTAGTCATCATGATTTGGAACCTATGGAGGGGTGGTATAAAGGTTTGGGTAGCTTGGGATGCCCCTAAACATACTATAGGGCAAGATTGGAGGTACGAGGCTTGGGGGCCTAGTGCTGTGGTGTTGGGGAGGCACTACAGCAGTGAAAACCCATTTCTAGTTTAAGAGAAATTTCTTGCGGCACTACAACACCATATTAACTGACACGTTATAGTATTTTTTGCCATAACGTTTTGCTCGGATGTCCGATTGAGGCGATTTAAGAACTCAGGTGAAGCTAAGAGGAAAGGCTAAAACTTTTATGCTTTAACCCAAGCCTAAACTAGCCTAAGTTTGATTGCATTTCATGTCAAGGTGATGAGACTAAGAGTGCTTAAGGGTGCTTGGGGTAGAAGGTGCCTAATGGTCCTTTAGTACCCCCCATAACTGCTTAAAGCGCTAGGTTATCAATCAAATTTTCTTGGATGCAAAGAAATAATGAAGGAAGATAATCTAGAAAAAGCTTTAAGCACTAAAATACGGCCATTAGGAAGGTTAAAGTGGTTTAGAGCTATTGGTGGTCTAGTTGGAGTCTTAGAGAATGAAACGCCATTAAGGAACCCTAGTGTACATGTTGAGTTTTTGGGAGTGATGAGCTTACATTTTTAATATTTATTTCCCACATATTAAGTATGTTTTAATATGTTTTAAACCTTAAAGATCTATTTTGAGTATGTTTTATAGCTTAGAGCATATCTAGACTCAATTGATTAAAAGTGGATTTAATTTGCAATTTTACAAGTTTTATTGGCTGTCTTTTAGGATTCTGACAGATTGGTGAAGTACCTATAGAAAAATCATATCTTGAGCTACAGAGATTAGAATTAAGTGATTCTTATTCATTAGAAAGCTAACATTTGAAGCTACAAATCATATGCAGACCATGAAACCCAGTTCACACGTTAAGGGGGTTGAATTCAGCTTCAAAGTCATGACTAGCGTGCAGTTGTTGGTTCTAGAGCATTTTGGTATTTGGGCCATAACTTGGGTTATTGAGCTCCGTTTTGGGTGATTCAAGTGCCATTTTAAAGGTAAGAGGAAGTTCTATAAATTCAAAAAGAAGCTAAAGTGTAAATCATGTTGAATTAGGCCCAAAATTTCATTGAAACTCTGGCCCAAGCTTATAAGGTCTTAGAAGTTGTGTTTGTTTAGGATTTGGGAAACCCTAGAGTTGCTACTATTTAAGGAGCTTGAAATCTATGAATTCTAAAGCTTTTCATCATATTTTTCATCATATTTTCTTAGTTTTAATTTTCTTTCTTCTTCCGTCATGCTAGCTTAAGTTTTTATTCAGATTAGAGAAGCTTTTCTATTCAATTGTTGAGATTATGAGACTCAGACTATTGTTCTTATTCTGATTTCAATTCAAGAATCTATATTTCTCTATGTTGAATCTTTATGCATATCAATTATCGAATTGGTGCTCTTAAATTTTTGTTGAAGCAATTGTTGCACTTATCCTTTTGATCTGTAATTGTCTTGCAAGGTGGTGGAAGTAGTAGACTAGATGACGAGGTTGCCTAGGGGAAATATAGTGCAATTTAAACAACACATGCTAGGTATTATTGTTAATAATGTCTTAGTCTCTTCTTGGATCATTAATGCTGTTATTGATTTATGTTTAGGTTGCTTTCAACATTAATCGATTAATAACAAGATCTAATCGTAGTGCTGGGCTAAGGTTAGTGTGGTAAAGGAAGAATTAGGATTATTATGGCTTTTCCATGTAATCTATAGGCTAAGTACTTGAACAAGAATTAAAATCTGAGAGTTGGTGATCAATCTAATAATTGTTCCATAGCTCTTTTGATTTGAAGTTTGTTTGATTAAAGTTCATCAATTTAATTGCTTGCTTGCCATTTTCACTTTAGTTTTGTTGATTTTTGATTTCTGGCATACAAACCCTCTTATTGTTTTGTTTCATGTTAATTTACTGGTTAGAGAGAAATGATTGTTACATTAGTCTCTTGGGTTCGAGTCGGTGTTATTGCTACTATAGAAATTAAGTGAAATCAGATTTTATTTTTGGTGGGTTATGACAACCATCATGGAGCCTAACAAATTGAGCACATCTTTCACAAATGTTACTGTAATAGGTTGAACCAAGTATCGGTGGATAGCTCAACACCATGGATGAAGGCCTAGTGCACTTATGGCATAGCTGAGTTATGACTTGAGGAACAAGTACAGGCTTAGTGCATCCCTAGTGCGTTGGTCAAGCAAGGCTTAATTCCTTAGTGATCTTGTTGAGCTTAATAGCTTAAAACACAAAGTGGGATCCTAGTATGCCTAGTTGGGTGGACACTCAGTAGCATAGTGGCCTAACAATCCAATGGCTTAAGGCACTATGAGGGAGCCTAGCACACCTAGGAGTTTCTTAGAATTTAGGCAAGGAGCATCTACTATGTTCACATATACAACAACAATAGGAAGGATATTTAGTGAGCTTAACTTATTAGGATGTCGATAAGCTGATGCTTGCTAGGAGTGAGTTGAAGGCTATAACTCACTAGGCATGGGGCGATGTAAGTACAAGGACTAGGATGAGGAGGGATCCCAAAAGACCTGAATATAAGCGCATATGTTAGCTTTTAGACTGTATAAGGCCAATAGTATATTTCATGTATTATATATGTATGTTTGTTCTTAGGGCTTCTCTTTTTAGGTACCTAAATCACTTATAGGGAATCTTCGAATTCTCACTCCCTTTTAATGTTATGTAGATAATATCGATTGTAAGGGCTGGCAATTGTTGACAATTGCTGGGTTACTGTTTTGTGTATAGGTAAATGACCTTGTGAATCATTGTTGATTCTAGTTTTATTGGTTAAGTTGCTCATTACTAACTATAATTGTTTATGGCCTACAAAGGCTAGTGGCGCAAGGAAGGACATAGTTGGAGCATGGATCCGAGTAGTTGCATTCGGTATACATATTTATGCTAGTTAGCCTATGATATCCCATGGTTGAGTAGGGTGCTTGAATTACTTTTGGGCATGTGCATTGTCTTATTTGTAAAATGGTGCAAGTGCATGGTTATTACTTGTAGTTAATTCCATTATATTTTATACTTCAGCTTGTGTTTTAATTATCTTTTTATAAATTGCATGCAACCTTTTAATTTTTTTTTATGCTTGTTACTTGAATTTGAAGCAAGCCCATGCATGTTGCATTGTCGGTTAACAACTAGATCAATGAAAGATTTTAAAATGAGACAAGTAATTAACTAACCAACCGTAAGTAGTGTGGGACTTTAGTTCCGTAGTCTTCCTAGGATAGCCCCGTTTCGGCTAAGGTCACTACATGACATATATGGCAAGTATGATGGGTTTTTATGCATATAAACTACCATTTAAAAATTTGGGGTTGTTGGTTGGGGCACAAATATGAAGAAGCTTATTCATGGCCACAGATAATTGGTGAAGTTAGCCACAAATTGAGCCTATGGAAAGTGGAAACACTTTCGGCTGAAGGTAGATTGGCCCTGCAAAAATCAATCTTAGGAACCTTACCCTTATTCTTTTTCTTGCTTTTTCATGCTCCTGGCTCGGTGATTAAAGCATTTGAGAGTAAAAGAAGTCAATTTTTTTAGGGGGCTTTAGGGGAGGGTAGAAAATAGCATGGGTTGAGTGGAGCAAAATGCTTACAGAAAATGGAGGAGGCTTGTTCATGGGCAGTTTGAAAGAAAAAATCTAGGTGTTTTTTTTTGGAAGTCATGGTGGAGATTCAAGATAAGAAATGGGGCACTTTGGGTTAGAGTCATTAAATCTATTTTTGGGGTGAGTGACCGGGTTTGATAAGGATTTGATGGATAAAATATTTTCTAGCATGTAGGTGGAGTATTTTGAAAATCAGTTGGGAGTTGGAAGGATATAGGCTGGACTTTGTGAATTCCTTCAGTTGGAAGAGTGGTGAAGGAGATAAAGTTATATTTTTTAAGGACCTTTCAGTGGGAAGTTCAAAATTGAATAAAAAATTTACTAGACTATATAGGTTGGAGGTTCAAAAAATAATGCATGACAAAAGAAAGAATGAGGGGCAAGGCATGGGTATGGAGTTGGTGGAGAGAGTTGAGGGGGAGATTGGAGATTTTGAGGAGTTAAAGAAAGTTTTGGACTCTTTGAATTTGGATGTAGGCCATTGGATAGTTAAAGGTGGTAGATGCATTCTAGTAGAGACTTTTCGGTAAAGATCTTGTCCTATAAGGTTGATGATGTCATTTTATAGTTGGTCCCTTGAGTGCAGGTTACAAGGTGGAGCTCATGGATGCCTCAAAAAGTTAACATTTGCATTTGGAGGGTAGTAAACATTAGCTTCCAACAATGACTAATCTATCCTTGCAATGTGTCTCTATGAAGGAAGTATTGTGTCCATTCTTTAAGCAAAAAGAGGAGTCAAATCATCTGTTGGCAAGTTGTGCATAGGCTACTTCAATTTGGCAGCTAGTGAGGGCATGGTGGCAGTTGGGAGGTTCAAAAATAGTAAGAATAAATAGAGCAATTTTCTCTCAATATATTGAAGGCCTTACCTTAATTTAGCAAAAAATTTAGGAGGCTATTTCATTTATTGTTGTGTGGCCCTTGTGGAATAGAAGAAATAATTTGATGTTTACAAATTTTGTACTTTCTATGGATTAAGAATAGGTGTTCAAAGTTAAACTGCAATTCATTTGAATGGTTTTCTAGTCCAAAATTAGTTGTTCAAAATTGGTTGTAAAGTTATAAGTTTAGCTATCTAAGGGATGCAATGCTCCGGCTAATATTGGGTGTAGAATATAAGACTGCTAGTGGGGGGCAAGCTTTGTGCTAGTCAATATTGTGTGTACTTATACTTTAAGTGTTAATATACCATCTTTCTACTGTTAAAAAAAACTTGCATTAAATATTAAACATGGTTATGAAGATCATACTAACTTAATAAGCACCTTCAATTATATGAGAATTCAGTGATATGAGAATCATTATTGCGGTGATTCACCACTTTGGAGGAATGGTCTCAATAATGATTATTACTGTGGTTCACCACTTTGGAAGAATGGTCTTAATGGGTGCACTAATAATATATTAAAAGGAGCCTATGATTATCAGTACATAAGAACCATTTTCAACAATAGTCATTCAAAAGTGAGATCGTACTCTTTCTTGATACCATAAACATTATTAATTTAATACACTCTAACACTCTAAAACAAAAAGAAAAAGAAAAAAGAGCAAAACACCATAAGTAAATGTTCAAGAATGATTGCAAGTTCATGTCGAGTGGGAATCAATGACATAATAGGTTCGGAAAGTAAGCCTATGATGAGATGAAGTAAGAATTGGTCTTCTATGTGCTAGAAAGTATAATCTAGATTAAATACTAAGATCTTTCTATCAACTAAGGTTTCAGGCGGTTTAGTGTGAGATCAATCAAGAGAACCTATCAATATAAGACTGGAGAGACATTTAGGGCATCATGTTAATAGTCATAAGCTCAAAAACTAACTTGCACTAAATGATACACATGGTTATGGAGATCATACCTAACTTCAAAACCTAATTTCAATTATATAAAAATAAAGTTATATAAGAATTATAATTATTTTGATTCACCACTTTGGAATAACATTTTCAATGAGTGCACTAATAATTTGTTGGTAGAATTCTACAATTTTCACTACATTCCCACCAAGTTTGAACATACTCTGTCAAAAGTGGCATTGAAATCTCTCTTAATGATATAAATATAGTTTTTCAAGTGAAAAACTACATGGAGTGTACTTTTTGATACTAAGAAATAAACATACATAAAATTAAGAGAACAGAAAAGTAACTAGATTATGAGCAGGAGAAACACTCTATCATGGGACAATGACCAACAAAGAGTGATCTAACTTCATGTCTACAATAATCTGCTCAACTAGACTCACCAAAGTCAACTGTGGAGTATGAAGCTTATGAAGCACTTGAAGCATTAATGAGTTGTCTGATAGTATAGTAATACTTGCGAGTTTAGGCTTGTTAGCCAGGGAGATCGCCTAAAAGATTGCCTCAAGCTCAGCTTCCAATGCCAATGAACAGTTTTGCCAAGATTTGGACTTTTGATACTCTAGAGGGGCATTAAATCCCACCCAAAGCCATGTAGTTGCTCCTAGCCACAAAGATTGCTTCCAAGCAACATCCACCTTAAAGATAATTGGGGTTACCATTTAGAGCGTTATGCTTCTTTGATCCCTACTTGTGGCACAGATTATTAGGCAGACAAGCAAAAAAATACCGATGTGCAGAAAGGTAGTCTTTAGAAGATACAATCTACTGAATTATATCTTCTCTTTTGGATATCAATGAATGAGAGTCAAAGTGTCCATTGAAAAAGACAATCATTTCTCTTAAGCCAAATAACCCAAATAGTATAGACTAAGAACACTAGCCAATCATAAGGCCATTTAGGAGGAACTGCCAGCATGGAAGTAAGCTAGTCTTCAAAGGAGACCGAATTATCGAAAGGTGGTGAAGAGTAGAAATTCCCCCAAATATCTCTAGATCCAAGACATCCCTAGAATAAGTGTACGGTTGTCTCTTCCTCCTGATTGCACTGTTTATAAAAAGAAGATTGAAAAGTGCCATGGGTTGTTAGATTACTCATTGTTAGAAGACCATTTGAGAGACATTTCCAAAAAAACATCTTGAATTTTTTTGGTAACTGCAAACCCTAAATCTTCCTTATAATGGGGGAAAAAATCAGAGTGTTGAAAAGCTCCTAAGAAAATTCCTTAAGGGTTATACAATGAAACTGATTGACTCCTAACAAGGCTCAAGTAACCAAACTTAGTAAAATATATACCCTTGCGAGAGTCCATCCAATAAATTTGGTCTTGACCTTTATTAGGAGACAGACTTGGCAAATTGATAATCTAATTAACATTGATGCCGGAAACAAACTTTGGATGAGTGGCATATTCAAACTCGTACCTTTAGGGAGACTTAAATCTATCACTCTTGAAGTATCACTCCTAAAGTTTGGAGGAACCATCTCTGAGAGAGTAGCCATAGGAATTCTCGTAATCCACTGATCTTTCCAAATTTTGATCAATGTAACATTACCTATTTTTGGACAAATTGAGTTTGTAAATATTTACCTACCATTTAAAAAACTTCTCCAAATGGAAAAGACTAAATTATTTGCTTGTACCGCCCATATAGAATGCTTATAGCCATACTTCACCATCATAACCCCACAGACTAGACTATTTGGGTTACTAGTAAAAATTCTCTAGAATGTGTTACCCAATAAAGCTTGGTTGAATAACCTAAGATCCTTAATCCTTATTCCACCAAGACCTTTGGGTAGAGTGAGGATTGCTTTCTGTTTCAAATGAATCCCTTGCCTATCCTTATAACCTAGTCACCAAAATCTAATGTAGCTCTTTGGGATGGAGTTGGAGAGAGTAACCAAAACTTTAACTAGGGACATGATGTACACAGGAATTGAAGTTAATGTGGATTGGATAAGGGTTAACTTGGCTGCACTGTTGAGCAGCTTCCACTTCCAATTCTCTAATTAGGATTTAATTTTATCCGCTAAGAAATTGAAAGTAGTTTTCCTAGAGAGATCCTTGTTCAGGGGAACACAAAGATAATGCAGAATACCTAAACTATATAGAATGGAAAATATTTTAGTATTCTTGTCTTTGAATTGTGGAAACATTCTTACTAAAAAACCATTCCAATTTTCAAAAATTCACCACTTGACCAGTAGCTATTGAATCAAGATGAAGGGTATGCCGCAATGTCAAATTAGCATCCTGACATAGTTAGAAAAATAATAAGCAATCATTAGCAAAACATAAATGATTAATCGTTAGCTTTCAGATTCCAACCAATAAGGGATGCTAACCTATGAAGAAAGGTTAAATAAGAAAACAATGCTTTCACACATAACATGAATAAATATGGTGGCAAAGGATCACCCTGATGGATACCTTTATCCGGACAAAACCACTTAGTCTTACAACTGTTAACTACAATAGAGTAAGAAACAGTTAAGATATATTGATTAATAAGGAAGTGCCAATGGTCAGGGAAGTTCATAGCCATCAAAACCTTATCAACAAAAGACCATTGCAATGTGCCATAAGCTTTCCAAATATCCAATTTCAAAGTTGCTTTCTGACCTCTTAGACCAACAGATGCCTCGGTTTGAGTAATTACATGAAATAACTCATAAGCAATGATTATGTTATCCTGGATATGGTGAACCAAAACCAAAATGTTTTAAAAATTAGATATAAGATCAGACAACACTAATTTGAGTCGGTTTGGCAAAGCCATAGCAATAACTTTATAAAAAGTATTACAAAGACTTATCAGCCGAAATTCTTCAATCATTTGAGCCTTTCTGATCTTGGGAATCTGGGTGATATAAGTTCAATTTATCTATTTTAAAGGTAACCACCATTGAGAAAGGTTAAGGTAGCATGAGTTATAGAATTACCCATAATATTCCAAAACATTTTGAACAGAATTGGTGGAATATAATCCGGACCTAAAGCCTTCAAAGTCCCCTAATCGAACACTGCCCTTATAATTTCATCCTTTATAAAAAGAGCTGATAATATCTCACAATGCTCAAATGATCATTTTTTGGAAATAGTCACATAAAAAGCATTTTGGGCGTCCTCTCTTCTAACATCAACATTACTAAACAAGTGTTTATAATAAGACCAAACATGAACCGGAATGTCATCCTCATTAAATATAAAAAAGGTTTGCTCAACCTTTAAAGCTGTAACTCGAGATCTAATATGCATTCCTTTAGTGGCCATATGAAAAAATTTGGTATTTCTATCCCTTAACGCAAGCCAAGAAATTGGAGACTTCTAAGCCCATAAGTATTCCTCATCTGCTAATAGTGATAGATGCTCATGCCGAAGGCTTTGGATTTGATTATGATTATTGAGGATATTTTACCCATTTTTCTTTTCCAAAAACAGTTGTTTAATTCTGATGATTTTTTCCTGAAGATTAGCAGCTGTCATTTTATTATAGTCTTAAAAGAGCAACCATTGCTGAGCATCGAAATGCTACCTAAAACATCTTTGAACCATTAATAGGAAAGGACTAGATATATTTAACAATATCCTAATATTTCTGGTACGTAAGCCAAAACACTTCAAAACACCTTTGCCAATGATAAAAAATTGATGTTGGATTAGTATATAATAGCAAAGGAGCATGGTCAGAGTGTTGAATTGCCATATTGATGACTTTTACTGAGCCAAATTTAGAAAGCCATGCCTCATCGCAAAACACTTTATCTAGAACCTCATACATTGTTGCCTCTCCATTTTGGAAATTAGATCACGTATAAAGAAGGCCGCTAGTATGTATTCTAACTAATTGGAGACTATCAATAGTCTTATAACCATTATGGTGCCTATGATTCTCATATAAGAATCAAATTATATGAGAATCATAGGTACCATAATTCACCATTTTTAAAGAACATTCTCAATGAGTGTATTAATAATCTATTTGTATGAGACAATAATTGCCATTTCATGACACCAAGTTTGAATAGTTTTTATCAAAAGTGAGATAGCACCCTCTATTCAGGCCATAAATATTGTTGATTTGATATATACTTTAGATTGAAAAAACATGATACATGAACCTATTTTCTATTATTATTTCGTTATTAGGTGAAAAATGACAATTTAATTATAATAGCATTAGTATAAAACAGATCAAATTAATTAGAAATAACATGTGCATTTTTCTTATATCTTTGTTTTGATTCAATTAAAATTTTATATTAAAATGCTTGCCTTGGCATGTTCTTTGGAAAAGCCTAAGCATCTTAAATATGAAGAAAAATAACTTCTCTAATTAGCCATCTTTAATGCTATTAAGTTCCTTTGCCATACATGCTGATACAGTGTTATCATACCTTAAATCCTCAAACATGCAGATTCTATTTAAATTAGGAATTTCATATTATTTTTTTAATGAAATCATGATTCAAATGAAAATATACTAGATGGATATGGTCTTACTGAGTGCATTTCCTTAAAAAAGTATCAAAATAACAGAACCTATTGGTCAAGTGCTAGTCCCATCATAAAATGGAACTTGTGAATCATATCAACTATCTATTTATTAACACAAATGCAATTGACAACAACCTATTAACAAGAATCTAAAGTTAAGAAAAATGTATTGGCAGCAAAGCTATAGAATACCAAAGTTTACAATTCATCTAAACTAATATCGCTGTCTCCTTTGTTGTTGTTGGGTTTCCATAATAACTACAAAAAATACCTCATGGTAACCAACTAAGCATTAAATGAATTAAATTATAGTTATATTCATATCAAAATTTTATCTCAACATTTTTAGAAACTATGTCAAATTGATATTTATTTTTACCATTTCAATGTTTTAAGTGACTTTTAATTAATTAAAATGATCATGTATATAGCAAATGGAATTGAGAAAATAATTTTCTTAGCTAATTTTTTCTTTTTTTATTATTAATCAAGCTTCAGAGCTCCTACAAATTTATAGTCAGTTATTGTAGCTTGCATTGAATGAGAAAAATGGTTATGAAAATCATACCAAACTTTAATTATATAAGAATAAAAAAATATAATAATCAAAATTACAGTGATTCACCACTTTGGAATAACATTCTAAATGAGTGCACTAATAATTTATTAATAAGAGTCTATAATTGTCACTACATGACACCAAGTTTGAACATAGTCTTGTCAAAAGCAAGATAACACTCTCCTTTGATACTATAAATATTGTTGATTTAACATATACTTTATCACTATAAAAACATGATACATGAGCTTATTTCTTATTGTTTTTGTCATTAATAGGTGAAAAAGGATAGTTTAATTATAGCATTTGCATAAAATGGATAAACATTGTTAGAAATAACATGTGTATTTCTTGTATGCTTCTATTCTGACTTAATCAAAACTTTAGACTAACATACTTACCTTGGCAGTGTTTTTTGGAAAATCCTAAGCATCTCAAATATGAAAAGAAACAATAGGTTTAATTAGCCTTTATTGAGTTATGTTGATGTACATGCCAAAACAACGTTTTCATGTCTCAAATCCTCCAATATGCATAATTATGTTTAAATTTTTGAATTGCTTATTATTTTTTGGTGATATCATGATTTAACCAAAAAGGCATAAGACATATATGGTTTTATTGAGTGCCAATCTTTAATTCAATTAGAAAAAATAACAAAACTGTATCAGATGTCTATCCCATCATGAAATGGTACTTAAGAATTTTTTCAACTATTCACTTCTTACCATATGTGTAATAGACACCAACCTATTAACAAGAATCTTAAGTTAAGAAACATGTATAGGCAACAAACCTACTAAGTATGAAATTAGTTAACCTATAGTCATATTCATATAAAAAAAAATTCACAACACTATTAAAAAATCTATCAAATTGATATTTGTTTTACCATTTCAATGTTTGAGTGACTTTTAAGTAATTATAAAAATCATGTGTATAGCAAATGGAAATGAGGAAACAATTTTCTTAACTACTTCGGTTCTTATCAATCAAACTTCGAAGCTCATACATATTTATGGTCAATTATTGTAGCTTGTATTGAATGGCAAACATGGTTATAAAGATCATACCTTACTGCAAAACTAACTTTAATTATATGAGAATCAAACTATATAAAAATCATAGTCACCGTAATTCACCATTTTGAAAAAACATTCTCAACAAGTGCATTAGTAATCTATTCGTAGGAGACTATAATTGACACAGCCCCTCATGGGATTGCCTAGAATACCTATGTAAATGTGTCCCATGTTAGTCATAATTGGCTAATTAATTATGTGCACAATAGTTAAAACCTTCATGCTTTTAGTTAATCAACATACTATACAATCATGCATGAGTAAAATGCTTTGAGTTAATTAATAAAAAAAGTGATAAAACATAAAATTTATACCATAAACCGTAAAAATGTTGCCCAGGTCTTTCAGATAAATCCAAGTTCAAAACCAATCCAAGGATGCAAAATAGATGTGAATTTAACTACACATAATCAATCGTGCACAGCATCCACACAAAAGTAGACTATGGTCACACCTAAAAGTGATCCTAGATTTTACTACTCAACCATGTACATCGGAGGCAACTAGTGTATGTAGACTATACACAAAAATAATATTACTAAGATCTACAACTAAGCTCACCTTAGAACAAACTCCTAGTGGCAAGCTCTGAAAGTTCTCTATTATGCCTCACTAGCCTCTGTTGGTGAAATAAACAACTGTTGTTAGCACCAAAACATAACCAACAAGCAAACCACAAAGTAGAATAATAAATATTTAAATAAACATAATACCTGCTTGTGAGCTTAGCTCAATAACCCTTAATGGTTATTGGCTTTATGGAAAGATATATGCACAACAAAAACTAAGGGAATTAGAATCTAGGATTTTCAATAAGGGATCCTTCAATCTGTAAGAAAAACCCTAAGGACACACACATATATATAATATGCAATCTAATGTGAGCTCAAAACACTGTAAGGCTAAACATATATGCATAGAATTTTAGTCCCTTAGGACTTATCCTATACCTTGTCCTCCCATAGGTGTCGCTCCTTGCCAAGCGAATTCTAGCCTCTAACTCACTGTTAACAACACAATGAGATAAGCATAGCTCATCATTTAGCCTTCCCTTGATTCTTGTATAGGTGAACATAGCATATGCACCTAGCTTGAGTTCCAAGGAATTCACTAGTTGTACTAAGCCTCCACATAGTGCCTTAAGTCCTTAGACTTGCCTAGGCCATTAATGTACTAAGCTTCCACCTTAAAACCTTTCCTAGAGTGCCCTAGGTTTTCACTTGCACCTCAAGTGACCTTGCCTGGGCTACAAGTGCACTAAATCTTCACTCAAGGCACATACTTATCCACTAGTACTTGGTTCACCCTAGCGGAGTAGCAAATGTGATGGTTAGACTCTTAATTTCTACATTCCATGTAACCCTCCGAGGTGAACTAATGTTCTTGCATCAAGGCCTTAAACCTGAAGGCCTGATTAGGTCCTTGATGGTACTAAACCTCACACCTGACTAATGGTGTTCTATTATGGCCAATTAACTTAGTTTTCTTGTATTTAGCTCTTGGAGCTTACAAAACCTCAAGATAAATCTCACGTCTTAAGAGTGTTTCAGAAGTCTCAGAGTGCCACAAGGCACCTTAAGCCCTTAGGCAGTCTAGGCACTCCCTCTTGGTCTAACATAAGAGCTCTTAAGCAAAACTTAGGATGCCCTTGGTTTGGCCTGTGGTGACATGCCTCCAACCACCGGTGACATGTCCCCATAGTAGACAACCTTGGATGGTTAGCACAAGGGCTTGGCGATGTGCCTCTATCGCTTTGTGCCCTACACCTTGGGAGCTTTCTTACCCCTCTAAACCTCCATGGGGCTTCTCCAAGCTCTTATTACTTGTAAAGTACATTCACTTAGCCACAAGGCATCCATTAAACCAAGCTTATGCTATCCCTAAATACCACACAAACCTATGGAACCACATTAGTCCACCATATGTATCACCATCCTCCAATCACTACCATTCACAAAACTACATGGATTCAGCCATAAGCAAGCTATAAATGGCATCAAATAAGTATGAATTATAAACCCCTTAACCCCTTACCTCAATTAACCTTGAATTAGCTCAATCAAGCAACCATAAGCTCAAACTACAAGCTTCCAAATTTTCCACTAAATTTCCTAGGTTCTACGCAAAATACAAGGCTTATGGCCCCAAAATATCACAAACCCAAGAAAACTCAAACTTAAAATAACTCAAGAAACATAAAATAAATATGCTTATATTTAGCCATGTTTTTTTATATGTTTTTCCCTTGTATTTGCTTTTCTTTTGATGTGCTTTTGTTAGGATTTGGTGCTTAATTGATTCATGTTTCATTTTTAGGCTATATTTTAGCTTCATTTGGGTGAGGAAGGATTTCTGCAAAGTTTTGGAGCTGAATTATAAGTTTTGGCAAAATTTGGAGTAGACACATTTAGCAATACGCCCATATAGTGCCTTACACACCCTACTACACACCCATGTCTGAGTTACATGACCATGTCCCAAACAGTGTTTCATTTGGTGAGATTTTAAGCTTTAGAGGCATTACACGGTCTCTAATATTACTGTGTACTAAACTGATGCGAACCCTTTTGGTATAATGACCAAGAAACCCACCCAAGATGTTTTTCAAGCTCCATAAGACATCAAAGAGATTGGATTTAAACCCCCCACACCTAATCAACGTGTGATTAGAAACAAGAAGTATAAAAAAAATGAAGAACACAAGTAACTTGTGCACCAAGGTAGTCTTCAAAGAACAAAAGAGAATTTCTCTCCAAAGTAGCAATATTATTTCATATAAAGGCTGTTTTTTCAACTAGAATATGTGTATAGGCCAAAATTAGGGTAAAAAACTCAAAAAAATTCTCAGCCCAAGTCACATAGGAAACCTAGGTAGAAAAGACATAAGAAAACCTAGTCAAACTAGGACTCTAACACCTAATTTGCACATGTTTAATGTGTGCAGCGAATTCCCTTTATCCTAAGCAACCTAAATCACTTCCATAGCCTAAATAACATCCTAAATAATGTAAATAAATAGGAAAATAAAATAAAATACATTACAACACAAGATTGGCCATAAAAACCCCAAAATAGTCTTCTTGGGTGCACTTTAAGGGCTCCATAGGGTTTTTACTTGTGTGTTCAACTTGCAACTTGAATAATTGAGTTCCATTGCCTTGGGACCTTCTATTAGATGTTAAAATTTGGTCTTGAAACTTTAGAGCTCAAAGATTCAGCTTGTGGAAGAAATTGGCTTATGAACACTTCAAGGTGGCTACAAAGGTGCAAGTGTTGGCTCCAAGCTTTGAAATTGTGCACTTAGGTGTGTAGAACGTATCCAAGATGCTGTATTGGTTTCCCTCCCACAATATTTGATCCAAAAATGTTGGAATAAGCATAATATGCATCCTTCGCACCATGGATATGAATTGACACAAATCAAACTCCCTTTAGGCTTCATTTGAGCGTGATGAAACAAAGACTTCAGCAATTGTCCTCCCTCCAAGTATGCTACCTTCTCTTGGCTTGGATAGCTACTAAATAACTTACTAAATTCATATGGGCTTGAAATAGCTCCTTTTGAATGACTATAGAACTGTTGAGTTTGAACTTGCACCATTAGGGCTTGTATGTGCGCTTTGAGCTCCTTAGCTTTCTTTCCTGTCAATGGTCCACTAATTATCTTCAATGAGTCCTTGCATTCCTTAGTTGTGCCTTCTTTGATCATATCAACTCCCCCATCCTTAGAAGAATTCATCCTCGAATCAAAACCTGCATTAGAAAAGGGAATTGAATCAATAACGATGAAATAATCAACACATAAACACTTACCTTTCACATAAGCACCAATAGCATGGAATGCTTGTGTATAGAGCTTTAATCCTATGGAAAACCTGAACCAATATCCAAATGAAATGTTAATTTTGATACCTCCAAGTTCAAAAATAAAGTTAGAAGCAATTAGCACAAAAATCTAAAAGTTTGCACAATTTTTGTCTGAATTCTAGCCAACACTTCTATTGTCTTTGCCATCTCAAAAAAATTATTCTCACAATTAGGAGAAGTGTAGGAAGAATTTACCTTAAGGATGTTATATGCACTCAAAACAAATGGACCTAAACTCACATAAGTGTCAAGGTCATAAAAAGCACAAGTTATGCATGTCAAGACAATAATTTGCATAGGCCATTCAAATAAACAAGAATTGAACACAATGCGGCCTAAACTAATAACAAAACAATGATGCACAAATTTCACAAAAATCCTAAGCATTTTAAATGAAACAAGATTGGAATAGATAGGATTAAGTGAAACCAATTTAGTAGCAAACTTATTTGTGCATGTATATGCATCATAATGCATGAAATTTGTGAATAGGATGTGACACAAAACAAAGAACTCAACATACCTCCTTAAAAGGATGAATTTAAAACCAAAATTTTCACTTAAAATAAATACTTTGAAGTTTGGACATAAAGCAAAAATATCAAGGCTCAAAAGTTTGTGTAATTTATGTGTCATGAAAAAAAGATGCTTGCTAGAAATTAAAGATTGATGCACAAAAATGGGCTGAACGTTAATGGGAAACAAAAAATATGTAATGCATGGGTAACAACCAATTTATGCGTGAAAAATTCCAAAAAAGTAGATTTAACTTGAGACAAAATAAAACAACATGAGATTGATGCAAAATAAACAAAGTTAAAAACAAAAGTCACTGAAATGGATTGTTCTTTAAAGAAACTTATAGAATTCAAAAGAGCATTTGACAAAACCAAAGAATTAGAAGATTTAAAATTATATTTTGTCAAATTCTAATGCTTGCTTCCTTCTCTTAATCTAGTTTCATGAAAACCATTCTTCAAAACATCATTGCTAGGACACACACATTGATTGAGATTTTCATGCAAAACCACATCAAATCTAGGTGTTAGGAAGAAATACATTACAGTGGCTGGACTTAGTCTTCATGTATCTTCCTTAGGAACCATAAATTTTTCACTTTTGTACTCAATGGCTTCAAGTGGAGTTGCAATAATTTCATCCCCTTGAACCATAAGATAAGAAACAATGTTAGGCAAACCTTTGCATATGAAATCATTTGGACTTACCTCAAAATTGTTCCTTTTCAACCTCCTTTGTTGGTTTGATGCATGAGACATGACTTGGAATGTTTGGAAC
This sequence comes from Aquilaria sinensis, assembly GCA_005392925.1. Taxonomy (NCBI): domain Eukaryota; kingdom Viridiplantae; phylum Streptophyta; class Magnoliopsida; order Malvales; family Thymelaeaceae; genus Aquilaria; species Aquilaria sinensis. Next base: position 223,662 of record SMDT01002946.1, on the reverse strand, counting down.
ATCAACTTTTTCGATGGTCAGCAACTCACTTGATTCTTGTAGTTCATATCCACTTAAGTCCTGAAAGGAAGATAACATAACACTAGAAGAAGACTTCATTATATTAGATGAAAGTATGGCTTCTCTATAGGTCTTTCTCTCTTCACTCAGCTTGGGTTCATTGCACTCTTGTCTTCTTTCAACTTCATACTCAATTTTTTCTCTCAGGAACTCTCCACTCTTCTTCCCTTTATGTTCACTCTTCTCACTTGATATCTTGGTTGTTCTCTCAGCTTTCCCCTCTTCACCCTTGCCCTCAACTTCCCATATTTTTCTTTTCTTTCAAACTCACTTTGAAGCTTTCTTTGATCCTCCAAGACTTGTTGTGGTGGAAGTGGAACAAGTGTGATTGGCTCTTCACTTTCCAAAGGTGGTGTCTCTTCCATGGCATCTTTATTCTTAGATGTGATCTCTCCATCGTTTCCAAGAATCATCACCTTTTCATTTGCGCGATCCTTCATGTAGTGCCTCTTGCCTCTACACTTGAAGCATACCATCTCCCTTGCCTTAGGTGCATCTTTAGGTAAAGGTATGGACTTTTCTTGTTGAGGCTGAGACAAGCCTCCTTTGGTGGCTCCCACTCTAGGCTTAGGTGCTTTTTTGCTCGATGCTCCCTTCCATGTGGAGATTTTTCCTTGAGACATCTTGGATGCCTTGGACCTTTTGATGATCTTCTCGGCCTTAGTGGCATGGTGAAGCAAATCTTCCACATTGACATAAGGCACCATCTCCACTTTGTTGTCAATCTCAGGGTTGAGACCATTAATGAATCTAGGAATAGTGGTTTCTTCATCCTCCATGATGTTAGCTTGGGTCAAGGTCATGTCCAAGTCTTTGTAGTAGTCCTCCACACTCTTTTGGCCTTGCACTAGCCTTTGAAGCTTGAGGCATTGATCTCTAGTGTAGCAGCTAGGCATAAATTTGCTCCTCATTAATGCTTTAAGGGCTCTCCATGTGTGCATGGGCTCCTCTTCATTCTTTTTCCTAGAAGTAACATCCTGATTCCACCATATAAGAGCATAGTCAGTGAACGTTATGGTAACCAATTTAACCTTTTTTTCCTTAGAATAATGATGGCAATCAAATACCATATCAATCTTTTGCTCCCATTCCTAATATGCATCAGGATCATTCCTCCCTTGGAAGGATGGAATGGTAAGCTTGATGGAGTTGAGATTGTTGTCCTCCCTTAGCTCCCCTCACCTTGGAAGCCCATGGTCATGCCAAACTCCTTCTTCCTCCTTGGGTTCTTCTCTTCTTGGACCTCTCTTTGGCTGCAAGATAGGATTAGGTCACCTTGGCAACCTCAAATCTATGTCCTCAATCCTCCCCACAAGTCTATTGAGAGTTTCTTGAAGTTCCCTCATGGTTGGCTCCTCATTCGGTCTCACTTCAATCCTCCTATCCTCTTGGCCCTCCATACTCCTGAAATAAAAATAAATCCTCACACACTCACTTCACGTGTTTCACTCAAAAGATGAACCCTTAAAACACTCAATTTGTTAGTGAGAATATTGCTATTGAAGAGTCCTCAAAAGTTCTAAGAAAACTTTCCTCAAAGCACACAAGAAAACTTGAATTCTTGAAAGCAATTTTGACTCCAAAATAAAGGTGGGCTAAACAAGCTTTAAAAGACTTTAGGAAGCCCTTGCAATAGATGATTACAAGAAACAAAAAGAAAAGCTTTAGGCTCAAAACAATGGTTTAGGGTTTGTGGGCGCAAAAACCAAGTTACAATGTGCAAGCTTGTTTTACCAACTTTTTATTTTATTTTATTTTCTTTGTTCTTTTATTTTATTTTATTTTATTTTTTGGAACTTTTTTTTCCTTGATGTTTTGTGGCTACAACACTTTCTTCTTGAAGTTCCTTGCTACCAAAGACAAAAAGTTAGTTTTCTTTTCGGCTAAGACAAGAAACTATTGAAAACTTGCACAATTTGAAATAACTTCTTTGGTACTAAAACTTCCTGAACTTGGATCCTTCTTTTTTTGGTGTTTTCTTGACTTTAGGATGCTGGAAACAATGAAAACAAAGAGGATTAACATAGATGGACATGAAACAAAATGATAGGAAACAAGAAAGAACAAACGGATGAAAACCAAAAACACAAGGTAACACTAATTGGCTTCTTTTTGTTGTTTTTGCTGTTTTGATTTAAAACAAGGCTGGAAACAAATAACACAGACCTGAAACAAGAAGAAAAAGGGTTAAAATGGAGAATTAATACATGAAATTACTGAAAAAAATTGAAATAAAAATGAAGAGAAACAAGAACACAAAGATAAGTCCTTCGGATGAAACTTGTGGCTCTGATATCAACTGATGCAAACCTTTTTGGTATAATGACCAAGAAACCCACTCAAGATGTTTTTCAAGCTCCAGAAGACATCAAAGAGACTGGATTTAAACCCCTCCACCCCTAATAAAACTATGATTAGAAACAAGAAGTATAAGAAAACCAAGAACACAAGCAACTTGTGCACCAAGGTAGTCTTCAAAGAACAAAAAGAATTTCTCTCCAAAGTAGCAATATTATTTCATATAAAGGCTGTGTTTTACAATCATAATATGTACCTATTTATAGGCCAAAAATAGGGTAAAAAATTCAAAAAAATTTGCAACCCAATTCACATAGGAAACCTAGGTACAAAAGACTTAAGAAAACCTAGTCAAACTAGGACTCTAATACCTAATTTACACATGTTTAATGTGTGTAGTGAATTCCCTTTATCCTAAGCCACATGAATCACTTCCATAGCCTAAATAACATCCTAAATAGTGTAAATAAATAGGAAAATAAAATAAAATATGTTACAACACAAGATTGGCCATAAAACCCCAAAATAGTCTTATTGGGTGCACTTTAAGGGCTCCGTACGGTTTTTACTTGTGTGTTCAACTTGTAACTTGAATAATTGAGTTCCATTGGCTTGGGACCTTTTATTAGATGTTCAAAAGTGGTATTCAAACTTTAGAGCTCAAACATTCAGCTTTGTGGAAGAAATTGGCTCATGAACACTTCAAGGTGGCTCTAAAGGTGCATGTGTTGGCTCCAAGCTTTGAAATTGTGCACGTAGGTGTGTAGAACGTATCTAAGTTTCTGTATTGGTTTCCTTTCTGTAATATATGATCCAAAAATTCTAGAATAGGCATAAGATGCATCCTTGGCACCATGGATATGAATTGACACAAATCAAACTCCCTTTTGGCTTCATTTGAGCATGATGAAACAAATACTTCGGAAATTGTCCTCCCTCCAAGTATGCTAGCTTCTCTTGGCTTGGATAGCTACTAAATAACTTAAGAAAGGCATATGGACTTGAAATAGCTCATTTTAAATGGCTATAGAACTGTTGAGCTTAAACTTGCATTATTAGGGCTTGTATGTGCACTTTGAGCTCCTTAGCTTTCTTTCTTGTCAATGGTCCACTAGTTATCTTCAATGGGTCCTTGTCATCCTTGGTTGTGCCTTCTTTGATCATATCATAAATCATGACTGTCTATTTTTTAGGGCTTTTCAAGTTATTTCAAAGTAGAAGTGATTAGTGTGAAGAAGGAGGAAAATAAACACAGAGAAAAAAGAGGGTTTTCATGGAGGAAGGTTGCTAGAGGCAGTTTTGATGATCCACACTGGTTAATGTGCATTGGATCAAAGATTTCTTAGAGGAGAAGTAATTTAGAGATGGGTAATTCGTTTCTTAGTTTTATTTTGATTGTATTGTATTTTTTTTAAGGCAGTATGGACTAATTTTTCCCACTCATGCTTACAGTAAATCAACCTTACGATGATTTTATGATTGTGATTAATTTTTAATTTAATATGATTATGCGTTTCTTGTGATCTATCTAATGTTCTTTAATGTGTTGATTAATAGTTGCTGGCCTATTAATTCAATGTGGGAAGATGAACATATGTCAGGTAGTATTTGTCATGTTTGTTGTGGATCATCATTGGATAGAAGGGATATCATCATTACCAGGAGTAATAGGTGCAATATAATGTCTCCGGATGAGGGTGAAACCTAATAGTGGGTCGTAGGTCTTTTAATGCTTTCTTAAAAAGCATGGTAGGCTTAAACACCCTACCGGTGATTTAATAATAGTGATTAGTATAATGGAAATAATAAGGAGTTAATCTAAATTAGGTAGTACTCCACCGTCAAAGTTTATCATAATCCCATTAAACCGAAGTATAAACTATACAATGGTTTTCTAGGGGGATTCGATTCTAGGTATGAGGTTTATTATTATTGATTGTCTTAATTTTTTTCTGCTGCTAGTTGTTAGTTAGCAAGTGATTTTTACTGCATAAGTTAGTTTAGTTAATTCATATAGTTCGCTAAACAAACATCTTTAGTTGTCAATTAGATAATAAAGAAAGGTTGAGTAAGGTAGACAACCTCCATTTTTTGGGGAAAACAATGTTGGTATTTTCCACTGCTATACTTTGATGATAGGTGCACTTGCCTATGAGTTCACATATTTATGAGTATAGAGAGATTTGACACATTTGCATTATTTGTTAGTGTATTGGGAAAGGTTCATGTGAACTAGGGACACACCAAGTTTTTGGCACTCTTACCAGGGAACATTTGTTGAGTTTGTTACCTGAAAGATCGATCTTTATTAATCTAGCCATGTATTTTATTATAGTATTTTTCTTTGAATTTTTAGTTTATTGATCTATTTTTTGTCTTCTTATTGGAATTTTGGTGTATGACTTGTAGCAAACTTGGTGAAGTCAATGAAGCAGATCCAAAAACTGAAAGAACCTTGAGGAAACTGTTGTTTGCAAAGGGTATTGAGTCATACCTATTACGTTCTGTAGTGGAGCAATAAGGAAAAAATTAGGAGTACTTAATCCGAAAAGACCATAATCAAGTGAGGACAATGTCAGAATGTGCTACGTCTTCTTTTGAAGGGACAAAATGAAGTATTGTTAGATCTCCTATTCAGATGATTTGGCAAATAAGGATCCTAATGCTTAGATTGCTAGTTTCTTGGAGATTTGTGGCACTTTTAGAATTAATGGAGCTAGTTAAAACAGCATTCTATTATGGTTATTCCTATTCTTGTTGCAAGGAAGAGCTAAGCAATAATTGACTTCACTTCCAAGGGGTTCTATTATCACTTGGAACACTCTGGCCAAGAAGTTCTTGTTGAAGTATTTTCCTCCAGCCAAGACCATGAAGTTCTGTGATGATATTTCTGCTTTTACTTAGATGGATTTAGAAACATTTTATGAAGCTTAGGAAAGGTTCAAGGATTTATTGAGAAGGTGTCCACATCATGGATTACCTATATGGATGCAAGTGCAAATGTTCTACAATGGTCTTGAGTTATGCTTCTAAGCAAACGATTTATGTAGCAATTGGTGGTGCTCTTAACATTGAGACACTTGAAGCCGCAAAGGAATTAATTGAGGGGATGGCTATGAACAACTATCAATGGGAATGATCTAGAATGAAGCCAAATGGAATGGTTGCAGTTCAAGGTTCTGATGCTTATTTAGTGCAAATCAAGTTAAAGTTTTGGCTAGCTAGAAATAGGTTTTGATGCATTGTGATGATTGTGGAGGAGAGCACCCAACTTAGGATTGTTATATGAACAAATGGAGGATTACAAGTGAATGTGTGGATTTTTTTGGAAATTTTTTAGGATTGCAAGGAAATTCTAGACCAAGCTGGGGGAGTTATTCGACTAATGGTTGGGTAAACCTAGGAAAGAATATGAATTTTCAGCATTCATCATCCTCTTCAAAAAAAGAAAATGAATTTTCAGCAATCATCGTCTTCTACAAATTTTGAAGAGGCAGAAATGGGATTCATGGGCAATATTTAAGCTCAATGTCGGAGTCTAATAGACACGATGGAGGAGCAGCAGTTGATCTTTAGAAGTAGATAAATTAGATGTCATAAACTGTAATGGAAATCAATAAAGCAATCATGACACTGGCAAGTGAACAGTTGGAAGCTATTACTCTTCAGAGTGGTAAGGAGTTACCTAATAGAAAAGGTGATAAAATAAAAAAGCCGGTAAAAGCTGAAAGACAAGAACAAGAATTCTAGTATGAGGTAATTACACCGCACAGGGAGGAGTTACCGCTGGAACCACAAAGGAAGAAAGATGAAGACAAGGAATATTGTCCACCTTTACCATATTCTTTTCATTTATCAAAAGATAAAGATGGGAAATAATTTGCTAAATTTTTTGCTATGTTTAAAAAACTCCATATTAATATTCCTTTTGTAAAAGCTTAGAATAGATGCCGCGCTACACAGAATTTTTGAAGGACATTTTGGCCAAAAAGAAGAAGCTTGAAGAGTTATCTTTAGTAATCCTAAATGGAGAATGCTCAGCTATTATTAAGAATGACTTACCAAGAAAAATTGGTGATCTAGGGAGTTTTACTATTCCTTGCACTATTGGTCAATTAAACAATTGGTAGAGCTTCAGTGGATTTAGATGCCAGTATAAATTTAATGCCTTATACATTATTTAAAAAACTAGAATTAGAAAAACCTAAACCCACTAGAATGAGCATTCAATTAGTCGACTGGTCAATTAAGTATCCTAGGGGAATAATTGAAGATGTTCTAGTAAAAGTTGATAAGTTTATTATTCCTGCTGACTTCATCATATTGGATATGGATATGGATATGGATGCACATGTGCCTATGATTCTAGGATGACAATTTTTAGCTACTGTAGTGGCATTGGTTGATGTTCAAAATGGTAAATTAGTTTTAAAGATAGGGAAGGAAGAGGCTACTTTTAATATTTCTGATACTATGAAAAAAAAGTCTTGATAAGGATGATACTTGCTATTCTTTGGATTCGGTTGATACTGAAGTTGCTCGTTGCTTTTAGGAATATATTTTGGAGGAGCAACTGGAAGTATCTATAGCCTGAGGAATTGAGTTTGAAATCGATACCCTAGAAAAGGAAAAGATAGTGGTTTAATTGGAAACTGAAGAGGTGGTAGAAAATAGAGAAAATGAGGAAAACATTGACCTAAGTACAACAAGGAGGAAAACCTCAATTGAGGAAACACCAAAGTTGGAGCTAAAAAAGTTGCTTGATTACTTGGAGTACATTTTCCTAGCACCAGATTCTAAATTGCTAGTGATTATATCCTTTTTATTAAGCATGGAAGGGAAGGGAAAGTTGTTGGAAGTGCTGTAGAAGCTGAAAGGAACTATAGCTTGGTCTATTATCGATATAAAGGGGATAAACCCATCCTATCGCACTCAAAATCTTGATGGAGGAAAACCATAAACTGGTAATATAATCATAGCGGAGATTAAATCTAACTGTCAAAGAAGTAGTAAAGGCTGAGGTGATCAAGTTATTAAATGTTGGAGTAATTTACCCCATTTCAGACAGTGTATGGTTGAGCCCGGTTCAAGTTGCGCTCAAGAAAGGAGGAATGACCATTTTTCAGAACGAGAATAATGAGCTTATTCCCGCTTGAACAATTTCCAGATGGAGAATGTGTTTTGACTATAGGAAACTTAGTGATGCTACTAGGAAAAGACCACTTTCCACTCCCTTTTATTGATTTAATGCTAGAATGTTTAGCTTGTCACACTTACCACTATTTTTTGGATGGCATGTCAGGTTATTTTCAAATTTTGATTGCTATAGAGGATTAAAAGAAGACCACATTCACTTTTCCTTATGGTACATTTGCTTATTGCATAATGCCTTTCAATTTGTGTAATGCCCTTGCCACCTTTAAGGGATGCACAATCTTTAAGGACTTAGTCGAAGACATCATGGGTATTTTTGGACATTTTTTTCTGTTCATGGTGATTCATTTGATAGATGTCTCCGTAATTTAGATCAAGTATTAAAAAGGTGTGAAGAAACTAATCTAGTATTCAACTAGGAAAAATGTCATTTTAGGGTTCAAGAAGGAATAATTCTTGGTCACAAGATATCTAGTAAGGGTATAGAAGTATGAAAGGCATAGATTGGAACTACTTCAAAATTGTCACCACCGTATTTTGTTAAGGAAATTAGAAGTTTTCCTGGTCATGCAGGTTTCTATAGATGCTTTATTAGGGACTTCTCTAAATAGGAAAACCACACACTAAGTTTTTAGAAAAGGATGTGATTTTCAATTTTAATAATGATTGTCTGTCAGCCTTTAGCATTCTCAAAGACCACTTATGTGTGATGCTAGCAATTGGTTACTCTTATTTGAACTAATGTGTGATGCTAGCAATTGGTCAGTGATTGCTGTTTTAGGGCAATGTAGAGATAAGTATTTCAGACACATATACTATACTAGTAAGACATTGACTAGTGCACAAGAGAATTGTACCATTATGGAAAAGGAGTTATTGGCTATAGTTTTTGCTATTGACAAGTTTCACTCTTATTTGCTCTTATATAAGGTTATTGGGTATATTGACCATTTTGCCTTGAAGTATTTGTTGAATAAGGATGATGTAAAGCTGAGACTGATCAGGTGGGTTATTTTTCTCAAAGTGTTTGACTTGGAAGTTTTGGACAAAAAGGATGTAGAGAACTTAGCCGTAAACCATCTTTCCAGGTTGGAGAATACCGAAAGGGAATCAATGAGGGAAAAGGGGATTAACGATTAGTTCCCTGATGTAAACCTCTATATGCTTAATTCTGGAAATGTGGATAAGCCTTGGTTCACTGACTATGCTAATTACCTAGTGTGAAGGAAACTACTACCCCTAGACATGACATATCAATAAAAGAAGAAATTCTTTTCAGAGCTAGAACATTACTTTTGGAATAAACCATTTTTGTTTAGAATCTATGTAGATCAAATCATTTGCCTATGCATATCCTACCTAGTTATTGAAAAAATACTTAAGCACTACCATAAGGGCTTGGCTGGAGGCCACTTCCAAGGCAACACCATGATATGAAAGGTGTTGGAATCAAGTTTCTATTGGCCATCCTTGTTCTAGGATGCAAGAAGGTATGCACCTCATGTAAGAGCTGTCAAAAGTCTAGCAATATTTTGAAAAGAGATTAGATGCACCAACATTGAATCTAGGTATGTAAAGTATTTTATGTTTGGGGAATTGATTTCATGAGTCCTTTCTCATCATCCTTAAGGAATAAGTACATATTAGTAGCTGTGGATTATGTTTCTAAATGGGTAAAAGTGCAAGCCTTAGCTACAAAAGAAGCGAAAATTGTAGTTAAATTTCTAAAGAGATTATTCACCCGATTTGGAACCCCATGAGCCATCATTAGCAATAGAGGTACACACTTCTGTAATTCTCAATATGAAAAGGTTCTAAGTAGATTTAGAGTCACCCATAGAACAATTATTACATACCACCCACAACCTAGCGGTCAAGCTGAGTCATCTAATCAAAAAATCAAGTGTATTTTATAAAAAAAGTACTTTTGACTCTATTAAGTTAGATGACATACTGTGGGCATATCATACGGTATACAAGACACCCATTGGAACCACCCTGTATTGTCTTATTCATGGGAAAGCATGTCACCTTCTGGTGAAGTTGGAACATAAAGCATATTCGGCTATAAAGAATATTAACTTTGATTTTGAGTGTGTAGGTGAAAAATGTTTGCTGCAGTTGAATGAACTTGATGAATGGTGGAATTTAGCATATGAGAACTCCAAAATCTATAAGGAGAAGGTTGAAAAATGGCATGATGTGAGGATAAAGTAGGGGAAAGTGTTTTGAGTCGGATATTAAGCGTTAATCTACAATGCATGGCTCTGATTTTTTGTGTGTAAATTTTAGTCCCGCTAGTTTGGGCCATTTGTTGTAACAAAGATTTTCCCTTTCAGTGTTGTAGAGGTTGAACATCCTAAAAAAGGAATGTTCAAGGTGATTGGTCACCGGCTCAAACGATATTTTGGAGGTGAGATTCCTAACATACATTATGAGGATATTGTGCTCAGCTACCCCAAACCAAGCATTGATTAAGGTGTCCATAATGTTGGGCTGACAATGTTAAACCAAATGCTTCTTAGGAGGTAACCCAAGCATTGAAGTTTTAGCACTTTTTTTGTTAATTAATTTCCTTCACAGTAGGTTAATTTTCCTTGGATAGTTATGTGATCTTATGATTTACATTGTTGGTGCTAGAATCTAGAGCAGTACAAGAAGAATTTTGCACTCAATGTGAGAGAAAAGGGCTAAGTTCAATTATAGGGAAGTTTGCAAATTCTTTCTAAGTTCAGGAGATAAACACATTCTCATATATGGCCATGTTTAGGGCTGTGTTCACTAAAATGGATTTAGACACAACCATATTTGTTTTATTAAATTGATTTTTCATGAAGAATTTTTATTTGAGCCACAGTAGCCAAACATGGTTTGTGTTATAGTCATGTAACAAAGTGTGTTAACCTTACATGGTCTCATACACAACCATGTTCTTACCTATGTTTTAAAAAGCTTAAAATTCTAGAAGTCAAACACATGCACTTACACGCCCATGTTTTAAAATGTGTTTATCCTACACTATTTAATACATCACCATGTTTGAAACTGTGTTTCTTTTCTGAGTTTAAGAATTGTATGCTCTAGAGCACACACATAATTACACACAACTGTGTTGTTCAGCATGTTTGTGGAACACGATCCTATTCAAGCCATGTTTGAGTTAGTGTTAAGCATCTAAATAAAAATGATTCAATCTATTGGCACAAAATGGTCTAGAACATGCCAATAGCAGAGACTGTGGATGCCAATAACATGCCCATGCATCAAACCTGTGTTTCATACATAGATCGCTATTAATTTAGGATTAGGACACTAACATGGTGTTAAACATGCTTGTGTTGATAATCATATTCATTAAAATTTTAAGCAACATTGTTGGTTACATGCTCATGTACTAGACCGTGTTAGACCAAACTTGTTTGAAATAGAATTTGGGTTCTCTTTTTATGATGTTAGACATACTTTTCAATTTTCTTGCAACCTAAGTCATCAAGAACTAGTAGTTTGTTCTGATTTTGATCCCTCCAAGGTATAGTTCACTTCATTTTCACTTTTATTTAAGTATTTATTGTTTTGTTTGCTTCTTTATGTAAAAAAATTTGGTGGAAATGCATTTAGCAAAAGGAATATGGTAGTATTATACTTGTTTTTCATGATTATGATATGGATTAATGAGATCAAATTTAGCTCTGATGTTATATGCTTTGTGGATGCCAAGCATGGATTGTTGTTGCTGACCATGACTCATCAACTTAGTTATAACCTATAAGCTTAAGATCATCTTTCTTACAGCCCAAGTAGTTTAGTTCACAACTTGTTATATGTTCTCAATGGTTGAAGAAACCTTTTGTGATGATTTTTTAGGTTATGGCACGACACTGGGATGAGTAGAAGCACATCCCTTAATAGATCTCTACTCAGTTTGTACCCATTAAGGCATTCTCTTTACACGAGGCCTTAAAGGATTGGGTGATTATATTGCAGTGCCACTTTGACTATTTCACTACTTATCCGCTTAGTATCCCTGACACTGTGGCCTACCAAGGCTAGGTACACCTGTGTGAGTCACCTACTTTTGCTTCGATGATGTTAGTGAGGGAGTTCTATACTAATGGAGCCTTTAAGGGGTTGTGTTCTGAGATGTAATTCTGGACATTCGTGGGGGACATTAAGCTCCATGTTTCTGCAGATGGCATTAATCTGCACTTGGGCATTGTTTCGATCCTAGGTCACTTCCCTCAGCTTGATCAAGACGAGTTGACTCAGACACTTTGTGATTGTCCTCTCGTTTGGACTACTATGCCAGAGCACAGCCCATTTCTTCTTCAATCACAGTTGCTGGCCACCATGCATGCATGTTTAATTTTTTTTTTCTGAGTGTCTCTACTGCCAGCGCAATTACCAATGTAGCTACTATGGAGTAGGTGCTTTTGTTGCATGCCATTTTCATTGACTGACTTGTTAACTTTGGTTGAGTGATTTTACAGACCATCACGAGGGCTATCCATGATTTGACTTTGCCTATGGTTTTCTCAAAGTTGTTTATTGAGCTCCTAATTACATAGTGCATCATCTATCCACATGACACTTTTTAATTGGTCATTCCATAACGTTTGAGAGAGGGTGGAGATGAAGGCAATGATGGAGGGAGTGACAATGCAAAGGACACCTTTGCCAATGTTACAACTGATCTAGTTATTGTCTAATGTGATTACTTCTATCATGACTTTATCTGTTTTTATCATGGATGTTGATATTGTTTTATGCTTCCATTAGTTATGCTTGACTTTGTTATTGGAGTATTGGTTGTTCCTTTTCTATTTTCATATTATTTTGTTCTAGTTTCTATATTTCCTAATTCAATTATTTTGTTTTGTGATTGATCATCTTTTCTATTTTTCATGGAAAATTTTCAATTTCAATCAGAAGCTCAAATCAGTGCTGGATTTGGAAATTTTGGAATGCCGACTTGCAAGACAAACAATTGAATTTTTCTTTTTAGGGGCGATATCAGTTTCTATAACTTGTTCTTTTTCACTTTGTTTTCCATGCTTATACATTAAGGGTAATGTACAATTTTTATTAAATTTATCTTTTTAGTGATTTTTTTGAAAATTTTTAAATTTTTAAAGCTTACTGCTAGTTTGTTTGAATTTTTTATGACCTTATTAAAGTGTTTTTATAAGTTCTAACAAAGTGGATGTGGGGTCTATCTTTTTTTGTGCCTTATCTGCCCTTGAGTAAACCCCTCCTAATTGCCAAGTGCTTACAAAGTAGATGTGGGGTCCATCTTTTTTATGCCTTATCTACCCTTGAGTAAACCCATCCTAATTGCCAAGTGCTTGTATCATTTCCTTTGCCTTAACCTCACCATGAGACACTTCCCTGTATGCGTAACCGATGTCGGTGCCGACGGCCTTCACCAATTCCACTGGTACACCACAACCCTCTTGCCTGGAGATTCCTCCAAAGATCGAACATCAACTTGATTAAGAATAAGGTTTGGCTATGGCAAATTGTTAATCGTTGTTCCTCCACAGTCGCATGAGGACCACCGATGGCAAATTAGCTAGCTCCAAAATTAGCCTGGAATACATCTTAACAATTGAAGCAGTAAATCAGAAGCATCGAGATCGGAGCTGTGAGGGAGACGACTAATAAAGGAGTAGTTTTCCTCTGTTTTGGATAGAGATGTGGACAAATAAGTCAAGAAAAAAAATAAAATAAAAAACCAAATTAGATGCAATAAATCTGCTAAGGCAGATTCAGCCAACTTTAGCCGAGGAATTTGCGTGGGACTGTGAGTGGATTCGAATCCCTACTTTTCCCTGATTCTTTTAGATAAATTTTTTCCGGAGTGAGCAAGTTGGAGTCTTGGGACGAGAATAGAATTGGCCAAGGACAGATCTTGCCGGAGCACCGACTGGGACCTCATTACTTGAACAAGTGCACTTGATTCCCTACACCGGCTGGAGAATACGAGCTAAGCAGTGAGGAAGACTGAGGCAGAGGTGGAGTGGGGTGGAGGCAAAGTGGGGAGAGGGCCGAGCTAAGACAAGGCTAGATGTAATTCTAAGTAATTTTGGGGGTACAAGTTACTTTCTCGTACATAATCCCAAGCCTAGTTAGCCAAAACACATTAATTTGGGCCAATCCATGGTTTGTGGTTTGAATGATTGTGCATAGTAAGCTTTGGTTCAAAGTGGTATTTGGTTTTACTTTGCATGAAAATTTGATTTTCTTCCCTTTAACTTCAAAAGATATGGGTTGCTAGTTTGAGAATGAATTGTTTCCATTAAGTTATGTTTTGAAAAGTATTAGATTGAAAGTATTGCATGCTTGGTAGTCCTATTAATTTCTTAAGAACCTTAAAGTCTCAATCCTTTCTATATCTTTGTGCTCTAGGAATTGTTTCAATGTTTCAATGATTTTAAGCTTTTTATTTTCATATTTTCTCTTGAGTTTTTGCTTGAGGGAAAGCAAAAATTGAAGTCTCGGGGAAAAAATATATTATGCTTATATTTAGTCATGTTTTTCTATATGTTTTTCCCTTGTATTTGCTTGTCTTTTGATGTCTTTTTGTTAGGATTTGGTCTTTAATTGATTCATATTTCTTTTTTAAGCTATATTTTTGCAAAGTTTTGGAGCTAAATTGTAAGATTTGGCAAAGTTTCGAGCAGACACATACTACACTTTAGCAATTGTAACCCAAGTGTAGGTCGTCACAAGTAGTAAAATCTCAGGAGTCTGAGTGGCGAACCATAGGGAAGTGAATTAAGAAAATACAAATTATAGATTTTTAACAAAGAAGGTTTTGGTGCAAGGTGTGAATAAGTGTTGATTAAAACTCAAATTCAAATTAAATAGCTAAAGTTGAGGGATCTACTTTTAGTATATCATTTATGATTAATTTTAACTCGTCTTGCCACTCAACTGGGATCCACACAAAAAGGAGGTTCCAATTGGGGAATTTAATAATCAAATTCTATAAACATTATGCATGAGTTAGTATTAGCCTTCATTGTCCTTAATTTCAATTACAATGTTGAACTCTTGATGTAATAAATCTAGCATATCAGCCTTGGTTTAGCATATTGCTTTGATATTAGACACTTGACCGTAAATGGTCGGTGGAAACAATAGTTGTTGAACCAATTAGATAAGAGCAAAATTTAGCCATTGCAAAGATTACTACAAGTAGTTATTTCTTAGTCGTAGTGCAGTTCATTTGTGCAATGTTCAAAGTTCTACTTGCATAATAAATTACATATAGTTTACCCTCCTTTCTTTATCCTGGAATAGCACCAACTGCAAAATCACTAGCATCATACATTACCTCAAAAGGTAAGGACCAGTCTCAGGGTTGCATGATCAAAAAGATGTTGAAGGTCAATTAACTTATCAAAAGAATTTTGGCATTTTTGAGTCCACTCAAATAAAGTATCTTTTGTAAAGAGGTTGCAAAGAGGTCTAGATATTTCACTAAACCCTTTAATGAGCCTTCAATAAAATCCTGCATGTCCCAAAAATGAGCAAATTTCCCTAACTGTTTTGGGTGGAGGTAACTAAGCAATGAGCTCCACCATTACTTTATCAACTGCGATTCCTTTGGAAGATACAACATAACCCAAAACAATTCTAGAGGTGACCATATCATAAAATTTTTCCCAATTTAGTACCAAGCCTTTTTTATTCACATCTTTTTAAAACCTTTTTCAAAGTTTTCAAGACAATTGTTAAAGAAATTTTCATAGATGGTTAAATCATCCATGAAAACTTCAAGATATTTTTCAATCATGTCACTGAAAATACTCAGCATACATCTTTAAAATGTTGTTGGGGCATTGCATAGTCGAAAAGGCATGTGTCTAAATGCAAAATATTCCAAAAGGACATATAAATGTGGTTGTTTCTAGGTTCTCAAGAGCAACTGGAATTTGATAATAACTTGAATAGCCATCAAGAAAGTAGTAAAAAGGATGTCTTGCCACTCTTTCTAAAATTTGGTCTAAGAAAGGTAATGGAAAATGATCTTTTCTGGTGGCATGATTCAATTTCCTATAGTCAATGCACATCATCCAACTAGATGGAATTCGAGTTGGTAAAGACTCTCCTTTCTCATTTATTACCACTTTAATGCTAGACTTCTTTGGAACAACTTGAGTTAGACTAAACTATTTGCTATCAGAGATAAGGTAAATAATTCCCACATAAAGTAATTTAAGAAATTTTGATCTTACTACTTCTTTCATGTGTGGATTGAGTCTTCTTTGAGGTTATTGACAAGATTTAGCATTATCCTTCAACTTTATTCTATGTGTACAAATTAAAGGATTAATGCCCTTTATGTCCTTTAATGTCCATCCAATTGTACTTTAATGCCTCTAAAGTAGCTCAATCAACTCACCTTCTTGCTTAAAAGTGAGAGTAGATGACATTACCATCGGATAAGAAGAATTTTCTCTAAGGAATGCATACTTCAATTCTTTCTGTAAGAGCTTTAACTCTGGTGTAGGTATTTTATCTCGCTCTTCAACTTTAGGTTGTCTTAAGTCCTCAACTTTTGGTTTCCAACATGTGTTTCCTTCTATCTATGAAGAATCAAGAAATGCACATATGTTAGATGTATTCTGATCTATTTGCATAATCAATTTAAATGAATTAACCAGATTATTTTCCAAAGGATCAAAAATTCTCCCTTTTTGGATATAGTTTTCCACAATAACATCGATGATGCAAACATAATTAGTTTCATCTTCCTTTTCAAGTGGTTGCTTAAGCAAGTTGAAAACATTTAGCTCCAATGCCATATTCCCAAATGACAGCCTCATCAGTCCATTCCTACAATTAATCAAAGCCTTCGAGGTTGCTAAAAATGGATGTCCCAAGATAACATGTAATGAATTTTTAATTTCTACTAGCAATATGTCCAAAATAATAAAATCTATAGGATATTTGAATTTATCAACTTGGATTAACACATCTTCAACAACTCCTTTAGGTGTTTTTACTGATCTGTCAGCAAGTAAAAAGGGTATCTCGGTTGGTTTTAACTTACACAAATTTAGTTTTTGGTAAACTAAATATGGAAGTAAGTTTACACTAGCCCCAAGATCAAGTAATGCTTGCTCAATTTTATGTTCTCCAATGAAACATGAAATTGTTGGACAACTAGGATCTTTGTATTTTAGCATAGTATTGTTTTGAATAACAGAACTTACTTGCTTGGCCAAGAAGGCTTTCTTTTTCATATTTAGTTTTATTTTAATTGTGCACAATTCCTTCAAAAATTTGGCATAAGAAGGTACCTGTTTAATCACATCCAACAAAGGGATATAGATTCTTACTTGCTTGAAATTATCAAGAATTTCAGGGTTCTTATTCAACTTCTTAAGGACAGTTAATGCCTGATGAAATGGAGGTACAGGTGGACATTCAGTTTGTCCTTCACTTTATTTAGGTGCAACCCCTTCTTTACTCTTAGAAGTTGACTCATCATCTCCCTCACAATGGTCATGAATGGATTTTTCAATAACCTTACCATTGTAGAATGTAATGATTGATTTCACTTGATCCATGGTTTGACCTTTGGGATTCAATTGTGGTTAAGAAGAAAATTGCCTTTCCTTTTGAATGTTGAGTGTAGATGTAAATTTTTGTAAGGGTATCTTTCAAATCAATCATGGCTTGACTCGCTTGAGCATTGATGGACTCTTGCTTCTTAATGAATGAATGCAATGTATCTTTAAGATTTTTCCTAAAAGGAGGAGCATAAGGTGTATACATAAGGTGCATACCCTCGAAATTGTTAATAATTCTGTTGGGTGTATGAAAGTAGTTATGATGGTTGAGCATAATTATCATTTCTCCAACTGAAGTTTGGATGATTCCTCTAACTAGGATTCTAAGTCTATGAGTAAGCATTTTAGGTTCTCCTCTTAAAGTTGTTCAAAGCATTGACTTGTTTATAGAGGCATTATTTGAAAGAAGGCAAGGTTGGACAATTGCTAGTGGATTGGTCATTGGTCTCACAAATAAGACAAACAACTTCTTCAACATATTTTACTTGACTAGTTTTTTTTTTCATTTCTAATGCCACAACCTTTTTTAACTGGAGTTGCAAATTTTGCTTAAAGGTCTTTGTCTTCCTCAAGATGGTATATGCCTCCATTAGATGAAGGGGATTAAGTCTTACCTAGGGCCTCATAGGTACCAGTGGAGTCCCAATTCTGTGTATTCTCAGCAAGTTGGGCTAGGTAATTCATTGACTCGTTAGGATCCTTATCCTCAAATGTTCCATTGCATATTAATTCCATGATTTGTCTTTCCCTAGGTGCTAGGCCATCATAAAAATGTAAAACTGTTCTCCATGTCTCAAAACCATGGTGTGGGCAAGTATTAAGTAAATCTTTATATCTATCCCAACACTAGTAAAAGGTTTTTCATCATTTTTGTGTGAAAGTGGTGATTTGCTTTTTGAAGAATTTTTTCTATGACCAGGAATTTTTTTTTTAAATTGTCATTGTAATCCATCCTATGAATTAACAGAGCCTGACCTAAGATTCTGTAGTCACATTTTAGCTTTATCTTTGAAAGAAAAAGGAAAAAGCTTAAGCCTTCTGGAGGGCATGCTACAGTTAGGCTATTATATGTGTGACAAACTTCCTTAAATTTCCTCAAATGAAAGTATGCATTTTTCAGAATCAAACACATGAAAAGTTGGTAAAAGTTGAATAATACCAAGCTTGAAGTTGAAGTGAAATGTATTAGGAGGAAAGACTAAAGATGATGGTGCATTATTTCTTATGGAGTTCATGTGTTCTGTAAGGGACCTAAGCCGATCTTGGTGATTATGTAGAGAATGATTATCCTCTTGGTCATTAATGTATTCAACCATGTTTGAAGAAGATGAAGATTCTCTCACCAGTCTACCACTGGATGCACATGACCAAGCTTTCATGCATAGACAAAATAATAATAAGAAAAACCAATATCAATAACAAGATAGGTAGGAGGCTTAGCCTTCCATATGATGAACAAAAAAGGTAGCAAGCATAACTTTTCGTTCAAAAGTAATTAAAAAAATAAAAAGACAACAAGATTAACAGAAAATAAGAGATAAGAGGTTTAACCTTCCATATGATTAACAATAAAAATAAAAAAAATAAAGAGGGAAAAAATGAAAATTTAATGACCTTGTACTTTTATTTTACTTTCTCGACAATGGCGCTAGAACTTACTGTACTTTAGCAGTTGTAACACAAGTGTAGGTTGTCATAAGTAGTAAAATCTCAGGAGTCCAAGTGTTAAACCATAGGGAAGTGAAGTAAGAAAATATGAATTACAGATTTTTAACAAAGAAACTTTTGGAGCAAGGTGTGAACAAGTGTTGATTAAAACCCAAATTCAAATAAAATAGCTAAAGTTAAGGGATCCACTTTTAGTATATCAGTTATGATTAATTTTAGCCCGTTTTACCACTCAACTGGGATTCACATATAATGGAGATCCTAATCGGGAAATTTAATAATCAAATTCCAGAAACATTAGGCATGAGTTAGTATTAGCCTTCATTGATCTTATAATGCCAACATTTGCAAATGGGTTCAAGTATCCATCATGCCAACCTTTGTCTACAATAACTCAAGATTCCAACATAGCCAGTAGGGCCATGCTTTATAGAAGGAATCAAGTAGCTTTTATGCCAATGATTAACTATGATGAATCAAGACTTCCACTTAACAAGGAGAGTAGCTAAATAGAATAAAAAAGTTAATACTAATGACGTTAGGATCTGTTCAAATTAGCCATAGCCTTTATACCAAAAGCTTCACCCTTTCACCTTCATGAAAGAAAGATTAGTTAGTCATGATAAAAGTAAACAACATGTATAGAAATGAAATAAGCATATATTGAAATATCAAAGGAAGAACAAGAAGAAAACACCTTAAACAGAGCTTCAAAATTGAAAACTAAGAATAAAATAAAAAAAGAAAAGCTAGATTTGATACAAAAACTCTAAAATTTCCTAAAAACAAACTTAATTTCATCTGTCCAAAGTTGCCTATTTATAGAGCCTTGGGCTAGGTGAAATAGTAAATGGTAGTTTAGAAAAGTAAATGAATACAAGTCAACAAGGGTGACCCAAACTTCTTTTAATTTTTTGACAACCATACACATCGATTTAGCTCTTCCTCAAAGCATAAGATTTGTAGATCTCTTCTTTAGCTTTGAAATGATAGCTTGATCCGTTAAAAATTAACATCTGTAGCCCAAGTTAAGATTTTTCTACCAAAATTAATGGAAGAACAGATGGTCTCATTTATAACCATATTTTGGCAATGAAAATGATCAAACTGGTTCTTGACATGTGAAGTAGAGTTGAAGATCAATGTGTTGGCTTTTGGGTAAATTTAGAATCAATTAATTCTGACATCCAAAACTGCATATATGATTTTTCTCATGAAGGATCACCAAGGGTGTGAATGTTGGAACAAATTCTATTTGTGACCCAAATTTGGCTCCTCTGTCTTTCAATTAGGCTGGACCACGAACTGGGAATTGTAAACAGTTGAAGCCCCATTCATTGGTCCAAGAATTGTGAGATACCATGATTTTTTCCACCTACATAAAAATAGTTATTTATATTTTGTAAGTATGGATAAATAGTAACCTACTGGAATAACTACTTAAATTAGAGAAATTAATCATACTCAAAGTGTATAATGAAGATTTAATCCTTTAACAGCTATACACTTATGAGTATTCATCAACATGCTTAGCAACATGCCCATGGAGTGCCTTATACACCTTACTGTATGCTTGTGTCTAAGTTACATGCCCATGTTCCAAATTGTGTTTCATTTGGTGAGATTTTAAGTTCCAGAGGCATTACATGGTCTATAACATGGCCATACACCAAACTATGTTTGTCTATTTTCTAGTTTTTTTTGGGTTCTCGCAAAGGAGGATGGAGCAATGTGAAAAGGAGGAAAGAAAATACTAAGAAAAAAAAGGTTTTAATGGAGGAAGGCTACATGAGGCAATTTTGATGATCCACATAATTTAGTGCATGTTGGATCGAAGATTTCTTGGACGAGAAGTAATTTAGAGATGGATAATTCTTTTCTTAGTTTTCTTTTGATTCTGTTGTGTTTATTTTACAACAGTATGGACTAAATTTTCCCACCCATGCTTAGAGTAGATGAACCCTAGGATGATTTGTTTATTATAATTACTTTTATTTTTAATATGATTGTGCCTTTCTTGTGATCTATCAAATGTTCTTTAATGCGTTAATTACTAGTTACCAGCCTATTAATTTAATGTGGGATAATGAACATATGTTAGTCAGTATTCGGTATGTTTGTTGTGGATTACTGGTAGATTGAAGGGTTCGTATAATAACCGAGAGTGATAGGTGTGATATAATACCTTCAGACTATGGTAAAATCTAGTAGTGGGTCGTAGGACTTATAATGCATCCTTAGGAAACGTGGAAGGCCTAGACACCCTATCAGTGAGTTAAAAATAATGATTAGTGTAACAAGAATAATAGGGAGCTAATGTAAATTATGTAGTACTCTATGGTCCAAGTTAATCACAATCATGTTAAACCAAATTAAAAGCTATAAAGAGATTTCTAGGGGAATTGGGATTTAAGTATGAGGTTTATTATTGTTGATTGTCTTAATTGTTTTCTATTGCTAGTTTTTAGTTAGCAGGTGATATTTAATCCATAAGTTAGTTTAGTTAATTCATTGTAGTTAGTTAAAAAAAAATTTAATTGTCAGTTAGAAAATAGAAAGAGGTTGAGTATGGTAGACAACCTCCATTTTTTGGGGAAAATGATATTGGTACCTGCCACTGTTATACTTTGATGATAGGTGCTCTTGCTTATGAGTTCACATATTTATGGGTATGGACAAATTTGATACTTCCATATTGTTTGTTAGTGTAGTGGGAAAGGTTTGTGTGAACTACAAACACATAAAAAATCATTAAGGGGAAAAGAGTACCTCATGCATAAAACCTTGCACTAGCTAAGAGACACCTCCAAGAGCTTTAAAACGCAGAAACAGGAGCAAGGAAGGCTTCCTTCCACTTGGGTACCTCGATGGCCCTCTAATTTCATCAAGAAATCATGGTTTTGAAGAGGATTTGGCAAAAAATTGAGGGAAAAAGGAGAAGCTTCGGGTTTGTAAGAGAAGGAGACGGAATAATGACCAAAGCAACCCATCCCTCAAGTTTCAAATAACCATAACCCCCTCAAACTTTTATGAAATTTACAAATTTACCCCATCTCAAAATAGTAACTAGGGTATTTAAACACTTAATAAAAAATGCCAACTTGGGCTTTGAATTTAAAAAACATATTTTTTACTTCTCTGGCCCAACTTGACCCTCTGAGGTGTAAAATTATCATTTTGCCGTCGGGCAAACCAAGTGCCATAAACCACTTGGAAGTAACTAACTCTTGGGTAACTTACTTGATTTTGCTAATTCACCTTTAATTAAGGCATTTATGCTAGGGCTTTGTGAACTTACCTTGCTGACTAAGCATTCTACTAGGAGGGCTATAACATTCTCCCCACTTTGGAGAATTTGGTCCTCCAAATTCAATCTCCTTACCTTGAGACATTTTCTCTAGGATACGGTGCCAACATATCCTAACTAAACTTACCAATGGGTGCCGATTCGACAACAACCCACTTGGGCCTCAACTACCTGACTTGTTTAACTAACACCTTTTTAGCACTCAAGTCAAGTCCTAACTCGTATGGGTACTATAGCTAATGCCATACTTTGTGCTCATGCCCAATGGTGCACTGAAAACTTCTTATTCTTCTTTTCACCTTTGTCTAACCATACTCGGCCAGAGGGCCTTAGTGCAACTCATTCTTGAAGACATGGTATGGTGATTTACTACCCTTAGCACACTATACTACTAAAGGCATTCGACTACTCAAACTTGTTTATGTAAATTCGATGACCATGAATCCTTGCCCGAGTCACCTAGTGCAGGATTGCTGAACAAGCTTATGGAAGCTTGTCCACTAACCTTACACTGACATCTACTTTCTGAAAGCTCAACACCAGTTAACTTCATTCACTTTCTCCTCTATGCGAAACCTCTATGCTAGAACCCACCAGTCTAAGGTAACTCAAGAAGTTAAACTTGTCTATTAACACTCACACTTGAAGAGTCTCACTTTAGGTTTGGCACCCAATGTCCCTATACCAAACCCCTTAGTGCAAGCTAGCTTAATGAGTATAAAACATATCCACTTACTCTGGCATAGTAGTTCATCAGGGTAGGTTTGGTAACTTGACAACTCTAACAATCACTAGATTAAGTGTGTCACTAGTGCAATGTGGCCTTTCCACACACACCACTAACACCCTAAAGCATACTTTGTTTTATGCTCCACTATACTCTAGGGCACTTTTGAATGAACGAATGAACTATTAAGAGTTGTAAGTCCCGTGTGCACCCTAGAGCACAAGTGTTTGATGCTCCCTTCGGATGGCTCTTATGTATCAAGCATAATAGGGCATTGGGCAAAGCACCCATGCACTATTCAAGTACCATGATCCTAATACTTTGCTACTTTGGGGTTTCTTACACCTGCATACCTACTAGAGAATACTTCTCTATTATAAGTGCCAAGACCTCCAAGTAATTAGCAACCCTTAGGCCTTTGTTTGTGCCCCTCAATTTAGGAAACCTTGTAATTGATGATGAGGCTACCAACATTCTACTCAAGCCAAGGGTGTCTTGATGCTTTAATTGCTCAATTTGAAGTACCCTAGGTGCACAAAACTTACAAACTATGTCCTCTAATTTCCCTACACTTAGAGCCCAATACACTACATATTCTAGATTAACTCTTCAAGTGTGTCCGTAGTACACTTGCTTCTCGGCCACCAATACTTAGCTCATACCTGAAGCACTTATGGGGCCTTGGCTGAGTTGTAAGGTACTACTCAATCCTAGGCTAACCTAGGCATCTTTGGCTTGATAGCCAAGTAGACACCTTGGCCTTTCTTCACCAGGCTACAACATGCCTCTAGTCTTAATTGACTCTCCAACTTCCTCCTAAGCCTTCTAGCCTCTAAACACCATCAAGCTTATCCTCGACAACCTTCACTTGCTTGACCTATGGTTACGAATTCATCCTTACACTCAACTACCATACCATAACTACACTGTGTAGACCTCCTATCAGGATGATGCACTCATGGTTTTCAAGATATCTACTAAACTTACTTGGGTGGAGAACTAACTTCACCATTTACGTCAGTTAACTATTGAAAGGTGGTTAGCCATGGAAAAGCACTCGGGTGACTCATCCATTAAAACTTCACTTGGGGCACAAAACTATGCACCTTGGAGCCAGTATTATTCCCTTCAGAGTTATGAGCTTATCCATTAGCTTTTGACCAATCTCACAAATCACTAGCCCTTTCTTTACAAGATACTAAGGTCAAGTGAAAAGCTTTGAATCTAGGCTTAAAACTAGCTTAACCAAAACTCTCTTCGGCTAGAGTTCTAACCCTCAACTTCTCTCTACTCCAGTGAACATGGCAACTACCAAATTCATAAAATAGATACTTGAGCACAATTTTACTGATACTAGATTTGGCACTTTCAACTACTAGGCACCTAAATTAACTAGGTAGGGGATTACCTTATGTTGTGTCTACTTGTTAGTCATTTTTCAAATGATCATAGCTAATTCTTCCTCATAGGCGCTCATTAGAAACTACCCCAGAGGGTAAAAGTAAATCATCCTCTTTCTGGCATTATTGGGTCATTTCTCACTTGGCGGTTCAAAGTTTAACCAACTTACTCAGACCAACATAAAGCATCAAGTAATCACCGCAACTTTCTTGGTTCCACATAAGACTTAGTCATTTACCTACTTCATTTACCTACTTAACTAACTTCACTAGTCTAGTCCCTCTTTTTCCACAAGTCAACTTAGTGCCCTTGACTACACTTAGCCTTAGGATGATGACCTT
This sequence comes from Aquilaria sinensis, assembly GCA_005392925.1. NCBI lineage: Eukaryota > Viridiplantae > Streptophyta > Magnoliopsida > Malvales > Thymelaeaceae > Aquilaria > Aquilaria sinensis. Next base: position 199,125 of record SMDT01002946.1, on the reverse strand, counting down.
AGGTCACCGATTATCCGTTAGTCCAAGGCAATCATTCCTATTGCTATGGTCTTCTCACTACCTACTAGTAGTCAACCTAAAACTTTAACAATGACTCTACTGCTGCTGGGTCTACTCTAAAGTATACAACTAATGGATGAACAAAATTATTCTTCTGTTTACCCTTTGGATGAGTTCCTTGCTCCTTGCTTCAGTTGTAGTCACCACCCACATTTTACTATTTGAAATAAAATTCATACTTATCAACTTAATTTTATCATATTTAACTACTACTCAGCTACTTAAGTAACTCATCCATTCAACTAGCTAGTCATTCATTTACAACCAGGCCAACCAAAATTGCTTATGAAAGAGCATGACCAATGGAACCTTAGAACAATTCCAATCTAAGGCATTTCAGCCTATACTTATGTGGGTTCACGCACTAGCAAATGGGTCCTAGGGTTCTGAGTATCACATCAACATTTAGTGCATTCACAGGTCCTAATGCACTCAAGGTTCACTAATATGCTCACATTTATACATGCTTTCTATATGTTTTCCCTTTATAATTGCTTGTCTTTTGATGTGTTTTTGTTGGAATTTAGTGTTTAATTGGTTCAGATTATGTTTTCAGGTAATATTTCAACTTTATTCGGGTTAGGAAAGATTTTTTGCAAGTTTTAAAGTTGAATTGCAAGTTTTGGAAAAATTTTAGGCAAACATACTTTCAGACATGTGCATGTCAACGCCCAACACACTCGTGTCACCTACGCGCCCTTGATCATAACTATGTTATGAAAAGTTCATGTATTTTACATTCTAGGGGAGAGACACGAACTTGAACACAACATTGTCACAAATTCTGTTCGACTATTGTTAGGATTATATCGAGTTAATTTAGCAAAAACGAAAAAAGAACAAAAGAAAAGAAATAAAAATACAGAGGAAAAAATTTGAGTTTTCATAGAAGAAGGCTGCTGGACACCGATTAATGTGCATCATATCAAGAATTCCTTAGAAGAAAAGTAATTCAGAGATGGAGATTTCTTTTCCTAGTTTTTCTTTGTTTCTATTAGGTTTATTTTTCAACTTGATGAACTAAATTCCTTGCTCATACTTAGAGTAGATGAACCCTAAGATGATGTTGTGATTGTGATTACTTTTGCTTTAAAATAATTATGGTTTTCTTGTGATCTATTTAATGCACTTTACTGAATTGATTAATAGTAGCTAGCCTATTAATTCAGAGTGGGATGATGAACATGTTAGGGTGGTATCTGATATGTTTGTTGTGGATCATCATTGGGTAGAAGGGATATTTTCATAGATTAAAATAGTAGATGCGGAAAAATACCTTCAGACGAGGTGAAACCTAGTAGTTGAGTCATAGGACTAGTAATGCATTCTTTGGAAGCATTGTAAGACTAGCCACCTTATTGGTGACTTAAGAATAGGGGTTAGTGATTGGGAATAATAGGGAGCTAACCAAATTTAGGCAGTGCTCCATGATTAAAGTTAATCACATGCATGTTAAACTAAAGTAAGAATAATGTGATGGATTTCTAAGGGGATCTGAATTTGAGCTTGACATATCTTAATTGTTGATTGTCTAATTGTTTTTTGCTGCTGATAGTTGGTTATTTATGTTTTTCACTACATTAGTTAGCATTGTTCAATTCATAGTTAGTTAGCCAAAAAAAACCTTTTAATTATCGATTAGATAATATAGAATGATTGAGTACGTTCGACAACTTCATTCATTGGGAAAAACTATCGTGGTACTTTCCATTGCTATACTTTGATGATCTGTGCGCTTGCCTATAAGTTCACACATTCATAAGTGTAGAGAGATTTGACACATCCACATTATTGATTAGTGTAGTGGAAAATGTTGTAAACTAAAACACACACCAAGTTTTCTAATGCCATTGCTGGGGATGCCTTGTTGAGATTGCTACATAAAAGATTGATCTTTATTAATCTATCCATTTATTTTATTGTAGTACTTGTCTTTAAATTTTTATGTTATTTTTATTTTACTTATTTCCTGCTCTTTTCTTGTAGGAAAATTAGTCTATGACTCATAGCCATCCTGGTGAAATAATGGATGCTGATCCAGAAATTGAAAGAACTTTGAGAAAACTTTGTTTTACATGGAGCACCAAGTCACTACAACCTGAAGTAGAATGACAAGGAGAAAATCAAGAGCAATTAATCATGGAAGATCGTAATTGAGCAAGGACTTGTCTGAATATGCTAAGCCTTATCTTGAATGGACAGAATCATGTATAATTAAACCTCCTATTAATGGAAACAATTTCAAGACCAAGCCAAACATTATTTAGATGGTGCATAATTGTGTTCAATTTGATGAGGATCCTAATGGTCACATTGCTAGTTTCTTGGAGATATGTGATGCATTCAAAATTAACTGAGCCAACAAAGATAACCTTTGGCTGAGGATGTTTATGTTTTCATTAAGAGAAAGAGCAAAGCAATGGTTGACTTCACATCCAAGATGTTTTATTGCTACTTGGAATGCTCTTGTTGAGAAGTTTCTCTTAAAGTAATTTCCTCCAACTAAGACTGCAAGGTTTTGTAACAATATTTCTAATTTTATTTAGATGGATTCTAAAACATTATATAAAACTTGGGAAAGATTCAAGGATTTGTTGAGAATGTGTCCACATCATGGATTACCTACATGGATGCAAGTGTAAACATTCTACAATGGTTTGAATTATGCTTCTAAGATGATGATTGCTGCAGTTGCTGGTGGCACTCTAAATAATAAGACTCTTGAAGTAGCTCAGGATTTGATTAAGGAGATGGCTATGAGCAATTGTCAGTGGCAATCATCATCTAGAATTAAATTGAGCAGAGTAGCTGTAGTTCAAAACTTTGATGCATATTCAGTTTTAGTGAATCAAGTTGACGCTTTAATGAGAGTGTTCAGAATGATGCAATGTGAAATTTTGGAGAAGGGCATTCAAGAAATAATTGCCATAAGTAGTATTGGTTGAGTAAAACCGATCAAGTGGATTTTGTTAGAAATCCATTGAGGCCATAAAACAAGTTATGTAACACTTACAATTCAGGTGGAGGAAATCATCTTGATTTTGTTAGAGTAATTAGAGGTAGCAACAACCGCTTAGTTTTCAACCTAGACCGTAATAAGAAAGAAGGCTGACCGTAGAAGAATTAATCTCAAAGTGCATTCAACATTCTTATGCTTGGATCGTTGTAACCAACTCAAAACTAAGGAATATGAGAGCAAGTATCCATAATTTATTGACTCAACTTGCCCATGTTGCTAAGTTACTTTCAGACAAGCCACAAGATGCTTTATCGACTAATACCAAGCCAAATCTAAAAGGAATTTATAATCCAACATTCTGTCCGAAGGTGTATGGTCGTGTAGATGCCAAGGTCTTGGAAAGGAAGAAAGAACCTCCATGAGCTATCAAGGAAGACATCGGGCAAATGATGTTAAACCATGTTTTTCTTGGGAAGCAACCTAAGCATCAAAATTTTATTTTATTTTATTTTCCATTTAGTCATATTTTATATTTTTAGCTTTCTTATTTTTATTATGATTCTTTTTAGTTGTCCTATAATTCCATGTTCTATGTTTTTATGTAGGAAGTTAGGTCATTATGGGAAGACACATTCATCCGAACGCGAAGGAAAATACAAAATTTGATTTTAGGTAAGTTTGCAAATTTTTCTAACTTTCAGTCCTTAAACACACTCTCTGACATGCCCATTTTTAGGATTGTGTCTGGCAACAAGGTTTTAAATGCAACCACGTTTACATTAAAAAATTGATTTTTAAAGTGAATTTTCAATTTAAATTACAGTAGCTAAACACAGTTTTGTTCATAACTATGTTCATAAGTGTGTCATATACACATGATTTTTATCAAGCCCATATTATTACCTTTGTTTCTAAAGTTGAAAATTCCAAAATCTAAACTCACTTGAAAATATGATCATGTCCTTAAATGTTGTAGATATGTTCACATCTTTGACCAAGAACTTGTTACTATTCTGATTTGAAAAGTTTTAATCTCCAAAGCTTGAACATGATCATTTCGCAAGATCATGTTTTGCCAACATGGTCACTTATACACCCATGTTTAACCTATGCTACTTTTATTTTGTTAATAAATTTGGAGTTCTAGGAGCGAAACACGGTTCTTTTCACGCTCATGTTTGCAAGCATGTTCACCTAACATAGTCATTTTCACACCCATGTTTAACCTGTGTTTCAACTCTATGATTTAAAATTTTTACGGTTCAGACACCAAATATGGTCAATGTCACAGCCGTGTTATGAAAATATGTTTGAGAAGATTTAATGAACGTTGGCATAGACACACCCATGTTCAAGATCAAGTTTCACTTATATTTAAACTCGATTGTGATTCTTCTTCTTCACATTGCACAAAACCTTTCCAAACTACTTCCCCAAGCTCCCAAACTCAAACCGTAGCTTCCAAACATCTTGGGAAAGGTTTTCCATCATTGGAGGACCTATTTTTTTAGCTGGATTGATGATTTTCTTCCCCACATCACTTCTTTCTTGATTGAGGTAGTTTCTCTCTCTCTAGTTTATTTGAGTTTTAGGGATTATTTTGCTGATTTCTTGCAATGGGTAGTAGTTATTTGAGATATATAAATGATTTTTCATCCCTATTGAGGTTATTTATGAGTTTATATCATGATTTTTGAAAATTGGTAAGTTTGGTTATTGTATTTGAAGTTGTAAAACTAGGTTGCAATGGTTCATGAAATTGATGAATTTCTTGATATTGATTATTGATTTCATGAATTAGAAAGCTTGAATTGATGGTTGGATGATTAGTTGATTACTTGGAATTGCTTGCCATTGTTGATTGGATTGGAATTTGATTGATTTTAAGACTTGTTGGTCTTTTGGTGTAGTAGTGTGATAGGTTACTAGAGTAACAAGAAAGAACATAAATTTGAATTGAATTGATTTGCTTCCAATGAATTATTATGCATTTAGCTTCAATTATTAAGCCTAATCACCTTAATGTCAAAGTTGAGTTGAAAATTGCTATATAAGGGGTTTCAAATTAATTTTTGTTGGAAGCTCTAATTCTTGTAATTATGGAATTGTTGAATTAGATTTGAGAATTATTGTTGCACTAGGAAATATCTTTTATTACTCACAGGATGTTAAATGATAAAGGACAAGATGAGCCAAGGTAGGAGCGAGAGTAGGCCCACAACCAATTTATCTCCCTTTTAGCATTTTGGGGCATGAAGACACTAAAGGAATGGAAATTATACACCAGCTTGGCTTTGACTGTTGTAGCCTCCACAACCAACTCACTATGGGCACTATTAGATGTTGAGGATTGCTTGTGTTTTGTCAACCACCAAGCGTTGCATCTCTAACTCTTGTGTGCAAGTTCCACACAAACACTCATCTTAGTGAGCATTTCCTAGAGCCCATGATGCAAGTAAGAACGCTAGGCGGACAGTTGACCTTTTGCATTTATCAACTTGATGAACTCTTCAGAATTCAGAATATTTGAGGACTTATTCATCATTTATCTCTCAAAGGGATGTCCATCGTGCTCTATGGGAGGCCAGTTCCCCGAATCATTTGCCCAAGTTTACTAGCCATACTTCCTGCTTTCCAATTGAGTCATGATTTTCACGCTTGGCTTGAGTTCATTAATGCGAGCTTGCTACCCACCACACCTACCCCAGATGTCACTATAGAGAAAGCATATATCTTATATGTTCTTGCCATTGATGGCCCGATAAATGCAAAGGCATTCATTTGGATGGGTATTAGAGAGGCTGTGAGGGACTATTAACTCAAGATGGTGTTTTTGGACCTACTCACCTAGTTGATAAGGCAGGAAAGCATTTATGATTATGATATGACATCATTTATGAACCAAGAAAGGCAAGAAAAGCCCAAGCATTGGCAAACTTCATTATTGAGCTCCCTGATAATGTAAAAGGAAGTTCGGAACATCCAGAAGTAGACAACCCACAATGGTCACTCTTTGTCAATGGAACATCAGGTTTTGAACACCAAGGAGCAGGAATTGTACTTCATAGCCCTAAAGGGATGGAGGCTATCAAGTCCAATAGGTTCTCCTCCCTTGTTACAAACAACATGGCTGAATATGAAGCCTTGATAGTCGGGCTTGAATTAGCCCAGAAAGTAGGAATCAGGTCCCTATGTGCTTGTAGTGATTCACAACTACTAGTTTAGAATTTAAAAGGAGAATACAAGGTTAAGGAGCCGAAGTTGAGGATATACTACGACCCCGTGAACAACCTAATTCAAAAGTTTGAAAAGGTACAAATGGAGAAGATACGTTAGAGGGAAAACATGGAAGCAGACACCCTAGGCAATTCTCCCCATCACACCAAAATTAAGGTCTCCCCAAGCATAGCTACCATACACTTGGGGTCATTGGTGATGGGTTGAGAGCTCCACTTAAGAAATACCTAACAAAAGAAGTCTTACTGGATAACCCTTAGGAAGCGTTACAAATAAGATAGAGGTTAGGTAGATACTTTCTGATAGGCGAAGACTTATATAGACAACGCCAGTCCAATCCATTGTAAAAATGCATAGGAGAGGATAAGGTAGAAGAAGTACTGAAGGAGGTACATGAAGGAATATGCAGACCCCACATTAGAACCATGCGCTAACTAGAATCTTTCTTCGATAGGGGCTCTGGCTGAGCATATATGCAAAAACGCTCGAAATTTGGTTAAGTGTTGGGATAAGTGCTAATGACATTCTCTAATACAACGAGTGCCATCAGAGGTTATAACATCAACAGAGTATCCTTGTCCATTTGCAATATGGGGCATTGACCTTATAGGCCCATGCCCACAACTCCCTAGGGGAGAGGGGGTCAAGTACTACACAGTAGCAGTTGACTACTTCACTGAGTGGATTAAAGACGAACCTTTGGCCACAATATCAGAAAAATAAATAAAAAAATTTCTTTGGAAAAATATTATCTACCAATTTGGCTACTTAAGGGCATTGGTTGCCAATAATGGAACCTAATTTATAGATAGAGCTTTCCATGAATTCGTGACCAACCTTGACATAAAACTATACTTCACCCCAGTAGCTTATCCACAAAGCAATGGACAGGTTGAAGTATTAAATAAAACCCTAAAAGATGGGCTGAAAAAAAGACTAGGGAAATCAGAGGGCAAATAGCCTACAGAGCTCCCAAGTGTATTATGGAGCTACCGAACGATTCTTAAAAGGGCAACAAAAGAAACTCACTTCTTCTTTGCATTCAGGACTGAAGCTTTGATCCCTATGGAAGTCATAAGCCCATCCATACAAGTGCAAATATTTGACAAGACAAGTAACAACCTCGGTCTAAAGGCCAAACTTGATGTTATTGATGTACACAAGGAAACGGCAAAACTAACGAGAAAGGCTTTTCAATAAAGAGTTGTTGCCACATTAAATCTAAAAGTTAAGCCTAATGGGATAAAGGTTTGAGACTTGGTTCTATGAGCAGCTGAAGTAGAACCTTGGCATTCATCACATGTACTTTGGGCGGACGAGGAAGGATCGTACCCTGAAAACAAGAAAATCTCACTAGGAGTTTTTAGCCATTCTGATGCTGAGGGAGCAAAACTAAAGAACACTTGGTATTTAGATTCTTTGAGAAAATATTATGCCTGAAAAGTACTTGGAAAAATTTCTTTTGAATTAAAATTTCATTCCTTGAATGAAAAACTATCCAAGTACTTAGAAAAATTTCCTATTCAAAGATAATTCCGAATACATCCTTGAGAGGGAAAACATGACGAGGATCTTGACATCACCAAAGATGGTTAAGGTTTTAGGACTGGCAAAGCAAAACTTTTCTGAGATACTTGGAGAAATTTTAAGCCTTAACAATGCAATGATGATGAGTTGGTTCAGAAAATAAAAATGAGAAACATTCAAGGAAAGAAATAATGGAGCCATTCCATTGAAAGAACTTTAGTGCACGATACAACATAAAAAAGACATGTAACAAGCCCTAAACTATGCTTTGACATCTTTGCCTTAAAGCTTTTCAAGTACCTCATCTTTAGCAACTTTTTCAACCAAAGGCTTCAGCTCTACCTGATCTTTGTTTCATTGGGGAAGCCCTAAAAACTCTGATTTTGACCAAGACAAAAAGAGTCCTAGAAGAATATAAAGGCCCCAAAGGAAGAAAAGGTCCAAATCAGGGTACTGGCAGAGAACCTGTTCCCGAACCAAACAAAAACCATCTTGGTAAGCCTGTTTAGACATGGGATTAGACTTTTCCTTCTCCTCCAATAGACTCTCCATTTCCTTCTTCCTCGTTGTTTGGGACTTTGTCAGCTGGGCAACAGTGGACTCCAACTATTGCTTTTTCTTTAAAGCATTAGCAACTTTGGAATTAAAAGGTCCTTATGAAGGACCTCGCATTCTGAAATCTTGGCAACCAATTCACAGCGAACTTTAGCTAGCTTGGTGGAATAGTCCTTAAAGAATATCTGCAACCCTTCAGTGACCTCTTACCAAAGCTTAAGCAAGTACTCTTCAACAATTTTCTTTAGCTACCCAAATGTGTGACAGGTTGTCTCCATGGCGTCCTTAGTCTTCGCTAGGTTTTCCTCAACCCCTGAGTGAATCATAGTTTGAATGGCAGACCACGCTCGAAAGTAGCCTACATAAGCAAGCATCTAAAAAAGAAAAAACATAGAGCAAGGTTAGTATCCAAAAAATGCCAAAAATGATTAAGTAAAAAATGACTAAGTGTCATTGCTTGAGCCGCGTGCTCGGTCATTTAAGCAGCCAAGATTTCTTTTTTTAGGCATGCCTCCGTTAAACTGTGGAATGTGGCATTGGTCATGATGTCCTTGGTTATTTGGGGCACCATTTTTTAGCAGACCTCAGAGAATAGATCGATGTCCTCCATGAACCATAGAGTATTCTTCTTAGAACCTTGCCCAAAGGAATCTTGGCATCCCAAGCTCTTCACTTTTGTTCATGAACAACACCCCATTAGGAATAGGCATTTCACCTACACTGTCACGATGAAGTGTAATTAGCACATCATTCCTTAACCATTCATCTATAAAATACCAAATTGCAAACAAACCAAGATTCATAGATGAAAGGTTAAGGACCAAACCTGGTGGAGCAACCTCGGTGATATCTTCCTCAAAATCATTAACATTTTGGATTTATGAAGGGATCAACTTTCCCTTGGCTTTTCACCATTTTTCCGCTTTCTAGTCATCGTACACCTCCAATGCCGAACCCAAGGCTTTGGCGGCCAAATGAAGACTCAGGGGCACGGTCACCAACAACTTCCTCTATTAACTCTAGCTCAGGAGGGGGAAAAACTCCCTTAGCTTTCTTGGAGCTTGGCTCTTCTGAGCTTTTGCTTTTCTTCTTATTCAAAGCTTTCTTCTTTTTTCCTTTCTTCATCTATTTCCCCTTCTTGATCTAGTCAAGCAACAGGCTTTTATGAAAGCTAGGAGACTTGTCAGCCATCTTTGAAAAAATGAAGAAACATCAGTGTAAGTACTCATTGATCAAAAAATTCAAAGCAAGAAAGCTTACTCTTTATGAAGGCCCAATACGATAGTTCTTCTTAAAGGAGCAACACTAAAAAGGACTTCTTTCCAACCTAAGCTAGTTTCGACATGCCTTCCTCAGTTTGATGCACTTTCATAACACCTAACTCCCTCAACACTTCTTCGGTCATGAGATCCCATCTGATGGGAAAGTGATAAGGCTCATGAATGATAAAGGTATCATCCCAATCAGACACTTGCTTATTTCGTGCGTCAAAATCTTCAGATCAAGCTTAGAGTTCTCTAGTTAAGCACTTAAAAGGATCATCCAAATCTGCTATTTGTGATCCTAATGCCCATTTTTCAGCACACTCCATGACTCTGGAAATTATAGGAATAAGTATTTCCTTTGCCAACCTTTCCAACTATCCATAGTGGCAAAGGTAAAATTGAATTTCTTGTTACATGTTCCCCATGGTAGCAAGTAATGGAAAGAGCCCTTTGGGTGGGGTTAAAGTTTGTAGTATTGCAAAAAAAGAATGAAGTAGGGATCTACATTAATGACCCCGCACATGCTAGGAAAGCATTGAAGTACAAATAAGAATTTAGAGGGAGTTGATTAACGGCTATACCGTGCAACTTACAGAATTTGGATATCATCTTCAGAGGGGGGCATTAAAGGCCTACCTTGAGTTGGGTCTTGAAAACTATTATCTCCCCTTCCCAATTATGGTAACTAAACCCACCCTTTTCCAAGACTCTAGCCTTGACATAGGTAGGAAGAAAATACTTCATACGCCACTTCTTGACCTTTTCTGAGGTTGCACAACAAAGATGAGTATCAAGAGAGCCCCAATCCTCCCCACTAATACTACTCTCAGTACTCTAAACAGTCATTCTCCTAACCTAAGAGATATGAGCATATACTTTGGAAAAGAGAAGAAAAACCAAAAAATGGGGGAGCCCACCTGAAAAATGGTCTAAAGGATAATCGGACTGCCAAGAAATAAACAACATAAATCACTTTACCATGAAAAAAATGCCTTAAAAGAAAAAAGAACTGGTGAAAAAAAACAGAGAGTAGAAGGAAAGCAAAATGAAAAGTGAGAAAACTTTGCCCAATAAGGGATAATATATAGCCCGAACAAGGCAAGTGAAGGGTCATAATAATTAATTCCCAAAAAGCCTCTCTGAGCCGAAGTGACACATCTGCTCAGAAGCAACAAATAGCAGGGTGACATGTGGTGCCTTAGAGTAGGAATTGAGGGGACACGTTGATAAAATGCAAAAGTTGCACAACTTTTAAAAAGGCTTCTCCTCAAAGTTGGAAAATTTAGCAGGAATGCTATAAACTTTCCCTTGATAAAATCCCATTGACCTTACACATTGTACATGGAAACATCATTACATAAGTTACATCGAAGTCACATAGTGCTTCAACTCCTTCAGAGGGTGACATATGATAGCCCTTCAGCACCACAATTTATTGTCGAATGCCTCTTGCAACTGAAAATGGCCCTCTTTTGTTGGTTACATCCAAATAAGGTCTCCCTCAGATTCATTAACAAGGAACCAGCCTTGGAAAAAAGTGGTGACTTCAGCCTAAGGTAAGGCTACCTGAACTCCTGGCCCCTGTTGATCTTGATAGCTGTATCAACATGTGGCTCTTGAGACCATCGGTAAGATGGCTATCACCCAACCCTAGAATTATGTCAGAGCATCATTTTGCTCATACTGCCCAGCTGTAGCTGGGAGCAGTCCTAGCAGAGTATGAGGCTTAGGTCCACCGATCTAGTCATCCACATGTTCGACCATCCTCAAGCTAAACCTAGCGGCTGCCTAACTTTCCCCCATAAATACTCCCAGGAGTGCCCTTAGGTAGGTCATCTGAGAAACCTTGTTTTCTATCTCTATACACTCTTTAAAAGCCATAATTTGATTTAGGCATTGAAGGCTCCTTCCCTGAAAAACACTCAGAGGAAACCCCTCTAGCCCCCCTTTCTTTTTCATCTTGCAGGACCTTCTCCTATGTCCACGTCCTTCCCCATTGTTAAGATCGATATGTCCTAGATAGAAGATGCCCTAGAGAACCACTAATGATATGCTAGGCATGAAGTCTATATGAAATTTCATCAATTTTGTTAACTTCTGAACAATAATGGACACTGAAGCACTAGTATCAAATAATACATTAACTAGTGATCCATTTAAATAAATGTTAACTCTTAATGCTCCTTTTTGGGATGGCTCTCCACTATGTATCTGAAACACTCTTCAACCTCTTAGTAGCTGTGGCCTTGGTCTAGACCTCTTAGTGGATTGTCTCTGACATGTGGCATAGTAGGTCAATTTTGGCCTTGATCTTTTTGTCCTCTCCTTTGGGCCATAGGATAGTCTTTGATCCAATGATCTTGAGAACCACATCTAAGGCATGCCTGGGTCTCAAAATAACATGGCTTCTTGCCATGAAATTTTTTACACTAAGGACATCTTGGGCTAGTAAACTTACTCTTCGTCATGCCATCAACACTAGGTTTAACAACCTTGGTAGTGTCCTTTCCTTTTATTGGTTTCCTCCATCTACCAGCTTGGCTAGTTTTTCCTACTCCACTAGGAAACCATATGCTCTTGTACTTTTTCTATTCCACAAGCAAAGGTTTTTGAATAGCTTTATGATATGCAGTGGCATTGAAGGGCTTGACAGCTTTTCTAGTATCTGATCTAAGGTGTTTGACAAATCTCTTCACCTTAAGTTCTTCTAACCCATGATACTAAGGTGCATATCTCACAAGTTGGTTGAACATGTGTTCATACTCCAAAACACTCAAATCATCTTGCTTCAATGCATCAAATTCTTCTTGTTTCAAGTCCTTGATAGCATCACTGATGTACTGGTCTTGAAGCAACCATGTGAACTCAGGCCAAGTCATCCTAAATTCTTGCTCTACCCTTCTGCCTTTTTGAGCAGTGTATCTTTCTTTCACACTTCTCCACCACATTTCTACACTTCCTACAAGATTGTAGGTAACCAAGGATACTTTCTTTGTGGAGCTTAGGTTCATTCTTTCAAACATTTTCAAGGAATCTCAGTCATTTTATAGCTCTTTTAGGTCTATCTTTACCATGAAATTAATGAGGTCTTAGGCTTTGAAAACTTTCCAATAATCTGATGTCATCAAAGCCTTCAATTTCCTCAGTTCTATGTCTTCTAGATTTATAAGATTCCCCATAGTTTGAAAGCTCTCTAGGATTTCTTCATTTTCTCTCAACTTGTCTCTTAGCTTCATTTCTCATGGAATGGTCTTAACCTAAGTGACTGGCCCCCGAATACTTGGCTAATTTCAAATTTATTTCTACTAACTTTGGGATGTCTTTTATCATCATCTTCAAGTTTTTCCTATTTTCCTTCCTCATCTCCATTCACATGAGAATGAACATCAACTGAGTTGTTTTTATGGCGATCTCCAACAGCTTTATGTATCAACTTATGTGTGTAGTTCGTACTCCTTGTCATTGTGCTTGCAGAAGTCTTGCTAAGCCTTCATTTATCTAGTAAGGTTCCTCTGTAGTTCTGCCCACACCTGAGGCATATTCAGTTCAAGTAGAGGGTTCACTACTTCTTGTGCCCTTTGAGAGCCTCAGTCACCCATTCTTTGATCTTTATTTCTTATGCCTTATCTTTGATCATGAGGAGGTCTTAGGGGTCCTTGGTCCCCTCTCGTTGTGGCCACCATTTTCTTGTTTCATGATAATAAGAAGAGCACATTATATACTATAAGTTAGGTACTTAACACTAGCAGCTGACCCAACTAAGCTCTATGTATGCAAATATATGCATCATGTCATACACATATAAATCTTGTTAAAGCTTGCTTTGATACTAATTTCTATTAACATTCAGGTACCACTATAGAATTATTTACAACACTTAACCATTTTCAGGAGTGCCCGAGTCCCAGGTCAATAGCATGTTTTGTACGCCAATCAAAACAATGCGAGTAAGCTTAACCAAGTGGCCCTTTGGCACTATGTAGATACATGTATAATGGTCCAACCAAAATTCATATATTTAAATTTAAGCTTGCTTGGTAAGGAAGATAATTGTAAAAAATATCAACTTGAATGTTGCATATCAATCTTGGCCAACTATGCACAACAACAAAAATACTTGCACCCATAGTGCATTTAGTACTATTTTGTGTGTTCAAACATTCATGTCATGTCCAACTCAGTTTCTACCCATGTCCCCCTATGCCTTAAAGGTTATGAAACCTTTAACATACTTAAAAATTCATAGGGGAACATGTTTTAATTTTTAAATCCATCTAGAAGTGCAATTTTGGATTTTAGAACCATCCTAGTAGAAAATGACCAAATCAATAGTATACGGCTAACTTTGGAAAGGCATAACTTGAGATATAGGACTCCAAATTGAGTGATTTAAAAGCCATATTCTTATCCTTAAGATTTATAAATGCTCTCCAAATTTCATAACTGAATTCAACTTGCACAGAAATTTATAGCCTTTGGATTAAATGGTACCCAAAATGTGAAACCAATCCCTAAAATACCCTTACAAAATCTCATAATAAATTACACACTTCACTTCTAAGAGCAAACTCAACTTTGGCAGGTCTAAACATGTATTGGACACTTGGGAAATTCACTCCCCTAAATTTAGAACCTTTCTAAATGCATTAACACCAGTTCCATCAAAACAGCCTATAAACATCACAATAGACAGAATTGCACATAAAGCCTCAAAACAACTTTTCATTGCTTCGTTCAACATCATACAATATTCATGGTCCATTTACATGCATAGAAGCATCATACATTCACCCTAGCTTAGTTGGGTACATACAATAGCTTCTGGAGGCCATTGTGCTGGATACATACTCTAAAAGCTTTAAAAGGTAGCTGTTGTGTAAGGCAGAAAGTACCAACACTAAAACAGCATATTTGCTCTAAAAATATGAAAATTTTCATTTTAATACTAGACATATTAGAGATCATATACCTGAAATTTCACAAGAAAACACTAACTACAAGGATTAGTTTGAAGGCCCATTTTGTAGAACCCCTGAAATGAAGACAATAAGGGGTAAGTTCTTTATGAAGAACTTAGTATGGGCTTTACATTTAAAGTATTCATTCCATTGTCATAACCTAAAGTCCAAAGACACTAAAACACATAAAAACATTAAATAGATAAAAATATGGCAACCATATGCACAAGCAATTCACACCAACAACCAAATGAAATGCAGCCACCATGATTTAATTAGGGTAAGTCAAAATAATTCAATAAAATAATAAGATATCACCACGGCAACACTATGGAAGCCCTTCTCAAGTCTTCACTTGGTCATAGGAGGCACTTTGGTCATAACTAGTACTAGCTTTGGCCTCTAGATACCCTTTGTTCTTGTTGCCATCTTTGCATGGAAACAATAAGGCTAAAACTTTGCCATGGCACAATCCCCTTAACCCGTACATGGTTCCTTGAGCTTTTTTCCCTCTTCCAACCATGGTCTTAGCTTCAAGGATATTTGATAAGCAGTAAACAACCCAAAAAACTAAGTAAAAACCCTTAACTTAGGTGAAGAACCTGAAAAACCCTAACAAAAATGAAATTAGGGTTTGTTGGCACCTTTGATGAGCTTGATGTTTTCTCTCACTTTTTCTTGAACTCTTGAGCTATGGTGGTTATGGAGGGCAGTGAAGGAACTCAAAGAGGAGCCCTTGGCTAGTGGAGGCTGAATGTTTGATGGAAATGAGAATAATTTCTCTCTTTTTCTTTCTTATCTCCTTTTAACGTAGGTAAAAAAATATAATGAGAATAAGCATGTTATTTTCTAAAGTTTTGGTCCATTTTTTGACTTAGTATAGCCGACCATCAAAGGGGTGGAAGAAAATAGAAATTCTTCCATTTTGACCTAGTGAAGTGTCATTATGCCCTTAAGATCAAATATGGACACTTGGGTACCAAGGTGTACATGATGCTTTAAATGATGATCTTTGGCTCCTTGTGCAATTTTGCCCCCAACATTTCCTTTAATATCTTCAAAGGTCTAGTAGATTGCAATGAAAATAACTATACTTCATAATTAAGTATATTTTAACTTGACTTACGCTCCATTCGATACTAGCATTAATAATTAATAGATATTAGCATATTTCAATGATTGGGACTACTCACTTTATCTCATATAGTAATGCCATATGTGCAATATTTCATAAGCAATTAACTCATGTACATGCTAATAGATTGTGAGAATCTTTTTAAAACTATGAAGATAGATCAAACCCATGTTGCATGATGTCCATTGTGAATCAATTTATATATATTATAGCTCTATGAGTTATCATAGTTAGACATAAAACAACAATATAAAATGGAGAAGAATAACACAACATTTTGAAATTAATAACAAAGTTCAATTCGGTTTTGACAAACACAATAAATCTTTTAATTATTTCAAGGATAGGTTGTTCATTTTGATGATTCTTCATGTTTCCTCTTCCATTTCTTGTTGCTTTATTTTGCTAAAGCTTGTCACTTATTTAGGATGGGTGATACTTCACTAAAATTTTTTTATTTTTGTACATTTTATCATGGTTTTGGGTTAAATTTTTTAGTGTTATAATGGTTTACGTAATTTTTTAATGTTCATTCTCCGTAAAACATTTTCTTTCACAGGATGTCTACTTAATGAACTTGTTTTTGTATGTATATCTGAATGCTATATGATTCCACCTGTCTTTACCAATGTTTAATTTCTCTTGGTGGATGGATGTTGCTCTCCCACATTACTTTATCAAGACAAAGCATTACCAGATTAGATGACATTCTTCTTTACATGATGTCAATCATTTTCTCCATAATAATTTCAGATGTATATTTCTTGAACAATCTTTTACGAGAAAAGTTGATAATGTTCAATTCATTGAAACCTCTTAGAGAGGAAGTATGAGACATTCATTGGTAATGATTTACCTATCATGATTTTCTTTAAGGGTAACCTGCCATTTGTGTTGTCTTTATAGAGGCAAACTACATTGCTATCAATGGATTTGAGCAATCCATCGCCTAATCCTTCTACATTAAGGGGATGAGTTCTAATACCAATGGATCAGGTATTTGCATATGATTTGGGGGAACTTTTGGACATTGGTGAATATTATATGCGGATAACTCAAAAGTTGTTTAAGGGTCTTGCATTGTGATGCTGGTTTTAATTTAGAGCTTGCTTTGTCATATTATTTTCAACTGGTGTTGGTGCGTTCTGAAGTATATATATAATTTTTTGCATCAAAATGTGAAATTGTGTTCATTATTTTTCTTGCATGGATTACTGCATTTTAATGTGGTTGATGTTGGTTTGTTCTACCGTAAGATGAATAGAGATCCATAGAGATGTTTGATAAGGGTGCTGGCTTTTTAAAGAAACTGAATTTGCTAGTGAGATTAGATTCACCAAATTACAAAAATATTATCTTGTCTCCTTTTAAGCCATTAAATTTTGCTAGATGATTGTTAGTCATTAAAGTTGTAAAAAGTTGTAAATTAAGGCATGTTGATAGTGCTTATAATAATGAAGGGTTGTATGTGAGGCTTAGGATTGTAGGTGCACAATGAGACACACTAATTCATGCAACTGATGCAGAGCATTCAAGGTTTCCTTATTGGTTTGATACTTTTATATTTTATCTATATCTTCCCTAAGGTTGCTATTTGCGAGAAAAATGTCTTCAATTTTCATGAGTGGATTGTTACATTTTGATATGGTTAATATTAGTTTGTTTTATTTTAGGATGACCAACGATTCTAAAGGATGTTTGATGGGGTGCTGGGTTTCTAAAAAAACCTACTTTGTTGATGAGATCTAATCTTTCACATGAATCGGACATTATTTTCCCCCCTTTTGAGTTGGGAAATTTTGCTAGATCATTGTTAGTCATTAAAGTTGTCAAGGGTTATAGATGGTGGTAAGTTGATAGTGCTTATAATAATGATGAGTTATATGTGAGACTTAGGGTTATAAGTGTAAGGTGAGACACACTGATGCATGCAACTGATGCAGAGCATTCATGGTATCCTGATTGAGGTGAAACTTTCTTATTTTATCGGTGTCATCTTGAGGTTGACTTTGGTTAGACAAATATCTTCAATTTCAGGGCTGTTGGAGTTGAAGTGATTTGGAGCACCTTTATCCACATGTCTTAGATACCAAGCATGGATGTGATACCTTTGGTTGGATAAGGGTTGTTAGCAATGGAGATTAATTTATACATTCCCTAAAACTTAAATTTTTTGGTTGTGCTTGGTTGGTTTGTGGAAGATGTACCATTTGTTTTATGAGATGCTAGTTCTTGTAGCAAACAAATTTTTGAGGTTTTAATGTATGATGGATAATATTCATGTACAGAAAAGCCATCATAAATGAGCGTTGAAAGCTAGTTCTCTATTTGAAATTCAATTTTAAATTTAGCATTGTTTCAAACATTTTTTTTAATTTTAAGTCAAATTTATGTACAGAAAAGCTATGCGCAAATGAGAGTTGAAGGCCAGTTTTCTATTTGAAATTCAATTTTAAATTCATCATTGTTTTAAACATTTTTTAGTTTTAAGTCATTCATTGGTAGACATTGCTTTTTCCCAAAAGCTATAAAAAAGAGTCACTATACTTGGGTCAAACTAAGAAGATCATATGGTTTTAGGCCTATGATAAATATTGTTTTGGTTTTTTTGTTTATTTCATTATAGTAAGTTAGGTTGCCGTTTCCCAGGGGAGATCCAAAAGTAAAACTAACGATTACCAACACGAACAATAGAACTGTGATATATCTTCAAAGGTCTAGTAGATTGCAATGAAATTAACTATACTTCATCATTAAGTATATTTTAATTTGACTTATGCCCCATTTGATATTAGCATCAATAATTAACAGATATTAACATATTTCAGTGATTGGGATAACTCACTTTATCTCATATACGAATGCTATATGTACAATCTTTCATAAGCAATTAATTCATGTATATGCTACTAAATTATGAGAATCTTTTGAAAACTATGAAGACAAATCAAACCCATGTGGCATGATGTCCATCATGAATCAATTTATATATAATATAGCTCTATAAGTTATCATAGTAAGACATAAAACAACAATATAAAATAGAGAAGCATAACACAACAATTTGAAATTAATAGCAAAGTTCAATTTGGTTTTGACAAACACAATAAATCTTTTAATTATTTGAAGGATATGTTGTTTATTTTTATGATTCTTCATGTTTCCTCTTCCGTTTCTTGTTGCTTTATTTTGCTAGAGCTTGTCACTTATTTAGGATAGGTGATACTTCACCGAAAAATTTATATTTTTTTTACATTTTATAATGGTCTTGGGTTAAATTTTTTCGTGTTATAATGGTTTACGTAATTTTTTAATGTTCATTCTCCGTAAAACATTTTCTTTCACAGGATGTCTACTTAATGACCTCTTTTCTTGTAAGTATATATGAATGCTATGTGATTCCACCTATCTTTACCGATATTTAATTTCTCTTGGTAGATAGGTGCTCGTCACCCACATTACTTTATCAAGATGAAGCATTACCAGATTAGATAACATTCTTCTGTGCGTGATGTCAATCATTTTCTTCGTAATAGTTTCAGATGTATATTTCTTGAACGATCTTTTACAAGAAAAGTTGATCATGTTCAATTTATTGGAAGCCTTTTAGAGAGGAAGTATGAGGCATTCATTGGTAATAATTTACCTATCATGATTTTCTTTAAAGGTAACCTGCCATTCGTATTGTCTTTATGGAGGCAAACTGCATTGCTATCAATGGATTTGAGCATTCAATTGCCTAATCCTTCTGCATTAAGGGGATGAGGTCTAATACCAATGGATCGGGTAGCTACGTATGATGTAAAGGAACTTTTGGACATTAGTGAGCATTATGTGCGGACAACTCAAAGTTGTTTAAGGGCTTTGCAATGTGCTGCTGGTTTTATTCTAGCGCTTGCTTGGTCATATTATTCTCAACTAGTGTTGGTGCATTCTAAAGTATTCTTTTTTCTTTTTCCACATCAAAATGTTAAATTGTGTTCATTATTTTTCTTGCATAGATTATTTCATTTTAATGTGTTTTATGTTGGTTTGTTCTACTGTAAGATGGCTAAAGATCCTTTGGGATGTTTGATAGGGGTGCTGGCTTTCTAAAGAAATTGAATTTGCTGGTGAGATTAGATCCACCAAATTACTCGAACATTATCTTGCCTCCTTTTATGCCATTAAATTTTGCTAGATGATTGTTAGTCATCATTAAAGTTGTAAAAGGTTGTAGATGAAGGCATGTTGATAGTGCTTATAATAATGAAGGGTTGTATGTGAGGCTTATGACTGTAGGTGCACAATGAGGCACACTGATAAATTTTTCAGTGAAGTATCACCTATCCTAAATAAGTGACAAGCTCTAGCAAAATAAAACAACAAGAAATGGAAGAGGAAACATGAAGAATCATCAAAATAAACAACCTATCCTTCAAATAATTAAAAGATTTATTGTGTTTGTCAAAACCGAATTGAACTTTGCTATTAATTTCAAATTGTTGTGTTATTCTTCTCCATTTTATATTGTTGTTTTATGTCTTACTATGATAACTTATAGAGCTATATTATATATAAATTGATTCGCAATGGACATTATGCCACATGGGTTTGATCTGTCTTCATAGTTTTCAAAAGATTCTCACAATCTATTAGCATATACATGAATTAATTGCTTATGAAAGATTATACATATGACATTCCTATATGAAATAAAGTGAGCTGTCCCAATCACTGAAATATGCTAATATCTGTTAATTATTGATGCTAATATCAAATGAAGCATAAGTCAAATTAAAATATACTTAATGATGAAGTATAGTTAATTTCATTGCAATCTGCTAGACCTTTGAAGATATATCACAGTTTTATTGTTTGTGTTGATAATCGTTAGTTTTACTCTTGGATCTCCCCTGGGAAAGGACAACCTAACTTACTATATTGAAATAAACGAAAAAACCACAACAATATTTATCATAGGCCTAAAACCATATGATATTCTTAGTTTGACCCAAGCATAATGACTTTTTTTATAGCTTTTTTGCATTGCTTTTGGGAAAAAGCAATGTCTACCAATGAATGACTTAAAACTAAAAAATGTTTAAAACAATGATGAATTTAAAATTGAATTTCAAATAGAGAACTGGCCTTCAACTCTAATTTGCGCATAGCTTTTCTGTACATAAATATGACTTAAAATTAAAAAAATGTTTCAAACAATGCTAAATTTAAAATTGAATTTCAAATAGAGAACTGGCTTTTAACTCTCATTTGCGATGACTTTTCTGTACATGAATATTATCCATCGTACATTAAAACCTCAAAAATTTGTTTGCTACAAGAACTAGCATCTCATAAAACAAATGGTATATCTTCCACAAACCAACCAAGCACAACCAAAAAATGAAAGTTTTAGGGAATGTGTAAATTAATCTCCATTACTAACAACCCCCATCCAACCAAAGGTATCACATCCATGCTTGGCATCTAAGACATGTGGATAAAGGTGCTCCAAATCACTTCAACTCCAACAGCCTTTAAATTGAAGACATTTATCTAACAAAAAGTAATCTTAAGAAGACACAAATAGCATAAAAAAAATTCACACCAATCAGGAAACCGTGAATGCTCTACATTAGTTGCATGCATCTGTGTGTCTCACCTAACACTTATAATCCTAAGTCTCACATATAACTCATTATTATTATAAGCACTATTAACATCCCATCATCCATAACCCTTGACAACTTTAATGACTAACAATGATCTAACAAAATCTACCGGCTCAAAAGGAGGGAAGATAATGTCCGAGTCATATGAAGAATTAGATCTCACTAACAAGGTAGGTTTTTTTTTAGAAAGCCAGCACCCCATCAAACATCCTTAAGAATCTCTAGTCATCTTGCAATAGAACAAACTAACATCAGCCACATCATAATGCAATAATCCACTCATGAAAGTTGAAGACATTTTTCTTGCAAAATAGCAACTTCAGGAAGATATAGATAAAATAAAAAAGCTTCAAACCAATAAAGAAACCATGATTGCTCTGTATCAATTGCATGAATCAGCGTGCCTCATTGTGCACCTATAGTCATAAGCCTCACATACAACCCTTCATTATTATAAACACTATCAGCATGCCTTCATCTACAACCTTTTACAACTTTAATCACTGACAATCATCTAGCAAAATTTAAGGGCATAAAAGGAGGCAAGATAATGTTCAAGTAATTTGGTGAATCTAATCTCACCAGCAAATTCAGTTTTCTTAGAAAGCCAGCACCCCTATTAAACATCCTTATGGATCTCTAGTTATCTTGCAGTATGTTGGATTTCGGGAGCCAAACAACGCAGCGAAATTTAACCAAAACCCTCCAGGATCCAAGTGAAACGGGGTAAACCGGGTGTTTGAAAATTTCATACCTAATTTTCGGTTGAGATCTCTCACTCAACTATAGAGTCGAATCACAAAACCTGAACAGTTGGCGTGTTCAGGCTCTCTATGGTATCCACACGAGCCTTTTGGGATCACCACGCTTCCACCATGTCCCGGCAGATGCGTTTCTCTTGCGCCTGCAGTGCTAGCTTGCGTCCTCCAAGGAATTGCAAGAAAAGAGTGCGGCTGTCCTTTTGGGAGGCTAGGGCAAGGAAAGCTACGAATTTCTCACTTAAAAGTTGTATTTATAGTGAGACTCAACTCCCAGGCCTAATGGGTTTCAAAGCCCTAATCCAATTAGGATTTAATTTCGGGCTTAATAATGGCTCAACTCTTGGGCCCATTATTAATACGAAATTAAAGTGAAACCATAACCCAAATAATTAGCCCATGCATTCTAATGATCCAAATAGCTCTATGTGTGCGACCCAATAGGCTCTTACCACGTTGGCAATGATCATAAATCACATTTATGATCATAAGCAATGAGCGGTGTCTAGCAACACATCATTGCTACCCAAGTGACAAGATTGTCGGTGATTCGACTAAACCTTTATGATCATCACCGATATATGCCATTGTCCCTTTGTCCAAGATATCAAGACTAAGCACGAGACATGGAATGTGTCACTCTCGTATAGCCCAATCTTTGGTTTCTTGATTACCGAGTAGACCAACTTAAACTGATGACATTGATATCATATATCAACTCATCCGAGCATGGCCATGCATTTTCTAAGTCTCACTCTATCAAGGGGCCCGAAGATATCACTCCTGTTACATAGGAGGGACAAATCCCATCTTGATCATACAAATCCCTCCGCATGATATGTGACATACCCAATGACCTCCTTCAAGTTCACTCAGTTACGAGCAACAAAGGAAAGTATCAAAGTATGTGACTCACATGTAGGGAACCTTGATGATCTTAGGTCGAAGGACTACATATACCATGATCACTATGAGAATCACTTATGACACTCATATAACGATCCATGTAGTGTTCTCATGGTGGGTCGGTCCAGTACACAAGTTCTCCAACTTGTACCCATATGTAGACTACATATCTCATATTAGTCTCCACATATGCTAGTCGTTATGTATTATTGCAACCCGCTCCACAATAATACTAGACCAGGGACGTTTAAGAATATCATTATTCTAGGGTTACGATTATGTTTGTTAAGTTACGCAGAAACAAAACAACAAACATAATTGTTGGATTAATGCCTTAATAAAATATCATGACTCAATGTGCAAAAATACAATCATCTCATGATTAGCTTTTGGGCACAACACTAACACAGTAGAACAAACCAACATCAACCACATAAGAATGCAATAATTTATACAAGAAAAATAATGAACACAATTTCACATTTTGATGTGGAAAAAGAAAAAAGAATACTTTAGAATGCACCAACACCAGTTGAGAATAATATGACCAAGCAAGTGCTAGAATAAAACTAGTAGCACAATGAAAGGCCCTTAAACAACTTTGAGTTGTCTGCACATAATGCTCACCAATGTCCAAAAGTTCCTCCACATCATAAGCAGCTACCCAATCCATTGGTATTAGACCTCATCCCCTTAATGTAGTAGGATTAGGCAATGGAATGCTCAAATCTATTGATAGCAATGCAGTTTGCCTCCATAAAGACAACACGAATGGCAGGTTACCTTTAAAGAAAATCATAATAGGTAAATTATTAACAATGAATGCCTCATACTTCCTCTCTAAGAGGCTTCCAATGAATTGAACATGATCAACTTTTCTTGTAAAAGATCGTTAAGAAATATACATCTGAAATTATTACGGAGAAAATGATTGACATCACGCATAGAAGAATTTTATCTAATCTGGTAATGCTTCATCTTGATAAAGTAATGTGGGTGACGAGCATCTATCTACCAAGAGAAATTAAACATCGGTAAAGACAGGTCGAATCACATAGCATTCAGATATACTTACAAGAAAAGAGTCCATTAAGTAGACATCCTGTGAAAGAAAATGTTTTACGGAGAATGAACATTAAAAAATTATGTAAACCATTATAACACCAAAAAATTTAACCCAAGACCATGATAAAATGTACAAAAATATAAAATTTTCAGTGAAGTATCACCTATCCTAAATAAGTGACAAGCTTTAGCAAAATAAAGCAACAAGAAACGGAAGAGGAAACATGAAGAATCATCAAAATAAACAACCTATCCTTCAAATAATTAAAAGATTTATTGTGTTTGTCAAAACCGAATTGAACTTTGCTATTAATTTCAAATTGTTATGTTATTCTTCTCCATTTTATATGGTTGTTTTATGTCTTACTATGATAACCTATAAAGCTATATTATATATAAATTGATTCACGATGGACATCATGCCACATGGGTTTAATCTGTCTTCATAGTTTTCAAAAGATTCTCACAATCTATTAGCATATACATGAATTAATTGCTTATGAAAGATTGTACATATGACATTCATATATGAGATAAAGTGAGTTGTCCCAATCACTGAAATATGCTAATATATGTTAATTATTGATGCTAATATCAAATGGAGCATAAGTCAAATTAAAATATACTTAATGATGAAGTATAGTTAATTTCATTGGCAATCTACTAAACCTTTAAAGATATATCACAGTTCTATTATTCGTGTTGATAATCGTTAATTTTACTCTTGGATCTCCCCTGGGAAATGACAACCTAACTTACTATAATGAGATAAACAAAAAAACCACAAAAATATTTATCATAGGCCTAAAACCATATGATATTCTTAGTTTGACCCAAGCATAGTGACTTTTTTTTATAGCTTTTCTGCATTGCTTTTGGGAAAAAGCAATGTCTACCAATGAATGACTTAAAACTAAAAAATGTTTAAAACAATGATGAATTTAAAATTGAATTTCAAATAGAGAACTGGCCGTCAACTCTCATTTGCGCATAGCTTTTCTATACATAAATATGACTTAAAATTAAAAAAATGTTTGAAATAATGCTAAATTTAAAATTGAATTTCAAATAGAGAACTGGCTTTCAACTCTCATTTGCGATGGCTTTTCTGTACATGAATATTATCCATCGTACATTAAAACCTCAAAATTTTGTTTGCTACAAAAAACTAGCATCTCATAAAATAAATTGTACATCTTCCACAAACCAACCAAGCACAACCAAAAAATTAAAGTGTTAGGGAATGTGTAAATTAATCTCTATTTGCTAACAACCCTCATCCAACCAAAGGTATCACATCCATGCTTGGCATCTAAGACATGTGGATAAAGGTGCTCCAAATCACTTCAACTCCAACAGCCCTTAAATTGAAAACATTTATCTAACAAAAAGTAACCTCAAGAAAACACAGATAGAATAAAAAAGTTTCACACCAATCAGGAAATCATGAATGCTCTGCATCAGTTGCATGTGTCAGTGTGTCTCACCTTACACTTATAATCCTAAGTCTTACATATAACTCATCATTATTATGGGCACTATCAACATACCATCATCCATAACCCTTGACAACTTTAATGACTAACAATGCTCTAGCAAAATCTACAGGCTCAAAAGGGGGGAAGATAATGTCCGAGTCATATGAAGAATTAGATCTTTCTAACAAGGTAGGTTTTTTTAGAAAGCCAGCACCCCATCAAACATCCTTAAGAATCTCTGGTTATCCTACAATAGAATAAACTAACATCAGCCACATTAGAATGCAATAATCCACTCATGAAAATTGAAGACATTTTTCTCGCAAATAGCAACCTCAGAAAGATATAGATAAAATAAAAAATCTTTAAACCAATAAAGAAAGCATGATTGCTCTGTATCAATTGCATGAATCAGCGTGCCTCATTGTGCACCTACACCTTAAGTTAGGCACTCTTAGAGTCACCTCACGCTAGTCATTGCTTAGGCAGCCAGCCTTAGAATTTTAGGATGCTTAAGGGGCAACATTATCTCTCTCCATAGGCTAGCATAACCTAGTACTCTAGCTACCCCTTTAGCCATACCATTAACCGACATATTTTTATGCTAGTCTACTCATACATACATGGGCCTCCTTATGATCGTGCATACATGTCCGTTTGTATGATCATGTATACATGTGCATAGAGTCCCTTAACATGCTCATGCGCATAAAACTTAAACATGCATACATGTAGGTACATTATATAGATATGCATGGTCTAAATTTTTCTAGACTTAGGATGATGAAATCAAAGGTCATGGGCTCACTCTAAAGGGTTATTTACACTAGGAATAGAGTCCGAATTGATGAAGATACTCGAGAAACTTCATGAGAGCGTTGACAACCTCAGCAAAACTCAATAAGTGCAAAACAAGATAATGGATGCTTTGGCTGAGCGCATTAGCTCCATGACTCTTTCTTCTAATGAGCTTCACCATGGCACCCGAAAGCAGCTCATGTTCAAAACTCCCTCCAAGAGTACTCTTATTGATCCAAGCATGCAACTATTTATTAAGTCCACCTTAGGTAAACTTCTCCAAGATGAGCCACTCACCCTAGTGCTTGCTAGTACCTCACCTATACCCATATTAAATGAGAAGATGTTAGCTCTGGAGAAGATGATAAGAAAGGTGAAAAAAGACCATGCATTGTTGGATGTGGAAGCCCTATCACTCTTTCCAATTACTTGTGTGCTAAATAAGTTTAAAATGCCTAAGCTTGATAAGTTCATTGGAAATGGATGCCCCACAGCTCACTTTAAGATGTATGTAAAAACTATGACTCCGCTAGGTGCTAATGCTAACCTGATGGCTCAAATGTTCCAACAATCTCTCATTGGGCCAATGCTTAAATGGTTTTTGAATTTGGAACCATCTAGTTCAATGATTTTGGATGATATATGCAGGTGGATGTTACAATAAGGGATCTTGAAGCCACCAAGCAATCACCATTGGAGACTTTTTCAACATTTATCACCTCATGGAATGACAAGGCTTCTCAAATGATAAACTAACCTACTGAGGATGAGTAAATTGTGATAGTGGTCAAGAACTTTCTCCCGATTTACAATTAACATATTTTTGCTCAATATCTTCCCAACTTCAAAGTACTAATGATGGCTAGAACACAAATAAAAGATACTATTAACTCATGGAAAATAATAGTAGACTATAGAACCAAGTTAAAGAAGTCACCTAACTTTTAAACATCGAGTGGTATGGAGGTCAATGCTATCAGTACTGAAAAGCATGCTTGCTCACCTTATCAATTCACTGAGTTATATGCACTATTGAGCAAGGTGCTACAAAAATTTAAAAAAAAAAAAAGGTCTCTTAAAGCCCTTTGGCCTAGTCATTCTTTAAATCCATTACCAAAGCACTACAATCCTAGTGAATATTGTGCTTTTCACCAAGGACTTGGGCATCCTACTGATAATTGTGTCACACTTCAACATGCAATTCAAGACCTTATTGACAATGGCACTGTTAATCCACCAGCAAAGTAGAGTGTGGTCATTTATCCTCTTTCGGCACATGAAGCTAGTAGTCAAGTGAATGCCATAATGATCGAAGAATGTGGTGAACCAATGGAATGGATTCAAGCACAATAAGCCATATCATCATGAAGATCTATTAAGGCTAAGGTAGAGATCAGCAAGAGGAGTCCCCTTCCAATTTATCCCTTTTTGCACTTGAATGAATGATTAGTACTCTTATGCATTTTAGTGCTATGAAATGTTCATTATTAAGGCTAGGAAACATGCTAGTGGATTATTTTAGAATTTAATATTTAAACTTGGTAAACAAACAATAATTGTCTTTTTAATTCATTGGTGCCTCTGTTAATTTTGGATGATCCGTACATAAGCGAGCCTTTTTGAATAGATGGCCATCATTTGTAGTCCACAATTTCCTTTTGCCTTTATCATGTGATATCCTTTGCAAGCCACTTTGAGCCTCAAACACATTGAGCCTATCTTTTTTTCTTAAACATATCATCCTAACTTGGGAAAAGGGTGTGCAACTCTTAAGGCATGGAATTCAACTTTATAAGATTTTTCATATGGACTTGACATCATGGAAGTTATCAACCAACATTACCCATATTCACAACAAGTTAGCTCATGTAAAGAGTTGTAATTTGAACACACCATGCTTTTTTTAGAATGTTGAACTTGGGTGACAAACATGACATTTCACCATTAGTCACCTAATAAGAAAAGTGAAAGAAAAAAAATAAAAATAAAATGGAAAAGAAGAAAAATTTGTGCATCATAAAAAATCAGCTCAATTGAAAAGTGATAAGAAAAACTCCTCGTTAAGACCAAAAAGCCACAAGGGCTGTTGACTTAGGCAACTTAGGCAAATGTTGAGGAAAAAAATGAAAAAAAAAAAGAAAAAGGTAACTAGTGGGCCTTATCTTTCAAATTAATAATGTATGTTATAATAAGAGTCTGAACTCATTTGACGATTATGGCTAATTTGTCTATATGAAGGGGTATCACAATAGTGTGTGTGTATTTTTTTGGGTAGTCATCAAATGTCTTACATTAACAAAGATATTAGAAATATCCTTCAAAAGAAAAATATTTATTATTATCAATGTCAAAGAAAGGTCTATTACTTTTTCCTAAATTTTTTGAAAAAAAAAAAATTTCTGGTACATCCTTTTCCTTTTTAGGTCATCAATTGTGATTATTTTTTGGGTTGTACATTTTTTTATTTTTTTGAGATATGGTACTAATTACATTTACTTATTTATATATCCCATGTTTAGAAAACTACATTTACTCTTGAATTTTTTATACATCCCATATTTAGAAACCTACATTTACATTTTTTTTATACGGTACTAATTACATTTATTGATTTATATATCCCATGTTTAGAAACCTATACTTACTTTCATTTTTTTTTTACTATCTCATATCAAGCCTTTAAAATTTTTATTTAAACTGTTTAATAATTATTTTTTAGTAAATTTAAATTATATATTAATTTTTATAATCAATAGCCAGTTAAAACTTTTAGTTTTCCCACTTTGAAAATTCAAGGCATCCTATTTTCTTTGTTGGTGTCAGAAAAAGGGTATGAGTAGTTTTCCAAACTTTGGTGCAAAAGTATAAACAACCTAAGATCTTAGGGTGAATAGTTGTAGTTTAGCCTTGATTTTACTATCCACAAGGATAACTGAGCTCAAGTTCATTTCACTTATGGCAGGGCTGAAAGCAGTTGCAAGAGGTGCCACCATTGAATGGTTGGTTAGAGAAATAGAAGAACCAAAGCATCGTGCATCTTTCTCGTTCTCTTGAAGGTGAACTTGTCTATGCCTCCTCTCTACTTTCATTTTATTTCTTTCCATCTCAATTCATTATCACCATTCTAGGGTTCTACTTTAGATGGTGGCTTTTGGGTTTACATTACTCTTGATGAATGGTTGTTGTTTAATTAATTAGTCATGGTTCAATCTTGGATATTATATGAATTTCATATATAATCACTTGGAATGGTATTTTCTGTTTAGTGCCCCATTTTTGTACTGGGTTTTGTAACTGCTGCTCTTTCTAGTAACCTTCATTTCATTGAAAATCTTAAAGCTTCTGTTTCTTGTTTTATTTAGTGTTTCAAAAGAGGTTGAATTGCTTGAACTATTGGATGTTGCTTGTCAGCTAGATTTTTTATCTTGATTCATCTTCCCAGAAAAGAATGATTAGCATGTAAAGTTTTTGCCTGGCATTTTGGTGTCTTTATCTTCTGAAGTAACAAGCGCTCAAATGATCAATCTACATTTAGTTATGGAAATTTTTTTTCCAATTTTCTTTTTTGAACTTCTATCTAATGAATATAGAATGATAGCATATGGTGATCATATGCATGTGATCTTCTATTCAAAAGAAAAAAGAAATGAAAGGCTTTAATGAAACATTCAATTAAGAATTTGTAATTTCTCTTGCCAGAGTTTATCTGATTGAATGCGCATTTGCTGTAAATGGAACTTGTTTACTGTGTGTAGCCTATTTTCTGAAATATGTAATGAACTAAATAATTGTTTTTGCTGCATTACTAGCTTATAGTAAGTCTCCTTTGCTATGTAGAAAAACTTTATCTTTTGGCTGCTGATATTATAGAACTACTAACAAGTGTAATTTTGACCTTTTTTGAGATTTGCCCTTGGATGAAACAATCCATTTGGAATCCCATCAAATTTATGGATGCTTATAGGTATTATAATATAAGGGTAGTGCTGTACTAGATCTAAAAGTATGGTCTACCTACTTGTCAAACAAAGCTCACAAAATGTTCAATCTAACAGAACCATGCATACACACACAAAGAAGAACTAAAGTAAAATTATGGTAACGTTCAAGGGAAGCTAATGCAGGGGCTGATTTAATAGCTAATCTACGTCATTCACCTCTGACCTTCATTGAGTTTTTTTAGCTTTTTCCATTAGTTGTAGCATCTATCTTGTTAGTCGATATGCAGGGAGTGTCCTTCATGTTCAAGTAATCACCTACTTCATTATCATCATCTATAGTTTTATGGGTGTTCAAATTATTCTTATCCTCGGCTGATGCAGGTAATAATTAGTTTCAACCACAAGTGCAAGAAGACACTAATGCCACAAGAAATGATAGCTTACCAATTATTTGCCCTGCTATCCATATCGAACAAGCTCCTCAATGAGCTTAGCTAACTAGGATTGCTGACACTCTGACCAAAAACTAGATGATTGGTTTTTGGTGTGATAGACTAAAGCTCCAACTTTGCTCTATCCTGCTTTAATCCCAAGACTTCTTCAACTGTCTAGTTGACATATATACTAGACAGTCTTTTTTTTTATGAATTATGAATCATTCAATGAGGTGATCAAGTCCTATGATTTTCCAGATCAAAAGGAATAGTATGGTCAAAGCTGCCACAAAGGCCTATATTTCTAGTTAGTTCTGCAACCTTTATGTCTCGATTAGAAAACCTCTTTAGAAGTTGTATTGCATTGCCTTTGTTGAGCACTATCATCATGACGTACCATCCTTCATACTTGACCAATATGACCCTTTCCTTCAACACCTAAACATGATCATCCGATTAACCCATATTCAGTCTATTGGAAATATTCTGTGGATACCATTGATTGGTGAAAAAATTAACTGAGAAGATGAAAATCCATTTTGTTTAGATGGATGGTTGTAAATAGATGATTAGGTGTTTGCTCCGTTTGACATCATGCACCACGTGACTTGACATGGCCACCTTTACCCCTGCCTAGGAAGCCTGTGAGAAGGGATCTCATAGTGGTTGCAATTGGCTAATTATATATATGCACAAATTAAAACTTCATGATGCTAGTTGATTAACTTAGAAAATGTAAGGTGTATGCTCTTTCAGCTTTGACTTGAACAATTGTAAACCATAAAACATTCACATAGCCAAGGCACTTTTTATAAAATTCAAGTTCAAATAGTCAAAACATACAAAATCAACATTTGTGTTATCATTATTACACATAATAACTGTGTGAGGGCTACTTGTCCTAGATCAAACATGCATTTTCTTAGAAGACTAACGTGAAACACGTTATGCACTTGGGACAAGTTAGGTGGTAATGCCAATCAATAAGCAACCTTTCTATTTTCTCCAAGATTTCATAGGGTCCAATATACCTAAGGGCCAACTTACCCCTTTGTCCAAACCGGGTTACTCCTTTTATGGGAGACACTTTGAAAAGTATCTTGTCTCCAACTTTAAAACTCAATTCTCATCCCCTTAAATTCACATACTTAGTCTGCCGGTTGTTGGCTGCTCTAATCCGTTTCTAGATTAACTTAATCTTAGCCGAGGTATCTACTATGATCTCAGGACTGACAACTACCTTATCTAAAGGTTAGCCCAACAATAGGGTGTCATAGATCACTTACCATACAAAGCCTCGTACGGTGCCATACCTATAACAGCTTGATGGCTATTATTGTAAGCAAACTCAATGAGCAACAAGTGTTGATCCTAATCTACTCGGAAGTTAATGGCTCACATACGTAACATATCCTCCAAAGTCTAAATCACCCTTTTAGACTATCATCAGTCTGAAGATGGAAGGCAGTACTGAGATTAACCTTACTTCCCAATACTTCTTGGAAAGCATTCCAAAATCTTGATACAAACCAAGGATCCCTATCAGATATGATCTAATCTGGTATACCATGTAACCTCACAATCTCCTTAACATATAACTGAGCCGACGTCTCCAAAGTATAAGTGATCTTTATGGGTATGAAGTACGCCGATTTGGTCAACCTATTGATCACTACCCATACAGCATCATGTTGGCTCTGGGTATTTGGTAATCCCACTAAGAAGTCCATTGTAATGGATCCTTACTTCCTCTCTGGCAAAGGTAAGCTCTGAAGTGTGCCTGCTAGTTTTTTATGTTTTGCCTTAACCATTTGGCATGTCAAACACTTTGCCACATGTCCTTCTACATCCTTCTTGAGTCCTAGCCAGCCAAAATTTTTCTTCAGATCGTGGTACATCTTACTAACACTAGGATGAACATTTAGCCTACAACTGTGGGCCTCCTGTAAGACTAGCTGCCTAAGTTTTTCTACATTCAGCACATAGTACATTCAGCACATAGAGTCGATCTTCATGGTGTAGTATTTCATCCTTGTATTGAAACTCTTTCCTTATGGCACCAAGTGTGTCCTCTCTTGAAATTTTCTTCAGTAATGGATCTTTGCTTTGAGCATCCCTGACTTTAGCCAACCAGGTTGACTATATCTCCAAAGTGTAGACTAGGGACCTTTCTAGGCTTCGCCAAAACTCATGCAAAGTTGAAAAATAATCCCCTAATGCTCATCTTGATGAACTTGTAGCCTGATCCTTATATAGGATCATTCCCGTGTACTTCCAACTTAGTGCATCTACTACTACATTTCCCTTGCCAGCACAATACTCAAGTGAGCAATCATAATCTTTTATGTACTCAATCCACCATCGTTGCCTCATGTTCAAGTCTTTTTGAGTGAACAGGTATTTCAAACTCTTATGATCTATGAAAATCCTGGATGATCTCCCCATCAAATAATGTCTCCAAAGTTTAGGGGCAAAGACTACTACTGCTATCTCAAGGTCATGAACTAAGCAATTCAACTCATTTGGCCTCAACCACCTTGAGCTATAGGCGATCACCTGATTCTCCTACAATAATACACACCCTAGACCAGAACCCGATGCATCTATGTACACCATGAAAGCTTTGTTCGGATCTAGAAAAATGAGTATCGGTGCACTTGTTAACCTTTTCTTCAACTCCAAGTACATCTCTTCACACTTTGGTGTCCAATCAAACTTTTGAGCTTTCTTGGTAAAAGTGGTTAATGGTGTCTCATTTCTCTATGAACCTTCTATAATAGCCTACCAAGCCTAAAAAACTTTGGGCCTCTGTAATTGCAATTGGTTTCTTCCACTCTACCACTACTTGAATCTTTTTTGGATCAACTAATAAACTCTGAGAACTTATGATATGCCTTAGAAATTGTAACCTTTCATAGCAGAACTCATACTTAGACAACTTCGCATAATACTGATTATCCCTACCTCTTGCAAAACTATTCTAAGGTACTCTTTATGTTTTTGGGTAGACTATGAGTGTATCAAGATATCATCAATAAAGACTTCAACAAACTGATCCAAGAACAGTCTAAAGTTTCTGTTCATAGCTTCCATGAACACTGTTAGGGCATTGGTCATACCAAATGGCATAACTGTATACTTGTAGTGCCCATATCTTGTCCTGAAGGTAGTCTTCAGGATATCTTCATCCTTAACTCTGATATGGAAGTATCTAGACCAGAGGTCAATCCTAGAAAACACCTTTAGTCCTTTGGGCCTAATGAATAGGCCATTGATTCTAGGAAGTGCATACTTGTTCTTGACTATTACTACATTTAACTTTCTGTAGTTGATGCACAGTCTTAAAGTTCAATCCTTTTTCTTTACAAACAACACCAAGGCTCCTCACAGTGATACATTAGGCCTTATAAAGCTTTTCTCTAATAATTCCTCCAACTACTTCTTTAACTTGCCCATTTCAAGAGTTGGCATATGGTAATGTGGTATCGAAATTGGTTCTACTCTAGGTTGAAGGTGGATGGAAAACTGGGTGTCCCTATTGGGTGGTAACCTAGGCAACTATAATGGAAACACCTCAAGAAACTGATTGGCTATAGGAATTTCTTTAAGTTCATCCTATATAGCCACCCCATTCAAAGCATAGTACTCCTCCTCATTGATTATGGGGCTGGAATCCATAAGTCTAAGGTGCAAACTCTTAGCATTTGATGCTAACCCTCTTGTGCAAGTTACTCTAGCTCTTTAAGCATCAGTAATGTCGACTGAGTGGCTATGTTATGGCTCTATGAGTTGAAAGCATGTTCGAGGAAGGTAAAGTGTTTGAAACCTAGTTTAGAACCTTATTTCAAGTTCACATAGCAAGAACAGGCAAGTTTAGCAAAGTTCATTAAGTTCTGAAAAGGTTAAAGCACTAAATAAGGTTCGACGGTAAAATAGTAATTTTACATCCTAAAGAGTCAGGCCAAGTCTTGAGAGTTAAAAATGAGTTTTAGAAACCTAATTTTTACTTTTAACCCAATTTTAGCCTAAATAAAGAAGATTTGAACAAGTTTTAAGAAAAATGGGGCTTTTTGCAACTTTTTAATAACTATGGTGCCTTTCTATTTAAAAGGAGTATATAAACTTGGTAAAGGGAGAATGGCTGCCATTTTTACACTTTAACCCAACTTCATCATTCCTTCCTTGATTTCTTCATGAAATTGAGCTTAAAACCAAAGGATTTTGGTAAAAATTGAAGCTACCAAAGGTACTTATGCATTAAGAAGCTTGTTTCAAGTGGAATTTCAAGTTTTTGAAGCTTGGAACCATGTTTCCAGCCATCCCCTATTTTTTATGTGAGGTAACTTGTGATCTCATGGTGAATTCTTGTTTATTTCATGATTGGGAGCTTGGGTTTTGTTAGAAGTTAATAATTTTGTGTGTTGTGCCTTTGGTTGCTTGGAACTAGGAAGAACTTTGTGGAACTTTAGTTTTTGGTGAATATTTGGTTGATTCTTGCTCGTGAGTTAAACTTAAGGTAAAAGAGTTATGTTTTCAAGCTGGATTAATGCTATTGGAGTGTTGTTTGCTTGATGAATTCAAGTAGTTTTTGCAATAGTATTAGTTAGTAGGCAAAGTTGATCATGGTGGACTATTAGTTTTGTGGAGACTGGAATAATGTTACAATGCATCATAGGTAGGCTTGTGATAGTTGGTTGTGGTCTTTACAACATTTTTTACAGGTATGTAAAGTTGGAAGGCCATCCAAGCATGTTTAGTATATTTGGTAAGTCTTCTAAGGTTATAGCAGCAAAATTGGAAATTTCTAGTCATTGTAGGTATTGGCAGTATGTCACCAGTGCCAAAAAACCCATAGTAGGTTGATCTCTGTGGGAATGTGTCCCCACAGTTATGTTGACTAAACATTTCAAATTTTGCTCAAAGGTTTGAGGAGAGGCCCAAAGGTGTGCTTAGGGTACCAAGGGGTCTAAGTATTCCGGGGGTTACTCTGAGGCTTCCAAAACTCCTTCGAGACCAAAGAGTTTTCTTAAGTTTTTATGGTTACTTTCACCATAAACAAGAAAACTAGTTAACAAAGAACCACAACTAGGTTTTACTAGCTTAGTTGAAAGGTTTAGTACCATCGATGACCTAGCCATGCCGTTGAGCATGATGTTTTGATTTGGAACCTTAGTGCACCGAGTGGGTCTTTAAGGCCTAGTCTACGATAGTCCCACCATAGAGCCCTTTTACAACATAAAGGAGTTTCAACTAGTGATTTATCACTGGTTAGGCTAGAAGCTATGCTTGCTAGTAAGCAAGGCTCTGCCTTGTAGTTCAAGGACTAGGTTAAGGAAAAGCCCCAAGGGACTGGGATCTATGCACATAAGTTTAGCCACAGGCTGAAAGAGCTCTCAGCAGATTACATATGTTCACATATGTTTTGTCCTTAGTAACTTTTCTTGCTGTCAAAGACCCTTTACTAAGAATTTTGAATTCTCACTCCCTAGTTATGTTGTGCAGATTCTAACATTGTTGGGCTGGATGGTTGTCATGGTAGTTTGTCATTGTAGGTACTTCACTTGAGAATCCTTGTGATTCTAATTTATTTGGGTTACTTGCTAGTTAAGTAACAATGCTAACTATAGTGTTTTCTTAGCCATAGAGCCTAGCAGCATATGGACAGGACTTTTATGACTTGCGACTGGGACTTGCCTCCAAAGTGGGAGTTAGTTTGAGAAAATCTTAGTCAAACCTTGTATATTTTGTATACTTAGTTGCCTCCTTATCTATGCCTGAGTCTTAGACTCTAGGGTTGCTCTTGGATGAGGAGCATTAGTCTACTTTATGTTGAATTCCCTCACACAGTTGATATGTATAGTAATAATCATATAAATGTTGATTTTGTATGCTTTGGCTACTTGAACTTGTTTTCTATGCAAGGTATCTTGGCCAAGTGAACATTTTTATGGTTTCTATTTACTCTAGTCAAAGCATAAAGAGCATGCATCTTGCATATTCTAGGTTAATCAACTAGTATCACAAAGTTTTAATTCACACAAATATATAGCTAGCCAATTGCAACCACAATGAGACCAGTTCTCATAGGCTTCTTGGGTAGGGCCAAGAACGGCCATGTTAGTTTTTGGTATCAAAGCTTAAAGCTCAGTTTATAGATATTGGAGGCTAAGGCTAAGATCTAGTTTTAAAGTCCATGTGCTAGGATAGTTAGTACTGACTAACATATGAGGAATGTCGTCTGGCATTGGTTGCAGGTTGCTGTGGTTGACTTTAGGTCAAGAGCTTTGAGAGGAGCTAGATAACCTGGGAAAGGTTCTAGTGATCCAATTGTGGCAAGGCTGGATGAGATATTTAGAGTGCCTCAAGGGTTGACATAGACCATGACGTAAGTGGCACAAGATATGACTACCATCTTGAATGAGTTGTTCCAGAACCGTGAGGACACAGAAGTTATCCAAGAGGAAAATGACTAAGGGAATGACCCATCCCAAGGTTAGGAGAGGCGTGCCGAACACCAGCAAGTGCATAGGGTCCACGAAAGGTGATATCATGCTTAAGAGCATGAGGAAGAGTCAGAGGTGATAGAGGCTTCAAGGAAGGGAGAAACCCCGCATCAAATAAGACTGCTTGAAAAGTTCAAGACTATTGACCCACCAAGTTTTGATGGGTTAGGCGACCCCGATCGACCATAGGATTGGTGATGAATTGGCTTTCCATATGTTGAGGCTACAGGTCAAAACAAAGGATGGCCTTAGTACCTTTCTCTTTTAAAAGGAAGGCTAGTCTTGGAGATGATGCGATGAAGATGTTGAGCGAGAGTAATGGTCCTCAACTAAAGCACAAGAAGAAGGTGCTCAAGTGATCAGACTTCAAGGGGAAGTTTTAACAAGAGTATATTAGTGAAGCTACATAAGATTAGAGAAGGATTTAGTTTGAGAATCTGGTTCAAGGAGAGATGTCAGTGAGGGAGTATGAGTAGCACTATAATTTGCTCATACGGTATGCTCTATATATGGCCGGAAATGATCAGTTGAAGGCCAAGAATTTTTTCCAATGCCTTAAGCCGTGCTTCAAAGGTATATCGTGACGGTAAACATCTGGGTCTATCGTCAAGTGGTCTAGAAAACATTGGCCTTAGAGAGAGAGATTAAGGGCTTGAAGGCACCAAGCAAAAAGGTGGAGGTTGGGCTAGCCAACCTAGGGAAGAGAACTAAAAAATGACAAATGGTATGAAGGACAACCGAGAGTCAAGGTCTTTTCAAAAGGAGAAAAGTGGGTTTGTGCCTTAAGTGTTGGTGGTTCCATGGCACAAAGCCATGTACGTTGGGAACTGATATCTACAACATTTGTGGTCGGAAGGGTCATTGGGCAAGGGAATGCTCACAAGCTCGACCCTTGTTGGGTCCACCTAGGAATCCATCTTCTATACCTCTTGCCATAGGAAATTGACCTGGTGTAGCTGTAACAGCAATTGAGCCGAGGGTCTTCACTTTGGCTAGTCAAGTGACCAAAAAACCAGTCGCCGTTCGAGGTAACTTTACTTTCCAGAATGGTAGTGTTAGAGTACTTTTTGAAACTGAAGCTACTTTTTCTATGATATTGTCTGCCTTGGTAGATAAGCTTAAGTTATAACAAGACAATCTCATATGAGTTTAAACTCATCAAAACTATTGAGAGGAGTTTTATAGTGACCAATGAGTTGGTTATTATGTATCCTTTGTAGTTAGGTGACCATGATTTCTCTTATGAGTTATGGGTTATAGAATTGAGATCTTATGACCTAGTGTCAGGAATGGATTGTCTAAGCAACCACAAGGTGAAAATTGACTATGCCAGTCACTCAGTTGACATTACTAATGCTCAAAGAGCTAGAATGACTTGCACATAAGGGTTAGCATCCAGTGTTAATAGTTTGCACCTTAGACTTATGGATATCATCCCCATAGCCAGCAAGGAGGAATGTTGTTCTTTGAATGAGGTGGCCATAAAGGAAGAACATAAGGAAATCCCTGCAGCTAATCAGTTTCTTGAGGTGTTTCTAGTGGAGTTACCTAGGTTACCACCCAATAGGGACACTGAGTTTTCTATCCATCTTTAGCCTAGAGCAAAACCTATTTTAATACCACCTTACCGAATGTCAGCTCCTAAGATGGACAAGTTAAAGAAGGAGTAGGAAGAACTGCTAGAGAAATGCTTTATTAAGCCTAGTGTATCACTGTGGAGAGCCCTGGTGTTGTTTGTAAAGAAGAAGGATGGAACATTGAGGCTATGCATTGACTATAGGAAGTTGAATGTAGTAACAGTCAAGAATAAGTATTTGCTTCCTAGGATCGATGACCTGTTTAATAGGCTCAAGGGAGTGAAAGTGTTTTCAAGGATTAAATTTCGATCTAAATACTTCCATATTAAAGTTAAGGAGGAAGACATCCCGAAAACTACCTTTAGGACAAGGTATGGGCACTATGAGTATACAGTTATACCGTTTGGTGTGACCAACACCCTGGCAGTGTTCATGGAAGCCATGAATATGATCTTTAGGTCGTTTCAGATTGGTTTGTTAAAGTCTTCATCGATGACATTTTGGTATACTCACAGTCTATGCATGAGCACGAAGAGCACCTTAGAATAGTTTTTCAAGTACTAAGGGATAATTAGTATTATACAAAGCTATCTAAGTGTTAGTTTTGGTCCGGAAGGATACAATTTCTGGGGCATATTATCAGTGCTCAAGATTTATCGGTAGATTCCGAAAAGGTTCTAGTAGTGGTTGAGTGGAAAAGACCAACTACAGTTACAGAGTTTAGGAGTTTCTTGGGCTTGGCAGGCTACTATAGAAGGTTCATAAAAAAATTCTCTGCAATAGCTACACACCGTTGACAACCTTGACCAAGAAAACTCAGAAGTTTGATCAAACACCAAAGTGTGAAGAAGACTACTTGGAGTTGAAGAAGTGGTTGGCAAGTGCTCATTCTGCCAAATCCGAAAAAAGCTTCCACGGTATACACTGATGCATCAGGTTCTAGTCTAAGATGTGTATTGATGTAGGAAAGTCAGGTGATCACCTATGGTTCAAGGTAGTTAAAGCCTAATGAGTTAAACTATCCAGTTCATGACCTTGAGCTAGTAATGGTAGTCTTCACTCTTAAGCTTTGGAAGCACAACTTGATGGGGAGGTTGTTCAGGATTTTCACGGACCATAAGAGTTTGAAATATCTGTTCACACAGAAGGTTTTGAACATGAGGCAACAAAGGTGGATCAAGTACATAAAAGATTATGATTTCTTGATTGAGTATTATGCAGGCAAAGGAAATGTGGTAGCGGATGCACTGAGCCGGAAGTACACAGGAATGGTCCTATCTAAGGATCAGGCTACAAGTTCTTTAGGAGGAGTATTGGGGGATTGTTTCTCTGCTTTGCATGAGTTTTGGAAAAACCAAGAATGGTCCCTAGCCTATGCTTTGGAGTTATAGTCAACTTGGTTGGCTAAAGTCAGGAATGCTCAGAACAAAGATCCGTTGTTGAAGAAAATCTTTGGAGAAAAGAAGCTTGGTACTGTGAAGAAGAAATTCCAATACAAGGATGGAATACTATACCATGTAGATTGACTCTATGTGTCGAATGTAGAGGGACTTAGGCAACAAGTCCTGCATGAGGCATATAGTAGTAAGTTGAATGTTCATCCTAGTGTTAGTAAGATGTACCATGATCTGAAGACGCACTTTTGGTGACCGGGATTTAAGAGGGATGTAGTAGGACATGTGGCAAAGTGTTTGACATGCTAGATGGTTAAAGCTGAACATCATAAACCAATAGGCACACTTTAGAGTTTACCTCTTCCGGAGAGGAAGTGGAGGTCTATTACCATGAATTTCCTAGTAGGGTTACCGAACACCCGAAGTCAGCATGATGCTATATGGGTAGTGGTCGATAGGCTGACTAAATCGGCACACTTTATACCAATAAAGGTTATTTATAACCTTGGAGAGGTTGGCTCTGTTGTATGTTAAGGAGATTGTGAGATTGCATGGCATATCGGATTAGATCATATCTAATAGAGATCCACAGTTTGTATAAAGGTTCTGGAATGTTTTCCAAGATGCATTAGGGAGTAAGGCTAGTCTCAGTACTACCTTCCATCATCAGACTGATGGACATTTTGAAAGACTGATTCAGACTTTAGAGGATATGTTGCACATGTGTGCCATTGACTTCCAAGGAAATTGGGATTAGCATTTACTGCTAATTGAGTTTGCTTATAATAACAATCACCAAATTGTTATAGGCATGCCACCATACAAGGCTTTGTATGGTAGGCGATACATGACACCCCATTGTTGGGCAGGCCTTTCAAACAAGGTAGTTGTTAATCTTGAGATCATAGCAGACAACATAGCTAAGATCGAGTTGCTCCAAAAATGGATTAGAGCAGCCAATGACCGATAGACTAAGTATGCAAACTTAAGGAAATAGGAATTGAGTTTTGAAGTTGGGGACAAGGTACTTTTCAAAGTGTTTCCAATGAAAGGAGTTACCCAGTTTAGGCAGAAGGGTAAATTAGCCCTTAGGTGCATTGGATCCTATGAAGTTTTTGAGAAAATAAGGAGTGTAGCTTATCAATTGGCATTACCACCCAACTTGTCCTAAGTGCATAATATGTTTCACGTTAGTCTTCTGGAAAAATGCACAATGGATTCAAGACAAATAGTCAACCCTTCAGCAATACCCATCTAGGAAGACTTGACCAATGAAGAAAAACTTGTGTAGATTCTTGACAGGCAAGTCAAAAGACTTCGAACTAGGTGGATTCCAATGTTTAAGATCCTTTGGTCAAACCATACTGAAGAGGAAGCTAGTTGAGAGACGGAACAGGATATGCTGAAAAGATATCCTAGTGTTTTTCCTCAGTTGTAGTGGAATTTGGGGGACTAAATTCTAAAAGGATGGGAGAGTGTTTTGGCTATCCTAGCTGGAAGCTTGTTTGAGGAAGTAAAGTGTTTGAAACCTAGCTTAGAACTTTATTTCAAGTTCACTTAGCAAGAATAGAAAAGTTTAGCAAAGTTCACTAAGTGCCGAGAAGGTTAAGCCACCAAATGACGTTCAGGGGAAAAATGGTAATTTTGCATCCTAAAGAGTTGGGCCAAGTCCCAAGAGTTAAAAATGAGTTTTTGAAACCCAGCTTTTACTTTTAACCTAAGTTTAGCCTAAATAAACAAGATTTGACTAAGTTTTAAGAAAAATGGGGGCTTTTGCAACTTTTTAATAACTATGGTGGCTTTGAATTTAAAAGGAGTATATAAACTTGGTAAAGGGAGAATGGCTGCCATTTTTATACTTTAACCTGAGTTCATCCTTCCTTCCTTGATTTCTTCATGAATTGAGCTCAAAACCACATGATTTTGGTGAAAATTGAAGCTACTAAAGGTACTTATGCATTAGAAAGCTTGCTCCAAGCTGAATTTCAAGTTTTTAAAGCTTGGAACCATGTTTCCAGCCATCCCTTATTTTTTCTGTGAGATAACTTGTGATCTCATGGTGAATTTTTGTTTATTTGCTGATTGGGAGCTTTGGTTTTGGTTAGAAGTTAGTAATTTTGTGTGTTATGCCTTTGGTTGCTTGGAACTAGGAAGAACTTTGTGGAACTTTAGTTCTTGGTGAAGAGTTGGCTGATTCTTGGTTGTGTGTTGAAGTTAGTTGCTTGGAACTAGGAAGAACTTTGTGGAACTTTAGTTCTTGGTGAAGAGTTGGCTGATTCTTGCTTGTGTGTTGAAGTTAAGGTCAGGGAATTATGTTTTCAATCTTGATTAATGCTATTGGAGTGTTGTTTGCTTGATGAATTCAAGTAGTTTTGGCAATAACATTAGTTAGTGGGCAAAGTTGATCATGGTGGACTATTAGTTTGGTGGAGATTGGAATGATGTTACAATACATCATAGGTAGGCTTGTGATAGTTGGTTGTGGTCTTTGCAACATGTTTTACAGGTACGTAAAGTTGGAAGGCCATCCAAGCATGTTTAGTATGTTTGGTAAGCCTTCCAAGGTTGTAGTTGCAAAACTAGAAATTTATGAGCATCACAGGTATTGGCAACGCATCGCTAATACCGACGATGTGTCGCCAGTTCCACAAAAAACCTACAGTAGGTTGAAAATTGTGGCGACGTGTCACTATAGTTATGTTGGCTGAAATTTTTAAATTTTACTCAAAGGTTTGAGGGGAGGCCCGAGGGGTTGCTTAGGGTACCTAAGGGTTTAAGTATTCTAGGGATACTCCAAGGCTTCCAAAACTTCGAGACCTAAGAGCTTTCTTGAGTTTTTATGGTTACTTTCACCGTAAACAAGAAAACTAGTTAACAAAGGACCACAACTAGGTATCACTAGCTTGGATGAAAGGTTTAGTACCATCGGTGATCTAGTCATGCCATTAGGAATGAGGTTACAATGTGGAACCTTAGTCCACCTAGTGGGTCTTTAAGGCCTAGTCTACAATAGTCCTATCATAAAGCCCCTGTACAATATAAGGGAGTTTCAACTAGTGATTTATCACTAGTTAGGCTAGTAAGATATGCTTGCTAGTAGGCAAGGTTCTGCCTCATAGTTCAAGGACTAGATTAAGGAAAACTCCCAAGGGATTGAAACCTATGCGCATAAGTTTAGCCTTAGGCTGAAAGAGCTCTCAGCAGATTACATATGTTCACATATGTGTTGTCCTTAGTAACTTTTTTTGCAGGTGAAGACCCCTTACTAAGAAATCTGAATTCTTACTCCCTATTTATGTTGTGCAGATTCTAACGTTGTTGGGCTAGATAACTGTTGAGGGTTATCGTGGTAGTTTGTTATTGCAGGTACTTCACTTGAGAATCCTTACGATTATAGTCTACTTGGATTACTTGTTTGTTAAGTAATAGTGCTAACTATTTTGTTTTCTTGGCCATAGAGCCTAGCAACACGTGGCCAAGACTTTTGTGACTTGCCACTAGGACTTGCCTCCAAGGTAGGAGTTAGTTTGAGAAGATCTTAGTCAAAGTCTGTATATTTTGTACAATTAGTTGCCTCATTATCTATGTTTGAGTCTTAGACTCTTGGGTTGCTCTTGGGTGATGAGCATTAGTCTACTTTATGTTGAATGCCCTTACACAGTTGATATGTGTAGTAATAATCATATAAATGTTGATTTTGTATGCTTTGGCTACTTGAACTTGTTTTCTATGAAAAGTATCTTGGCCAAGTGAATGTTTTTATGGTTTCCATTTACTCTAGTCAAAGCATAAAGAGCATGCACCTTGCATATTCTAGGTTAATCAACTAGTATCATGAAGTTTTAATTTGTGCACATATACAGCTAGCCAATTGCAACTACTGTGAGACCAGTTCTCACAAGCTTCCTAGGCAAGGCCAAGGACGGCCATGTCAGACTAGCACAATCAATTTGCACCTTGTGCTTGCTTAGCTAATTCGTTCCCAGCACTAGGTCATAAGACCTAAAATCTATAACCCACAATTCACAAGTAAAATCATGGTTGCCTAACTATAAGAGATACCTAGTAACCAACTTATTGGTTACAATAAAACTCCTCCCTGCAGCCTTAATGACTTTCAACTTATCAAAGATTTTACACTATAGTTTAAGTCTATCTACCAAGGTAGACAATATCACAGAAAGAGTATCTCCAGTATCGAAAAGCACTCTAACACTACCATTCTGGAAAGTAAAGTTACCTTAAATAGTGGCTGGCTCTTTGGTCACTTGACTAGCCATGGTGAAAACCCTTGGCCAAACTGCTACTATGGCCACACCAAGTCAATTTCCTAGGACAATGGGTGTAAGGGGTGGATTCCTAAGCAGACCCAACAAGGGTCGAGCCAGCGAGGATTTTTTCACCTAGTGACCACTTTGACCACAATTATTGTAGACATCGGTTCCCGAAGTACATGAGTTTGTGCCATGAAATTGTCTACACTTAGGGCATAAGCCCCTTTTCCCCCTCTTGTAAAGACCTTGGCCCTTGGCCATCTTTCCTACCATCAGATGCTTTATCGCACTTTTTCCTAGGTTGGATAGCCCAACCTCCACCTTCTTGGTTTGTATTCTTGAGTCCTCAATTTCTCTCTCTAAGGCCAACACCTTTT
The DNA here is from genome assembly GCA_005392925.1 of Aquilaria sinensis. Taxonomy (NCBI): domain Eukaryota; kingdom Viridiplantae; phylum Streptophyta; class Magnoliopsida; order Malvales; family Thymelaeaceae; genus Aquilaria; species Aquilaria sinensis. The sequence goes on along the minus strand of SMDT01002946.1, from coordinate 154,270 downwards.
GAACCATTTGGCAATAGCTCTGAATGTACACTGCCGCCATATACCTATGAAGAATGGGCTTAAAGCCTTGAAAGAATTTCTTGGCCTTCAACTTATCATTAACGACTATATATGGAGCATATCGAATAAGTGAATTGTATTGCTATTCATACTCCCTCACAGACATTTCTCCCTAAATAAGTTCTCAAATTAGATCCTTCTCTAATCTTGGGTAGCCTCACTGATATATTCCTATCAAAATTTCTTCTCGAAGGTTGACCACTTGAGCACCTTTTTCTTATGTTTCGATCGATTGCCATTGTTTTCCTTCAACATCTCCAAAACGACATCCCACCATAAGGTAGCCCTCCCTCTAAAAAAAATGTACTAAGGTAATTCTTTGCTTTGACTCATAGCCTTCATAAGTAAAAGGCTGATTCATCCTAGATAACCAATCCTCCGCTCGATCAAGGTCACCTAACCCATCAAAATTTGGTGGGTCAACCATCTTGAACTTCTCAAGTAATCTCATCTAATGTGGGGTTTCTCCCCTTCTTAGAGCCTCCACAACTTCTGGCTCCTCTTCATGGTCATAATCAGGTTCTCGTCTCTCATGAGCCCTAGGCACTAGTCGATGATCAACATGCCTCTCCTGACCTTGGTATTGTTCATTCCTTTGGTCATTTTCCTCCTAAGCAACTCCTCTATCCTTTTGGTCTTATAACAACTCATTCATTATGGTAGTTTGTGGTACTTGCACTAAAGTCTAAGTCATCCCCTAAAGCACCCTAGATAACTCATCCAATCTTGCCACAACCGGATCACTATAACCTTCACTAGGTTCCCTATCTCCTCTTAAAGCTCCTGACCTAGTGTCAACCATAACAACCTGCAACCAAATCCAAACGACATTCTGCAAATGTTGGTCAGTACTAACTATCCTAGCACATGGACTTTAAACTATATCTCAATCTTAACCTCCAATATCCATGAAATGTGCTTTGATACCAAAATTGACATGGCCACCCCCGACCCTGCCTAGGAAGCCTATGAGAATGGATTTCACGATGGTTGCAATTGGCTAGTTATATATGTATACAAATTAAAACTTCATGATGCTAGTTGATTAATCTAGAAAATGCAAGATGCATTCTCTTTTATCTCTGACTCGAGTAATTGGAAATCATAAAACATTCACGTGGCCTAGGCACTTTTCATAAAAATCAAGTTCAAATAGCTAAAGCATACAAAATCAACATTTATGTTATCATTATTATACATAATAACCGTGTAAGGGCACTCAACAAAAGTAGGCTAATGCTCTTCACCTAAGAACAACCCTAGAAACTAAAGCTTTGAATATAGATATAAGAGGTGACTAGGCATACAATATACACAAGCACCTTACTGAGATCTTCATAACTAACTCCTACATTGGAGACAAGTCTTAGTGGTGAGTCACAAAAGTCTATCCACGTGTTGTTAGCTTTTGCGGCCAAGAAAATACTATAGTTAGTATTGTTACTTAACCAACAAGTAACCATGAAAACTAGAATCATAAATATTCTCGAAGCAAAGTGCCTACAACAACAGACTGCCATGACAACCCTTAGCAGTTATCAGGCGTAACAACGTCAGAATCTACACAACATAAACTAGGGAGTGAGAATTCAAGAATTCTTAGTAAGGGCCTTCAGCTGCAAGAAAGATGCTAAGGACAGCTTATATATGAACATATGTAATCTATTGTGAGCTTGTACAACTTGAGGCTAAACTTATGCATGTAAGTTTCAGTCCCTTTGGGCTTATCCTCACCTAGTCCTTGAACTACAATGCAAGGCCTTGTCTACTAGCAAGCATAGCTTACTAGCCTAACTAGTGAAATTCACCAATTAAAACTCCCTTATATGGTACGGAGGCACTATGGTAGGACTAATGTCAACTTGCTTGAAGACCCATTAGGTGCATTAAGGTTCTACACTGAAAACCTCGCACCCGTTGGCACGGCTAAGTCACTGATAGTACTAAACCTTTCACCAAACTAGTGACTCTTCAATATGGCCCTTTATAAACCAGTTTTATTGCTTATGGTACAACTAACCATAAAAATTCAAGAAAACTTTTAGGTCTTAGAGGAGTTTTGGAAGTCTCGGAGTACCATCGGGACACCTTGACTCTTAGCACCCCCTCAGGACTCCTCTTGAACCCTCTAACAAAATTGAGAATTTTTGGCCAACAAAACTGTGGCAATGTGTCGCCACAGTATATAAGTTCCTGGAATTTTTTGTGGTGTTGGCAATGCGTCGTCGGTATTGAGGACGCATTACCGATACCTTTGTGCGTAGAAAATTTCCAATTTTGCTGCATACACCTTAACAGACTTCCCAAGCATACCAAACATGCTTAGATGGCCTTCTAACTTTACATACCTGTAAAACATGTTGCAAATGCCATAACAAATTATAACAAACATAACTATGATGCATTATAATATCATTCTAAGCTTCATGAAACACATAGTCCACCATGATCAAACTTGCCTAAATACCAATGCTATTGCCAAAGCTACTTGATTTCATTAAGCAAACATACTCCAATAGCTTCAATCAATCTTAAAACCATAATTCCCTTACCTTGATTTCAATTCACAAGCAAGAACCAAGAAACTCTTACATATCCAAGATTCCACAAAGTTTTACCTAAGTTCCAAGCAAACAAAGACACAAGACACCAAATTACTAACTTCCAACCAAAACCCAAGCTTCAAATCATCAAATAAACAAGAAATCACCATGGAAACACATGTTACCTTGCATAAAAAATATAGGCTAGCTGGAAACGTGATTCCAAGGTTCAAAAACCACTTGAATTAAGTCACTTAATGTATATATAGCCTTGGTGGCTTTAAATTTTACCAAAAGCACTTGATTTTGAGCTTGAATATAAGAATAAATAAAAGGGTGAAGAATGAATTTGGGTTTGAAGTAAAAACAGCAGCCACCCTTCCACTTTACCAAGTTTTATAAGCTTTAAAACACCAAGCCACCCAACTTTATAAAAAGTTACAAAAAGGCCCCCTTAAATAGTAACTATAGTTAAACCTTTGGTAAAATCTTGTTTATTTGAGCTAAGTTTGGGTTTAAAGTGAAGGTTAGGTTTTCAAAATTTCATTTTTAACTCTCGAGATTTGACTCAACATTTCAGGAAACAAAATTACCTTTTTGCCCCTAAACTCTATTTGGTTCCTTAAACTTCTCAAAACTTAGTAAACTTTGCCTAACATGCCTATTCTTGCTAGGTGAACCTGAAATAAGGTTCCAAACTAGATTTTAATTACTTTACCTTCCTTGATCAAGCTTCCTGCTATGAGAGTCATAACAAGACTAATGATTAGCATATTGTTCTGCTCAATCGTCATGATGCTCTTCGAAACCCCATGTCACTCCTAGATTAGTCACAAAACCAAGTCTACTGTTAGTTTCCGAAAGAGCAACACTTCACCAATGAGGATTTGCTTGCCGTCTATATCCTTGGCATCCCCCACACTCCCAACCTTGCCCGAAGAGATCTAGATGACTGGCAAACATTTCCTAACAATGTGATGCCTGCCAACGAGTTTAGTCTGACTACTCACAAGTTATTGCTCACAACTTTTATGTTTTTGCAAAGTTTCGCAATTATGATACTCGCACTCATACGTTTCAAGCTAGTGTGACACCAAGTACTACCATGTTGCCATCACCACCAACAAAGAAGATGTAGAAGGGGAAAGAAGATGGTGGCACTTCTCATATTAAAATGCCCTAAGTTCCTGTCAAAGAGACATGGTATGAAATTCATTTGGCTTAATCTAAGAGGATTAATTTAGTTTAGTATCGTGTAACCGACTGGTGCTACCATGTGAGGTTCATAATCAACCTGCATAAAGAGATGCAACATCAAGCTTTGAGGACTTTCTTTTTTTCTAAGTAGCACATTTTCTTATGCTTGTTTAGTATTCTAGGGATGTATCTTTTGTTTTACATCAATGAAATATAATGGAAATTTTTTATATAGAATATTACCTTCCTTGTTTCTTTTTTCCTGGCTTACGTAATTTCTTAATTTGCAAGTCTAGGCTAATTTTTCCACAACATGAAACATGACAATTAGTATTTGGTTATAAGGGTTTAGTTTATAGAGTTCTGATAAAGCACCCACAACATCAAATATGGCAAATTGGACTAGGGTGAGGTGGGGCATAAGTCATATGCATAGACAAATTATTTTCAAACATGTTTTATGTTTTAGGCAATTTTTTTTAATTTTTCTACCATTATTATGAAAAAAAAGCACACATATTAGTAATTTTCACAAAGCATTTTATAATTCTAGATTTAAAAGAACATTGTTAAGCAAAATTAATTTTCATATTTGATGAGTGCCATATTACTCCTAAAATTATTATTTTTATATTCAATTTTTTTTCATCTTTCCAAATCTATGTGCCAAAATTATTATCTTAATATTCAACCGACTTGGAGTCGCAGTTGTGCCTCAAACATCCTTCAGAGATCCGTAATGCTCATATTATTCTCAGCTGCAGTGTCATTCTGTGATTGCTGCGCTAATCGATCCACAAATTGATCCATTCTATTTGCCAAACTAATCAAGTTTAGCCATCATAGCTCTATATGCCTCCTTAATCTCCTTGAGCTCAGCAGCTTGACACGCGTCCATGGACCGGTAGTCACTTTGATGCCAGATAATACAATCTCACCTAAAAATAACACAAATTTCGAACATCATCATTTGGAAGAATCAGGAAGATCAACGGAGGAAGGAAGAAAAGAAAGAGATAGAAGAGGAAATAATTTCATTCACCCAGAACATGCCTTTGCCGAAATACATGCTGGCCTAAATAAAAAACTCATCATTTTTGTTCTACGCACGTATGATGACATCATCTAATTGCTGAGTTATTAACACAACTGATGACTAACCATTTTAACTAACATACATGAAACGCACTGTTCTGTCAAAACACATTGTTTAACATAACAAGTAAGGCATGCAAGACATGCAGAAATAAAGGAAAACATTGTGCAGGCTTGTATAAAAAAACACAACATGCCGTTTCACAACCAAATAGTAATTCAACTTCTTGTACTTGCTTCCTTAGAGTCTCATTCCTCCCTTGGAATGCTTTTCGTGTACTAGTTGTACCCTTCACCTTCTCCTTTTGCTAGAGTTGTTGTGATTTCTTTTCCATCATCCTCTTCCTTTTCTTATAAACTTTAACTCTTGTTTGGCAACTCTGGCGATTCTGCTCTAGGTTATGGTAGTTTCCTTGTTTCATGACTCTTGTCTTTATTCTGTTTCTACCTTTTCCTTGACCTAAAAGCAATAGATCTAGTAGTTTCGTTTCTTATTGGGCCAGTCACACAATGACCCAACCCCGTCTGTCTTCCACGCTCGCCAATTCGCAATACTTTTTGCTTTTTACTTTATTTGGGCAAAAAGAAACAGTAGCCTAGTCTATAGGCCCAGTTCGACCCATCAGGCCCAAATCCAGGTCCAGTTAATATTCCTCGTTCTTCGGCCTCTTCTTCAAAGTTCATAGGTTCCTTTCGAGTTTTCTTTCGCTCAGCATTGGGCTTCAATCGGAAGCGGACAAGCTTCTTTTACCGCTCCGGCGGGGGCAGCTTTTCACGACGCCTTTGAGAGAAAGAACAGGTAATCGCGCATCTCCGATGTCTTAAATTAAACGATTAAAAATTATAATGATTTAAAAAGAAAGGTTATTTAGAAACTTGGGTTAATTGATCGATTTTCGTATTAATTTCTTTTGGAAAGCGTTTTCTTGATGAGATCTTAAAGATGGAATCTGTTAGTTTATCATTCTTAGGGTTTTTGTTCAGCTGTTGATGTTAAGCGGGTTACTTGGAATAATTTGTGAATGCTTTTGTCATAGAATGGATAGTTAGGGATAGAATCAGTAGGTTTTCGCGAATTCTGGTTCGGGTTTGGTTTTATTAACAAGTTGAGTGGGGGATTGTTTTTGCTTTTTGGGTATTGATAATTGATGGGCAATGTTGAGAAGAGGGGGGCTTTTCGGACCGGCACGAGGTGAGCTCAAAGAGACAAAGAATGATGGAATCAATTCCTTACTTCGCAGTGAGCGGTGGTCCCGCTGGAGGCTACGCTGAAGTATGGAGAAGGGGAGGGATGCCGATGACGATCCTTTGGGCTGGTAAGATGTGCGATCAGATGGAAGAAACAACAGGTTTGGTTCCCCTCCTTTGGATTGATCTTCAGGGAGAGAATCATATATAGAGTGGTTGCAGTGCAGGATTGGTGATGATGGTGGGCAAAGAGTGAACAACGATGAGCAGCGGATGAGATAAGAAGAAGCTGGATAGGCATGTTAGGGATAAAACAGTTAAAGGAGGGGTAAAATTAGAAGTAAATATCCTGTCCATCAAGGACATATCTCCACGGTAAAAATAGAAGTTTTTCTGCCTTGTAATCTATTTGGTTGGCTAGAATGTGTTGAAAGATCAAACCTCTTTACTTATGTTGTTTTTAGCATTGTGTGAGTGTTGATGGGTCTATGTTTGTTTGTTTGTTTGTTTTTTTTTCTTTTTCTCCCATTTTAGTAAGAGGTAGACTTTAGTTTCCAATAATGATGGAGAAGGCAGAGCCAAATCAAAAGCTTCATACCCGAATGCGCTTGTGGGAATTTCCTGATGAGTATGTGATTGAACCAACTGATGGATCATCTGGTTCCTCTCTATCCATTAGCCGGGTTGATGGCTCCATGAAGCTAACTGATGGTAGACTTTATTTCGTTTGCATTTTGAGTTGGTGTAAATGTTATGCTATATTTTTTTACTCAGATGCAGTACTCTTTTGGTTTATCCAGATAATGTCCCTGAATGTAGCTCTGTTCGTGTTCCAAATATTCAGACGATATTTGGCGTTGTTGGGGTGCTCAAGCTTGTGGCCGGTATCAAAATCCTACCAAATACCAGGAACTTTGAAAAATTTTCTAGATCTGAATGATCACATTTAAAAATTTTCTTTGTTTCATAATTCTATGATGTTAGATAGTAAAGTTAAATTTCATAGGGAATTTGTCGGGTAGCCTTACATAAATAGATAATGATGCATAATTATTCTTCTGTTTTCTGTTAGATTTCTCAAAGTTCGTCTAGTTAAATGTTTCAGAACATAATTGATGAAAATTTTGGTTGTCACATCTATTTTTTCTGAAGATGAAAGCTGAACTCAAACATAATAAATGATGATTGGAGCCAGGATGGCTCAAGAAATAGATGGTAACTGAATTTAGATTGAGATTTACAGTCAACTTGTATAGGAATCTAGTTCATATTCAGTTCTAGATCTTGGTTCCCCAACTTACTTGGATGCTCTAATTTTAATGGCCTGTTCTGCACAACTATTCAATCATAGTCTCGGCACTCGGTTGGTTCTTGCCATTCCTTCTTAGGCTAGTATATGATTTATGCTTCCAGGATCATATTTATTCATTATTACGGAGCGAGAGTGTGTTGGATCTTACCTGGGTCATCCTATCTACAGAGTTGTATCCTTGAAGGTTCTTCCTTGTGATCATTCTGTCAAAAAGACTACAGCAGAACAGGTATGTTCTCTGTTGTCTGACTCTGCTCCTGACTTATGAGAAGATCAGATCGTTTGAGAATATGATAATTAGCCCAACTTTTGCAGAAAAAGGTGGAGACCGAATTTTCTTCCCTACTAAATGTTGCGGAGAAGACCCATGGTCTTTATTTTTCATATGACACCAATTTAACACTTAGGTAATTTTTCTTAACAAATTGTCAGATTTGTTGATTTGAACATGGACTTGACATTTCTCATATGGTGACAATTTTACTTTCTCATCAAAAGACATGGACTTAAGTTTCCAGAGCTTTATTCTGTGTGATAGCTGGTCCAACTATCTCTTTTTTATTTTTGCTGAGTACCTATTTACTAGCCTTAGATGATGTTAATCCTTAGCAAGGATTTTATTGCAATCTACAGTGCTCAGAGATTGCATGCCTTGGGAGATGAATCTAAGCTGCTTCCTCTATGGAGACAGGTATTTCTATTCTTTAGAATTCGATATAGGTTTTGCTCTGCAGCCTCATCCATTACTGCAACTGCCTGTGGTTATCTAAGAAAAGCTATTTTCCCTAATATCTCAACTATGTCATTCTTCGAACTTATTAGAATTTTCTCAAACTATTTGCATTCACAGGCAGAACCAAGGTTTCTTTGGAACAATTACATGTTGGAAATGCTCATAGATAACAAGGTTATATCATTTCCTTAGATATTTTTCTTTTGGCTTATATAGATTCTCTCTTTTACTGATGGCTTATTCATCCTTTGTGACAGCTTGATCCATATTTACTTCCAGTTATCCAAGGAAGTATCCTTAATGAGCTCCTTAATTTTGAACATTTTTTTTTACCCGACGTATCATCTTCTTGGTATTTGGATCACTCATTTGCGTTTGAAGTATGTCCTTAACACATTATTAGGTTTTAATAGTTTTCAAGCAGCCATTGGAAAAGACATTGTTGACATTACTATAATTGCTAGGAGGTGCACTAGGAGAAACGGTAATCGGAGCTTGTTCTAAGTTTTAAGACACTATGAGAATCAAAAGAAAATTTTAATTAAAAAATTTTGTTGTCAAGCTTTTATTCTGTCATTTATGTGATCTTTCAAAGAAATTCCTATCAACTTAATTTCTGTAGAAAGCAAATACATATTAAGTTGAGACTTGAGAACAGTACCAAGCAATATTTAATGGAAGGGTAAAATAAGTCCCCGTGCACAGTACCATTGGTTCTCTACATATATTTATTTTCAGTTTTATTCTTTTGGAAGGCACTCGGTTGTGGAGAAGAGGAGCTGATCCTGATGGTTATGTTGCCAATTTTGTGGAATCTGAGCAAATTTTGCAGATAAATGGATTTGTAGCATCTTTTGTTCAGGTAAAACATTTAATTCATGTGTACTTTATCAACATTAATGTTTTATAATTTTATCGAATATATACATAAGTATCACGTTTGAAGATCAATGTTTCATGATATGGTTCTGAATTTAGCCATCTGTGTACTTATATTCCTGAAATTATCTATGTCCTTTTGCTTTCGAGGTTGATGACCTCACAGAAATCCTGATCAAATGGGAAATATAAGATTTGAATGTGTTGAGACAACGGTATTTTAGGTGGTCATTATTGTGAAGATCCTTCTCTGAATATCAAATTAATCTTGTTGGTAATATTGCCTGAGGGAATTTTATATGATTGTCCTTTAAGTCGCCCTGGCTTTTCATTTTTATGCCGTAACCCAACTTTTCATTTTAATTTGATATCTCATAGTATTTCAATTGATACAACCATTTGAAGTGTTATTGTTTAACTACAACCATTCATGGTCATGTGACATGACTCCCTGAGACAATTTTGTTACATGCTCACTTGTGTTTTATTTTGTGTTGTCTTCTAGGTCCGGGGATCAATGCCATTTACATGGGAACAAATTGTTGATTTAACATACAAGCCTAAATTTGAGATTATCAAACCTGAAGAAGCTGTAAGGATTATTACTGTGCTACATATAGAACACTTGTCAGCTTTCTCAATGTTTTTCTTCCCTTGTATGCTTTAACACTTTGGTTGTCACTAAGCTGGCAAATACCATCAAATGCAGCCTCAAGTTGTTGAGCGGCATATTCTGGATTTGAGAAAGAAGTATGGATCTGTGTTCGCTATTGACCTTGTCAACAAGGTATGCAGTTTGTTTCTTGTGTAATGAACGTTGTATTGCTTTTGAGTTGGTTCATGTTTTTAGCAGCATCTCTAGTTAAAAGCATGTTGAACGTAGAGTATGCTTTGTTTTCTTTCACTTCTTTGCTACTTCCTGATTCATACAAAATGGGCATCAAAGGCCTAGGGCGATAGACTTGCACTTGACTGATTTTTACATTTATTATTAAGCTATCGATTCTTCTATTGCTTGATATCTTCTAACAGCATGGAAGTGAGGGACGCCTAAGCGAAAAATTTGCAAGTTCCATGCAGCATCTAGTTGGTGATGATGTAAGGTAAAGTTCCCATTTATTTTTTCTTGCATTTATCATATCTTTGTGTTGGCATGTCTTGTTGGGGACCATTGGCTACATCTCATGAAAAACAACCACCTTGTAGATATGTGCATTTTGATTTCCATCATATCTGCGGACACATTCACTTTGAGCGCCTGTCAATCCTCTATGAGCAGATTGAAGATTTTCTTGACACACATGGGTATGTTATTGTTCAAATGCCACAGTGTTACTTGAAAATTTCCAACTTGGATATTTCTGATCAATAGCCAGTAATAACATTAACACTTGTCTGGGAATCAACAGATATCTCTTATTGAATGAGAAAGGTGAGAAAATGAAGGAGCAAACTGGAGTTGTAAGGACCAATTGTATTGATTGCTTGGACCGCACAAATGTGACACAGGTAAATGCTAGAGGCACTATTTCATCTCGGTTTTCTTGATGTTGGAAGAGCTGCATGATCTTTTCCCTTTGTAGCATGGGGGATTACTTACATGGTTGGTTTGCTTATTAGCAACTCCCAATGCTTCCTTGAAAAATGTACGAAATTTTTAGAAATGGTTTATTTAATAGTCTAAGATTTTCAATGAACATATGTTTCAGTTCAATTGTTTGGATCAGGTATATGGTTCCCTTGTTCTTTCGATCTTGTGAGTCAATACTCTTGTTTAAGTTACAGATAGGGTGTATTAGGACTTCCAGTTTATCAGTAGAGGAACCTTTCTGTGATGTTATTTCAGTTAGCAGGTGGAATTAAGATGCCATTATTGAAACAATGGCTTTACTATTTGAAAGTGCTCAATTTTTTACCTTCCTGAACTCATTTTGCAGAGCATGATAGCACGCAAGATGCTTGAATCTCAACTTAGAAGGATTGGTGTTTTTGGAGCTGAAGAAACTATTAGCACACACCCAAATTATGATGAACGCTACAAAATATGTGAGTAGATGTTTGCGCTTTGACAATCTTTACCAGCTCAACATGTTGATGTATGTACATATTCCCTCTGTGTTCTTTGTTTGAACATTATCCTTTTCTCCTTCCCTTTCCAATTGCTGCATTGACAGTCTGGGCTGATCATGGGGATGATATAAGCACTCAGTACTCTGGGACTCCTGCACTGAAAGGCGATTTCGTCAGGTATCTTATTGTGACTTTTTCTTTGGAAAAGAATTTGCAACAACTTGCCTATACCTTATAAGTGTTTTACTTGAATCGGTGCGTACACAATTTGCTTCTTGATACAATTCCAAACATTGTGCAGATTAATTATGTTCTCATGTTTTGTCATAGAAATGGTGTATGTTAACGTATCATGTTGAACGATAGGTATGGCAAGCGAACACCTCAAGGTATCTTTAAAGATGGTTGGAATGCCCTCGTGCGCTATTACTTGAATAACTTCTGCGATGGAACTAAGCAAGTAAGGATCTTTCTGTTGCTTCCTTTAGTCAAGAAAATGTATGAGGAAATTATCTACCAGCTTTCTGATATCAATCTTATTGACCTTTCGTATTCGTAGGATGCAATTGATCTTGTGCATGGACATTACATTGTCAACGTCAGCAGGGATATTGCCCCCCCATCGTTGAAAGCAAAAGGCCTCGAGGCTGTAGCTGTGAGTATAATTTTGATGTATTGATTTAATGAGCAAAGCTTTTATTCCATCATCTGTATAACTGTCGACATAGTCTTGACCTAATCCACTCACAATACTAATTGCATTATGCAGTCCTTTCCGATTGCTCTATTTTTGGTCTTGACTGGGCTCTATTTCGCAACCTCATCCCTAAGGCAAGGTGAGTTCAAGTTAACATATATCTTTCTGAAAAACTGATTGTGTTGGTTTATTTTGATCGAGACAGTTTTAAATGACCCATCATTCTGTCTTTCATTGTTTGCAGTCCAATGTGGTACAAGACACTTTTTTCTTTCTGCATTTTGGACGGCCATAAGTGTTGCCATTGCAGCTTTTGTGAGGGCAAACGGCAGAGTTTTCTGCAATCGACCACGCTTACACAAGCCACGGCGTTAATTTTTCATTCATGATAACGTCTGATCCTAACTTCCTTTCTTGCAAAGTTCTGAGTTTGCGCTTTTGTTTTTTCTTCTTCATATGAACTTCAATTTCGTTTGTGGTAAAGTATGTGATTGAGCATTCATACCTCATGTATTGCCACAATAGATGGATTGAAATTCTTTTTTGTACTAATCAGTTTTCCCTCCCGAATTTTTTATTTTTGCGAGCTGTAAGCAAAGCATTGGATCTGTCCTAACTAGGCAATTTAATTTTATCAAACTTTGACACTTCTGATTCGGAGTTCTCTTCCCGTCTCTTTAACATTATTGTCGCCGGTGTGTTATATTTTAATCTCAATTATATGGTTAATGTACACGCGCTGCAGCCCAGTTGGCAAAGTGACTGGGATATTGAACCCGGCATGTAGGGTTTGATTCCCCTCCCTCTTCTTCAATTGTACAACATTGTCTTGGGTGCTACTTCGATTGTCTTTAGAAGTCATAGATACACATCAAGCTTCTTCGTCTATATACTGTAGATGCCTTCCTTCAACTCTCTGAGAGTTGTGTGGTTGATCGTGAGCTTTAAGCTGGAACAAGAGGTGGTACTCAGTCTTTCAAGTGACGCAGAGGTACAGAACATTTCTAGGGCGCGGATGTTATGTACAAAATAAGTGCTACTTGACAAGTTCAACCTATTTGACATGAAAATAATTCTTTGCTGGCCTCGGTTAGGATCCTCAACCTCGTCACCTATCGCCTTAAACAAGGAAAATGACAGAAAATTGAAGTGAGATATAAATAAAGAACTTGAAATTAACTCGGTTTAAAATTTATTTCGAATAAAGCAACATGGATAAAGCGCATTATGTGTTACAAGTTCGGTTTCACTTCTTCACTACGTGGCCCGACTCGGTTCTGCTCAATGTGGCTTATGCAACGTGTTTTGGCATCAATTTTAAGCCTTATTCATATAGTTTGCAATCAAAAGCTTGAACAAATTATCAAACTCGATACCCATCTCAAGTAAAGCTTGACTCCATCAAGTTTCAGCCCCAAAAGCTAATCAAGAAGTCAACATAATGTAAACTGAGAAAAAGAATCTTAAGGTACCCATAAACTGTGAATCTGTTATAGATAGACGCAAACCAAGAGATGTTTCCTCTTCTTTCCTGTTCTTTTCTGGCTTTAAACATTAAAACGACATTATCGTAATTCGGAGACAAATAGTTGCATGAAAGGTGACAAATGGATTCCATCAGCTCTCTCCTGGCTGCATTAACATCAAACAAGGAAACATACAAAAAGTCCAGATTAACAATAACCACTGTAGGGACAAATTAATATTTTCTTCAATCATATTTCATCAACAGGCACATATCAACGTGATAAACATGCCCCAACAATAGAAGGCTGGCCTGGATGCTCTCAGAGTTAGAATGGCAGAACTTGACCAGACTGAGAAACCGGACGGGAGCCACCCGTGTCTCAACCCAACCTTCCTACATTGTCCAAGAATGTCAGAGACCCAACCTGATCCCAAATAAACACAGCACTGTTTTGACTCAGCCTCGAAATGACCTGCCTGAAATTAAACTGATATAGGTATACGGACACTTAATACACCTGAATGATCCAGAAAAGAAACCCCGTAATACGGAAGCCATAATGACCCATCGCGCGACGACTTGAATCTACCTGAAGGCTGAACCCCAAAACATAACCTGACTTGAATCTGATCCAATATGCCCACTTTGGCATCATCTCTAACTACTTTTCCTTTTTCTGCTTCTCCAAATAGGATTGGGATCGTTGGAAGTTTAGCACAGCCCATACAAGATGCCGCAGGCCAATTTCTGGCCATAGTGCAGCAGGAGAATACAAGGGGCACAAACTGGTCTGCCAAAGCAGGAAATTACTCAATCGTGTCTCACCAGAGCTTCTAATTAATATATCCGGATCAGGTGCCACTGACATATACATGTTCTTCTTGATGTCTGTCACCCTTATCTTCAGATCCTCTCCACTCTGTTGGATCCCATCAGAATCAAAGTCACCCTTTCTGCCTGGCCTTGAAGTTTTGGTGTCATCCCACTCACATTCCAAGGAATCTTGAGCTCCATTTTCCATTATGGTTTCCTGAACTATTCCCATCACTGCATCACTACCTCCAGAAGCTTTCGAAGCATACAAATCATCTGATTCGTGGCCAGACAATGTATTAGAAACAGGCACAACCCCACCATTTATCTTCACATGATTATCCGAACCTCTAGTCATGTGACTGCAACCATTGCTTAGATTTGATGCCAAAATTTCATCGTACTTGTCTTCGCAGGAAACCTGAACAGCATGGATGATCTCATCGTAAGAAGTATATGCCACACAAACTAGAAGCACAGTCCTATCGTTTTTTGCTGTAGCCCTCATCACTTTCTCAGCAGCAGCCCTAACTGGTTCATTCAAGAGTTGCAAGTTACCAATGAAATACACCCTGACACCATACTGATTCACAATGCTTTGCTTCTCCAGCAAACTCTCAATCTTCTCAAGCATCAGATCCATCAGCAACTGAACCTCATCCGGCCCTCTTTTAAAATTTTCAATGCTGAAAGCATAAACCGTTACATACTTCACCCCTAATTCATAGCAGTAGTTAAGCATGGACATTAAAGCTGAAAACCCAGCCTTGTGGCCATCCCCGCCTTCTAGGTTCTGCTTCTTCACAAACCTTCTGTTCCCATCCATGATGAATGCAATATGACTGGGGATGGGACCACGTGAAAGAACCTTAAACAAAAATCTTCTTAGACGACAACCTAACTCCTTAAACAGCCTGCTCACCCTGTTCGCACTGCTAGCATATTTTCCGGGCCTTTGAACACCTTCAACCACCATGGACGAAATAACCTGTTAAAGCGTAAAAAGAAATGAGAACCGATGATGAAGTATACAATTAAACACTGATTCACCATGAATAGAAAAGATCTATGAGCATCGACTTAAAGCCTGAAAAATGAAAACAAACAAGAAAAAGAAAACAAAAACGCACCCAACATAAAGAAGCTGATGCTTATAAAACAGGATGCCTGTTCCACACTGGCATATCAACAAACGCGTAACATGCCTATAAAAGAACAACTGAGCCACACCTAAGATGGGATCAAGTTTTCATACAGCAAAAACCAGAAACAACCATTCGATGAGCTATAAATCTTCCACCCACTACAAAAGTAAAAAGGGTCACCAAAAGAATTCAAAAGGAGAAATATACCGTTCGTGTCTCCGATTAACGGAGAAGGATTGAGAAGCCACGAAGTTGCCAGCGATCGGATATTTAACCGGGAGACCACAGAGCGAGTCGGGATGGTGAAAGATGCGCGGGAATGAAGCCAGTACAGGAGAAAACAAGCCAAGTAACCCAGAGGAAAAGGACAGGGGGTAGTTCGATGAAACGTACGACTTCTGGTGAGCACAAATGTAAACCACAAAACATAACAATGACGAGTGACGACAAGTTGGGGAAAAGATGCTACATCTGGTACTTCATATGATAGGATGGAACGAAGAAAGTAGCAAACGGGGAACTTGACGAGATGAGGCTTGGTACTATGGGTTTCGAGTGGTACAGATTATCGGGCAATTCCGAGAAGTGATTCGTGAACCTGGCGTTGGAAATTTGGAATCGGTTTCTTCCCCTGCTCTTCGGCGATCTTGATCCTCGACTTCATCCAGGGAGACGAAGAAGGTGGTAGATGATGTACGGATGAAGTTTGAACTACACCGGAGCCAGCTCGACGGCAGAAACCGGCGGCGATTTTGTAGCTTTGTGGTGAGTTTTTCCCCAAAGCGATTGATGCAGTTAGTCCTTTTGTGTCCTTCAAGTAAAAGGCCAAACCGTAGCATATTATTGGGGGCAACAATATCAAATTTGGGACTAATGATTTAAAATATACCGGACACTGAAATTTTAAATTAAGAGTGAATATGCCACTAGCCATTAAAAATTTAATAAAAAATATTAAAAAATTAAAAAAAATGTTAAAATAACAAGTTTTAAAATTTTAGGGTAATATTACAAGTTTTAACAAACTTTGAAGACCTTTTTTAATTAGAGTCTCTCTCTCTTTCTCATGTTAGTGAGGATATTAGACAGCAGCGACACAGAGAAGGTGGCAATTGGGCTAGGGCGCTAGTAACGGAGACAGTAATAAGGTTAAAGTGCTGATGGTAGATATCAGACCATTTTTTAATAAAAATCTTAAAGGTTCTGATATTTTTTAAAAGATGCATAATAATTCCAGGAATTCAAAATTTGATATTTTTACCATTTTTCATTGTTTTGTAAATGACAGCGGCATATTCGGCCAGTTTTAAAATATTGATGGGAGATTTGGCCCAAAAAAATTATAATGGCATATCTGCTCTCTACCTAAAACATTAGTGGCAAATTTAATATTCCTACATATTTTTTGATACACAAAACGACTAACTAAAATAATCCCCCAAAGATTTAAATAATGTTACAATTTAGCCCATCTTATTTGAGAAACCTACATTTTACCCTGCACATAAATAAGGGCACTTTTTTTTACACTCTCTAGCATCAACTTTTCAAATTATAGTTTAAACTATATAGTACTTCTATTTCAGTAAAATTTATATGTCTAATAACGTTTTGAAAATTAGTTATCAATTTAAATCCATTCATTTAAATGCAAAACAGTTCTCTAGCCCTTAAATTCAGAGGTAAAATATAGGATTCTCAAATAGAATAAGACAAACAACACTTTTACCTCTCCAGCGGGCTCCGTAGATAGGACTCAAGAGAATGGTGTGTATTACCAAGTACATAACTAACAGTAGCATCTGCTACTAACTACAAAACTTAAAGTACGAATCTCGCCAAAGAAAAAGAAATTACTATTACTATTATACAAAAAGGAGTCTAGGCCAAGATACTGTTCATGTAACGGTACGCCTTTGCCTTTTTCTTTTTCTTTTTCTTTTTCCTTTTTTCTTTTTCTGTTGTTTATGGTCAAACTTCTATTTTTGTCCCTAGGTATGTTATTTTTGATCTTTTGATCTCCAAACTCTTCTATCTAATGATCAGGTCCCTAGTTCCATTGTTGTAAAGATGTTAACGAATTTGGTTTGGACCTCCTTATGAGTATTTGGGTTTGGATAGTACTTGTCTCATGGATAGGCTACTACTGCCCACCGACTCATTAAGACATATGTTTAATTTTTATACTTTTTTTAATATATTTTCCAAAGAATGTGTATATTTACAACTAATAATAACTAAAGAAAATCACAAACTAAAGTAATATATGGAAATTTATGTTATTATAATTTTATGTTTAAATAAAATTATATTTTAAATGCAAATATATTAATTTAGGAAGGGTACGAGTATGGTAGGGTAGGATTAGTCAAACCCATACCCTTTTCATGGCTATGCGAGTAGGGACGGTTCAGGGTTAGGCAGCCAACTTTGGGGAAGGTGGGGGCATGTAGTGTATTTTTTGACATCCTTACACTGTTATGATAGAAACTGAGGTTTCGATCATCAAATGGAGGAGTTTAGTAACTAAAGGGGCAAAAATAATAAACTTAGGAATCATATGAGGAATTTCACCATTTATCAGAAAAAAATTCTAAAAGAACAAAGGTTGAGTATGAAACTTTTACCTAATGGAACGCACGAGAGCTCTCAAACCTAGTGTTTATAAATATATTATACTGTAGTTATTTTTATGCAAGTAATTAATTTTCTAAAAATGTAAGTAAAACTTGAAATGTTGTGTGCTTACTTCTAATTATTACTTACTATTAACTTAAGCATCGAAGGGTTTTCCTTAGACACATAGCTTTAATGCTCAAACATGATCTCTAATCATATGCCTGACCCCTCTCCAAGGTGCCTTGCAGCTCACTCATCCTCATAAGCATCAAATTAGTGTCTTTTATCAGAACTGCAACGATGATCAACATAAAGAGATCACATATATAGAATAAGGGTGACTTTGAGGAAATTAGCAACAATGATGCAACAAGGGTGAAACAGTTCTCCCTGTCAATTTAAAGGGCCGTGAAACTGGCTTGTCCTCTTTGCCATGAGATCAAGCACAAGGAAATGACCTCATGGCCTTGACAAGTGACCAATTCAATGCCTTGAAGCTTTACCTCAAAGAATAGCATGAGTAATTATGTCAGGAGATCTGGAGACCTTTTCCTTGGCTGTCGGAGGATGGTGCAAAGAGTTATCAGGGGGACATACACCAACTAGTTGTAGCCCCTAAATGAATGATGGACCTGCCAAAAGAATAGCGGAGAAGGGAAAGAACTCAAGAGGGTTTAAAGATCAACAATATCAACACAATTCTCCAACATCTAAATTATATGTAGGAATAGTTGGAGGAGAGGTGGTTGAAGGAAAAACCAAGAACATCTCAAACCACATCAAAGTTGATCAAAAAGAGCATTAAGTTGAACGCCTTGCACATGATGGCATCACCAGTCCTTCTGAGGTTCATTGTGGTTATGTCCCTTTACAAATAGTTGACTATATCTGTCAAGCCATCATACCAATCCAACTTTGGCATCTAGAAGCTTAGGGGTTGGCATATTTCCAAATGTCACCCATGAATAGCTGGAGGAGCATGTAGCTAATGTCTAACAGGGGTTCTTTAAACATTAATGGGAGATGGAAAGAGAGGCCAAATGTGATCAAAGAGAAGGTGTTTAAATATTTTCAAGACAACTTCTAGGAGCAAGTTATAATCAGCCAAAATTTAGAAGTATGATGTTTAAGAAGCTACCAGATGGGTTAAGAAAAAGCATGGAAGACACATTTTCAGATTTTAAAATTAAAAATACAATTTGGTGTTATAGGGGAGAAAAAGTACCAGGTCCAGACGACTTCACTTTCAAGTTTTTGGAGCATCACTAAGAGATGTAGGTTCAAAAATTATTAAATTTGTCAAGCATTTCGAAGAGTCAAGTAGAATTGATAATGGTTGCAACTCCTCTTTTATGACTTTGTGCCAAAGACTAATAATCCAATCACTCTTGGAGAGTATAAGCTGATTAGCCTTATTAGCTGCCAGTACAAGATCATCGTAAAGTTGTTGGTAGAAAAGCTTGAAAAGGTTGTTCTTTTGGTAATTACAGAAGTACAATTCGGCTTTATATGGGGAAGGCAAAATTTGGATGGTGTATTGACTATAAATGAACTAATTGGTCTGGCCAAGAGAAAAAAAAAAAAAAAGAAAATTATGCTGTTTAAAGTGGACTTCAAATGGGCATATGACTCCCTAAATTGGAAATTCATGGATTCTATTATGGAGCTAATGCATTTTGAGGTAAAATGGCGACGGTGGATGATGGCATGTTTTGGAAGTGCCAAGATATCAATTCTTGTCAATAGTAATCCAGCTTGGGAATTCCAAATGAGAAGTGGGTACACCAAGGTGATCCCCTCTCCCTTTTTTATTTTTAATAGTGGTAGAAGCTAGGCATGTAATGCTAGTTGAGTAAGTAAAAAAACATATTTTTAATGGTGTTTTGGTTGGTGTAGGTGAGGTTGTTATTTCTCATTTGCAATACGCTAATAGCATGTTATTTATGGGTGTTTGGTTTGAAAAAATGGTAGAAACTTGATGTGGCTATTGGAGTGCTTTTAAATTGAATTAAGGTTGAAGGTGAATCTTAGGAAGAGTAGACATTTTGAGGTTAGAGTGGAGCAACTAGAAGTGTATGGCGAGTATGATGGGTGGTTGTGCAAATAAACTACCGTTTAAATATTTAGGGGTACTAGTTAGAGCAAATATGAAGAGGATTCATTCATGGTAATAGGTAATTGATGAAACTAGCCACAAATTGAGCTGTGGAAAACAAAAACACTTTGGGCTGATGGTAGATTGACCATGTTAAAATCAGTCTTGGGAATCTCGCCCTTATTCTTTTTCTTGCTATTTTGTGCTTCTAGCTTGATGATTAAAGCATTGGAAAGTGAATGATGCCATTTCTTCTATGGGTTTTAGGAGAAGATAGAAAGAAAAAAAAAAGCATAGCTTGAGTGAAGTAAAGTACTTGCAAGAAAGAAAGGATGGGGCTTATGCATGGATAGTTTAAAAGAAAAAAACTTGGCTCTTCTTAGGAAGTGGTGCATGGTGGAGATTTAGGATAGAAGAGAGTGTACTTTAGGTTAGAGTCATTAAATCTATTTTTGGTGTGAGTCACAGGTTTGATAAAGATTTGATTGATAAAATATTTTATGGGGTGTGGAGAGTTTTTAAAAAATACATTGAGAGTTAGGAAGATATGGGCTGGACTTTGTTAATTCCTTTAGGTGGAAGGTAAAAGAAAGGGATAAAGTTAGATTTTAGGAGGTCCTCTGGGTGGAAAGTTAAAAAATAAACCAAAAATTTCCTAAAGTATATAGGTTAGAGGTGTCAAAAGAGTGTTTGATAAAGGAGAGAATGAGAGGAGGAGTATGGGTATGGAGTTGGCAGAGAGAGTTGAGAAGAGAGATATTAGAGAGTTTGATGAGTTAATGAAAGTTTTGGACTCTCCGAAATTGAATGTAAGCTTTTACATGATCAGAGGTGGCAAATGCATTCTAGTAGAAACTTCTCCTTGAAGATCTTGTACAATAAGGTTGATGATGTCATTTTATAGTCGGTCCCCTGAGTGTAGGTTACAAGGTTGAGCTCGCGGTTGCTACACAAAGTTAACATATACGTTTGGAAGATAGTTCAATATTAGCTTCCTACAACCATTGGTTTATCTTGTGAGGTATCTCTATGAAAAAAGTACTGTGTCCACTCTTCAAGTAAAAAGAAAAGTTGCTATATCATGTGTTGGTAAGTTCTACACAGGCTACTTCAGTTTGACAGCTAGTGAAGGCATGGTGGCAGCTGGGAAGTTTGATAGTAGTAAGTATAAATGAAGCAATTTCCTATCAACATATTGAAGGTTTTACCTTGGTTCAACAAAAGGTTTGGGAGCCTATTTTGTTTATTGTTGTGTGGTCCCTGTGGAATAGAAGAAACAATTTGGTGTTTAAAGAATGTAGATAAATTAGATGGTAGATGATGTTGGAAATACAAATTTTATCCTCTCTATGGATTAAGAATAGGTGTTTAAAGTTAAAATGTAATTTTTTCAAAACTACTTGTAAAGTTATAAGGTTTAGTTGTCCAGGGGATGTAAGTTTCGACTAATATTGGGTGTAAGGTATAGGACTGTAAGTGGGGGCTAGCTTCTTGTTAGTCAGTATTATGTGTACCTATACTTTAAGTGTTAATTTACCGTTTTTTCTGTTGTTCAATAAAAACTTGCATTAAATGTTAAACTTGGTTATGAAAATCATACCTAACTAAATAAACACCTTTAATCATTTGAAAATTTAGTGATATGAGAATCATTATTACCGTGATTCACCACTTTTGAAGAATGGTCTTAACGGGTGCACTAATAATATATTAGAATGAGTCTATGATTGTCACTATATAAAAAACAAGTTCAACAATAGCCATTCAAAAGTGAGATAGTACTCTCTCTTAATACCATAAATTACTAATTTAACATATTATAACACTTTGAAACAAAAAAAAAAAAGGAAAACACCATAGGAACATGTTCAAGAATAATTGCAAGTTGATGTCCAGTAGGAATCAATGACATAGCAGGTCTGAAAAGTAAGCCTATAATGAACTATGAATTGGTCTTGCATGTGCTAGAAAGTACAATCTAGATTAAATACTGAGATCTCTTTATCAACTAAGTTTCCGTTGGTTTAATGTAAAGATCAATCAAGAAAACCTATCAATACAAGCCTTGAGAGAACATGATGAAATTGCATTAAAAGATATGAAGAGTTAATCTTTGAGAGACATTTAGGGTGCCATGTTAATAGTCATAAGTTTAAAAACTAACCTGCACTTAATGACACACATGGTTATGGAGATCACACCTAACTTTAAAAACTATTGAATGATACACTTAGTTATAGAGATCATACCAAACTTCAAAAACTAACTTCAATTACATAAAAATCAAATTATATGAGAATCATAATTATCGTGATTCACTACTTTGGAATAACCTTTTCAATGGATGCACTAATAATTTATTGGTAGGAGTATACAATTTTCACTACATGACTAACAAGTTTGAACAATATACAATTTTCATTACATGACTACCAAGTTTAAACATAATTTTTTTTTTATCAAAAGTGAGTTTGCACTCTCTCTTGATGCTATAAATATAGTTTTTCAAGTAATGAACAACTTGAAGTTAAATATTTACTTGTGTATTGTCCAAGCAATGGACACAACTATGGTGCTTTATACCAAAACACAATTTCAACTATGGAGAGTGTTCAAAAGGGCTGCCAATATTCATCACCTAATGGAGCCTTCTCTTTTGTGTATTTCATCACAGAGGTATTCACATGGTGCAATCATCATACCAATCTTGTATTTGCCTAACTTTTTTTTTTTGTGGCTTCAAACCCTTAGTTCTTTAATATTGTTAGTGTTGTGCCCAAAAGCCAATTATGAGATGATTGTATTTTGGACATTGAGGTATGATATTTTATTGAGGCATTAATCCAGTAATTATGTTTGTTGTTCTGTTTCTGCGTAACATAATAAACGTAATTATAACCCTAGAATAATAATATTCTTAAATGCCATTAGTCTAGTATTATTGTGGAATGGGTTACAATAATACATAATGACTAGCATATATGTAGACTAATATAAGATATATAGTCTACATATGGGTATAAGTTGGAGAACTTGTGTACTGGACTGACCCACCATAAAAAAGTTACACCCACCATAAAAACATTACATGGATCATTATATGAGTGTCATAAGTGATTCTCATAGTGATCATGGTATATGTAGTCCTTTAACCTAAGGTCATCAAGGTTTCCTACATGTGAGTCACATAATTTGATACTTCTCTTTGTTACTCGTAACTAAGTGAACTTGAAGGAGGCCATTGGGTATATCACATATCATGCACAGGGTTTTGTATGATCAAGATGGGATTTGTCTCTCCTATGTAACGAGGGTGATATCTTTGGGCCCCTTGATAGAGTGAGACTAAAAAAATGTATGGATATGCTTGAATGAGTTAATATACGATATCAATGTCATCAGTTTAAGTTAGTTCACTCAGTAATCAAAAAACCATAAATTGGGCTATATGAGAGTGACAGATTCCATGTCTCATGCTTAGTCATGATATCTTAGACAAATGGATAATGACATATATGGATAATGATCATAGAAGTTTAGCCAAACCGACTATCTTGTCACTTGGGTAGCAATGATGTTTTGATAGACACCGATCATTGCTTATGATTATAAATGTGATTGGGCTAATCTATTTGGGTTATGGTTTCATGATAATTTCTTATTAATAATTGGCCCAAAAGTTGAGCCATTATTAAGCCCGAAATTAAACCTAATTGGATTAGGGCTTTAAAACCCATTAGGCTTAGGAGTTAAGTCTCAGTATAAATACATCATATAGTGAGAAATTCACAGCTTTTGCCCTAGTCTCCCAAAAGGACTAAATAAAAAGAGTTTTGAGAACCAGCTGCACTATTCTCTTGGCATTCCTCGGAGGACCCAAGCTAGCATTGTAGGCACAAGAGAAACGCATCTGTTGGGACGTGGTGGAGGCATGGTGATCCTGAGAGGCTCGTGTGGATACCATAAAAAGCTTGAACACATCAACTGTTCAGGTTTTGTGATTCGACTCAATAGTTGGGTGAAAGATCTCAACTGAATTAGGTATGAAAATTTCGAACACCCAGTTTACCCTGTTTCACTTAGATCTTGGAGGGTTTCAATTATATTTCACTGCGCTTGTTTGGCTCCCAAAACCCTACAAGTATGTGGTCTACTATGCTGTTTACCACAGTGTCGAGGAAATAAGATTGATAATGGGGACTTTTCAAGTTTGCAAAGGTGGTGATAGGAGTTTTTTGTTTCCAAGGTGTTTATTTGATGGCCAATCTCTGCAATAAATAGTGTTAGTATCAACAGGTAGGATACTGTCAAAGTTCACCAAGATATGTTTAGTTTTCTGAGGGATCTAGCTTTGAAGGCTCTAAAATCCCTTTACCTGGGTAAGATTATTTTGGATGGGCTACTTTTTTCAAACTGCCCAAATATTGAAAGTCTTGAACTTTTAAACACTCATTGTAATTAGCTTGGTGATTTTGACATACGTTCACCGACCATAACAACGCTGAAGGTACCTTATTGTAGAAAACATTCACATGGTGTTCGAGGCTTCTATAAGGTTATAATTGTTACTCTAAGGCTAAAAATTTGCCCCATTTTGTTGTATATATATAATTGTGTGTTTACATAACAACATGGCATAGGTTGACTACATGAAAAAAAAAATATGAAGAGTTAATCTTTGAAAGACTTTTAGGCACCACATTAATAGTGTTAGGTTTTTTTTTTTAAAAAGAAGACAACAAATAGGAGTTGTTAAGAGATTTAGTATAAGTGTTTTTGTTAGGCATGGCTAATAGAAATTTGATATATGAGATTTATGATCGTTTTCCTTGTACCTTTAAAAGAAGATGCAAGTGACGAGAATGATAATCTATGATTGCATTATGAAAAATACTTATATAAGTTATGAGTTTATTAAAACATAGTTTGCACTAATAAGAGGCCTACTAACTGATATAGATAGCAAAATAAATATGTTATTCTGATTATATCTTATTGTAGATAGCATTTTCGCCTTTAGAACCATTGTTGTTGGGTTTTCATAACATCCATAAAAAAACTTTGAGATAACATACAAAGCATGAAATGAATTAAACTATAGTTGTACGCACAAATTTGATGTGTAAAAATTACACATTGAAATTAACTGCAGTACAAATTACAAATTAAAATTTGAACATTGATTTTGGGGGGATTGGCTTTTTAGTGTGTTCCTCACGTGCACAATCCTCAATAAACTTGTATGCACAAACTTCACATGTAAAAATTACACATTAAAACAAATTGCAGCACAAATTATAAATTAAAATTTGAACAAGGATTTTGATAGATCGACTCCCTAGCTTGCTACTTACATACAAAATCATCTAATTAGTGCTTCGAGCTTTTGGTGGAGATACCAATGGCTTTTTCATGAACACGAACTCCAAGGCTTGTCTTATGTAAACACGAACAAATGGTCCTTGCTGCTTTTTCTGAACTAGGATTTTTCATCGTACTCCTTAAACTTGGGGGCCTCTTGCAATGTCAGCCGCTTTTTCGCCATTTTACTTGGAGTTTGACTTGATGTAACACAGAAACGAATACTTCACATTTCCCATTGCTTTCGCCAGATCTAAACTTAAACTTGATATAGCACCATTGTGCATTCTTTTACGTTCTTCGCTGTGTTCTTCAAATGTAACCTTAAAACTGGGATTTTATCTTGCTTGGATTTAATTTTTGCTCTCGCCCAGCATTTGTGCTTGATCGGCTTGAAGAGCTAAAGAGAGTTTCTTGTTGAGAAATTTTCCTTCTCCCTAGTTCTACTTCTCCAATTGTTTTTACCTTTGGGCTGGGGGCTATTTATAAGTATAGAGAAGGGGTTGTTTGATTTAATAAAAAATGTGATAATTATCACTTAATTATTATTTAATTATATCTTATATTTATCTAAATAAATAATTATCATTTAATTATCTAATTAGAAAGATAATTGATAAAATTCTAAAAACTTCTAGAAATTCTATCAATGTATGTGAACCTTGTGGGTTTCAGATTTTTTAAAATCCATTTAAAAAAAAATGGATTTAGGCCCAAGCAGCATAATAGGCTTTCATTCGAGGCCTTCAATTCTATATGTTTTTACTCTAAAAATTACACTTCTTGTACTTGTGATATTCAAATTCAATGGGTTTGAACATCAATTTTGAAATGTGCTGGACACTTGATTTGGGTTTATTTTATTTTTGATCCAATAAAATTTTGATGTCTACAAATACCCTCTCAAGATTATTTATTTATACAGTCTTTTGTGGTGTAACAAATAAAATAATCTTGATTTTTTTTATGAGAAAATTTGTTGTATCCTTCAACATGTGAGAAGAATTTGGCCATGAGACTTGTGCCTGATTGCGCCAATTTTGATTTCCTCTAGAAATATATTTCCATTTCAGGTAGGAAATAATTTGGTTTGAGTTCTTTACTCATTCCAACAGCAAATAAACTGGAAATGAAGTAGGAGCCTTTAATTCTATAACAAATGCATGAATTAAAAGTAGAGGTCCTAAACTTAAACTTTGAGTTCAACTAGATTTTGCAATATCAATCGCACCAAACCCGAAGGTACTATAAATTTAGTACCAATCAATCTCTCATCAATAGTGGCGGAACCAGAATTTTTGGTTTGAGAGGGCTAGCCAGGAGGAGAAGGACGACATCGCGGCGAGGTAAAGTTGAAGATTGGGATTAAGTCGTACTGATTCAAAGATCAGGGAGCAACTCGCACGAAGTGAAAAAAATGGAGGACTAATGGTGCATTTAGGCCATGTAAGAATATCTGCTTAAAGCTAGAGAGACTAATTACTAATTTGCTCGCTACTTTCTTTAGCACTTGCCTCACTGCCTCTCATCTTTATACTCTTCCATCATTTTTTGGAAGGTAAAAATACATATCTAATCCCTAATTTTTTTTTAAATTAACAAATTAAATACCAATATTTAAATCTTTCAAAAAATTTCGGGGTAGCGGCAACCCCTGCCCCTGGTCCGCCGCTGCCCATCGATCAGACAAAAGTGGGTCTTCCCTGTATTCAGTTAAAACGTTTGATTTTCCCCGAGTAGACATGCGAATGCCTTTTTTTTTGCTTTCTTCTCCCCATTGCATGTCTCGTTATGCGTGCTTGTGCTCAGGCTTTCACTCTTGTTGTTTCTTTCACCACTTTTTTTCAATTTTGTTTTGTCCTCATGCACAAGGCCTTTGAAGCCACAAGTGGTCATGTTTACGTAACATTCTTCCTCTCAATTTAGTTGAATAGAAAATTACCCTTTTTTTTTTGTTTGACTATGGTCTATGGGCATGTGAAAGCTTTGTTGTTAATTTTGTGCCAATGCTACGGGTTTGCAGCCGTGCCCTGTTCTATTTCTTCCAGACTTTGACTCATGCTCTTTTTTATTTTGTTTCATATTCCAGCGAAGAGATACATCAAATTGCCCGTTGGATCCGCCAATCAATATGCTTAAAACTCGAGTCTCTCCCTCACGATAATCCTCGGCACTTTGGATTGCTTCCTTCCGGGCTCTAAAAGTACTTACCTTATATTTTTCTTCTTTTTGTCAAAATTTGTTACAAAATCACAGCCATTAATTATTTCTTGCTTACTCTTCTAAAGTCAGCTAAAGTATTGTGCATCCTGTTGTTTTTCCTTGTTCTCTCTCTCTATTTTTTCTTCTGTTTTTGAAACTTCTTGGTTTACTGGAGTTCGTGATTCTTGATGTCATGGGGAAGTAAGAGCTTAGGTATAGATCATCTCCAAATTTTGATTTTGAAATTTTTGATCTTTTTGGATCCTGAAGGCATAAACGGATCTTTTAGGTTTTAAAACATATCTTTTCAGCCTTGCATTTATGCCTCTTTTTGGGTCATGAACCACCTAATTCCTTTTGTTGTGGAGTGATAGTCGTTTGCTTTTGCTGTTACATTGAGCTTCTTTTATGAGTGTGATACTTTATTACAAGATAACTGGTCTAAAAGTGCGATCATAAATTGTGCTAGCTTCCAAGCCTCTAAAAATTGATTACATTGTTGGCTCCAAAGATGGCAAGTATTTGATACTTTTGAAGGCCATAATGAAGCCGCCTTCTAAAGAAGATGTCGGTCCACTTAAGCTTGTCATTCACTATCCTTCCATTAGTTCCTATGCTGTGGAGCAGCTAGACTTAGATGAGGAATCAGGAGCATTGAGGCTTAATAAGTACCCTTTGGAGAAGGATATGGCTCCCGGTGATGCCGTCTTGCCCGATTGTCGGCTATCTTTGTGCTTTCTTTTGTCCCATGTGAATGTTCATGACATTCCAAGGCCGCATGTTTATTTCTCATCATCAACTGAAGAGGGGCTATTCGCTTGATTTAAGAGGTGAGATTCAATATTTGCATGGTTTCAAGGAGTGGACTCTCAACAGTTGTGGCTTGCTGTAGGTGAATTTAGGATGGAAGCAATAAATTGGTGAAGGTAGGAACTTGAAAACGCACTTTTAGAAATTTTCTCTTGGAGTTGGGCACCATTTCCATGTAGCTTTATTTTCCTTTCCTTTTGAGAGTTAGGTAGGCAATGGTAAAATTCTGGAATGGAATGAAGGTTTCTTTTGTTGTTGCATTTCATCATTTCACTTAATTCCAACCTTTGAATAACACTCCCAACTTTGATAACAAATATGCACTTGAACTAAGCACCAAGAAAAACATAGTTCAAAAGGAAAACCTTCATTTGATTTAGTAGTTCACAATTTATACTCCCACAGGCTAGGGGTATTACATGTTTTTTTGTTTTTGTTTATTTTTTTTATTTTTTTCTACAATTTAGGCTATTGTGATAAGGCTTATGCCCCCAAGTCTTTTAAAGGAAATTTAGTGCACAACTAATGAGCACTTTAATTTCCATGATATAAAATTAATACAAAAATTAAGGCGTGCTTGGTTATCACTGAAGAATCAAGTGATATTCTCCTCAATGAAAAATGCCTCTTTGAACGTATTTGTGGAAGACGTGACTTGTCGTGAACACCCAAGATCAAATATTTAATTAACTTGGAAATACAAGTAATTAAATATGTTGGTT
Organism: Aquilaria sinensis; assembly: GCA_005392925.1. Lineage (NCBI taxonomy): Eukaryota > Viridiplantae > Streptophyta > Magnoliopsida > Malvales > Thymelaeaceae > Aquilaria > Aquilaria sinensis. The sequence continues at coordinate 125,261 of SMDT01002946.1, read as the reverse complement.
CACACCCAATACTCGACCATAATTCTTTTTGTTGTGATAGAGAAGTGTGTATGGCGAAATAGAATAAGTAGAGCCTTTAGAAATTGTGTTCCCACTTTTTACTTTGCACAATTCTATTGCTCTCTATTTATAGAGGATGAATTGGCACTTATGAAGGGTCATAACCCTTCATGAAAAAGTCACAATTTTTCATAAAAGGTTGTACTACTTCGCCAAGAGGTGCCTTTATCCACCCATAACTTCTTCCCTTAAAATAAGGCAATAACTACCCTTAGAAGGGATGTGTTGGTTCGGCCTTAGAGTCACAACTCTTCTAAGAGTTGTGTCTCCTTAAATCAAGCTCATAACCACCTTCTAAAGGTTGTTAAATTCGCCTAAAATATGACCTTTCACTAAAAGTCATGTTATTTCACTAACCAGAGTAGTTATGATGCATAACTACCTTCCCAAGGGTCATATATGTTGAGATAAACATATCCTTTCATTTAAAGGTCATATCCCTTCAAATATGAGTAGTTATGGGGTAGTTATTAAATAATTATCTCATGTGTCAAAGTATACATGTATACCAACATATGATGTGACTACACCAAGCAGTAGTAAAACAAGTATATTTTAGTGCGTCTATAGAATTTAGTAATCATTTTTTAAAACTAAATTCCAACAACTCCCACTCGCATTAAATATACTTGATGGAACACATGAATAATTATTAAGGAACACCTTAAACACATTATGACAAAAGAGAAACTAACAAATGCAAGTTTGGGCGTGTGACCCCAGGCATGACAACAAATCTCCTCACTATGTAATGGTTAAACATACATAGGAGAATTGTCTTCACCATAAATTCTTGAACTAATCAAAGATCCTTGAATGAGTCAAGGTTTATTAATGATACATATATCATTAATCATGCCTATATGCCTCAAGACTTTGTTGATACATAGTTTGGCTACAACATATCTCTTTTACGAGTTTACTAACAAATTCTTTGTCATGTACCAAACTCGGGATGCATCCGTTTTTAAATTCACTTTATACTTGAATCGTATAGTACACTAAGTAATACAATATTGCATCAAGTACTACTTATGAGCGCTCGTATTCAAGTACAGATGACATTGTATCAACTACTTGACTTGCAACATATGCAATCAGATTATAATTTGCAACAATTTACAAAATCATTATAAAGTCTTCCCATTGCACTCACTATATAGTAACTTAAAACCTAATAATTACCCAATGAGAAACATATCTGGCCACATTATCATAGCCATAAAAAGCTCACTAAAGTAATACTATAATTTTAAATCACTAAATAGTAGTTAATAATGAGTAGGGGCATAACAAAAAAAACTCACACATAAGTAAGATAAAGAGAAAACTTACTTATTTTCTTTCTATGGTTAACAAGTCAAATGACACACTAGATATGTACAAGTGTCATGGTATGTTAGTGTACACAACCATAATGTTTGACAACGACTATTTAGGAGGTGTCTATCTCCCTCTCAAACATTGTTTGTGTGACTTCATGTGGATTCCCACTAAAAGCATATGTCCTTAAGAAACCATGCAAGTGCCAAACTTCTCACAGATGAGAAATTCACTTGGTCACATAGGTTAGGATGTATGTGTGGGCATACAAACGCGGTGTGACTAACACCTTACCTTGATCTTAAACAAATAATTTAGATCAAGATGACCTTTATGCTAAAGTTGTCACAAGTTGGATTATGTGACTTCCACTTGGATGTAAGTTTTAATTAAGTCACATATGACTAATTTAAGTAACAATTTACATTCAAGACTTTAGTAGTCTCATCCTTGTTCAAACTTCAAGAACAAAGGTAGGTTATTTGTGCGAGAAAACCAACCTTCAACCTATGCCTGGACATATATTTGATTTTTGTTGTAATATAAGCTACATATATAATGATATGTATGACACATATGTAATACACGTATCTCATATAAGTATATGCACATATATGACGAACATGCACTACACATATGTAGTGCAACTTATCATATCTTCATACTAATAAGGAGACAAAAAATGAAGTTAATCCAACTAGTTAGTTAAACTAACTCTAACTTCATTTTTGTATATGACATTTCAATAGTTATATCATTGGCTTTATATTTTCATGAAATATGAACACCAAGGATGCATAAACTATTGCTAAGATAGTTCAATGCCAAAACCACTACTAAGATAATACTTAGCCTACTTGAGTCATAAATGACTCTTATATTTCATGAAAACAAGGTCTTTTTGTATATAAACAAATACCACATAAATAGATTGCTTACATAAAGCAATTTCTTTTGCACAAAGCAAAATGATATAACGAAATGTAGATGTGCATTCATCTCTACACTTAACCATATTTTAATATAGTAATGTTACCTTGATAACATTCATTGTCATTGTTTCATTACATCTGAATGATGTAATATGACATATACTATATATTAATATGGTTCTTAGGATAGATTCAGAATGAATACTTAAACTAATTATCCTGATCAACTTGGCTAACATGTGATCATGTATATCTCATGATACATGTTAGACTTAAATAAGGAACTAATCCAAACTCTTCAATTCCAAAAAAAGTGCTCAAGGGATTATGAGTAACAACCACAAGTTAGACTTGAAGTGTGGCCCAAGAACAAAATTACTTTTTTTTTTGCATTTTCTCAAAAAAAATTTAAGATTGCATATACAGTACTTTGAGGCCTTAGTCTCGAAGCTTATTATACTAAATAGTCCTTAGACAATTTTATGAGTTCAAGGCCAAAAGCTATGAAAAACATAATTTCATGGAAGCTTCCTCACCATTTAAGAAAGTTTGAGCTTATCATCTACTAGATGTAAGCTCATATCCAATCTAACTTTTGTTACTATAATTAACCTTATGGATACAAATTCTATTAAAGGTGTGAAGTTATCCATCTATGGATCTTTAACTTTTAAATACAATCTCATTAAGTCTCTATTGAGTTTAAGATCAACTAATGATACTTAGAACCCAATAGTTCTCATATAGCCTTTTTGGCCAAATGGAAGATCATTGAAGTCCAGATTATCTCTTTATGGCAATTTTTTATTTATAATTTGGACAACTAAGAGTCATAAATTCAATTGATTTAGCACTTATGTCAAATCAACAAATTCAAGATGAGGTGCATAACCTCACGCCCTAAACTCATTTCTTGATCACCTTAATCTTGCACTTATGCTAGATACAAAATCTATTAATTTGACTAAGGTATGGTTTTGATAAGATACTGAATGATCAAGAACATAAAAGAATCAAATATCTTTGTGAGCCTAGGATCATTTCTTCTTAAAAGAAGAAATTCATAAACTCTATGTATATTAAGGTGTCCAAATAAGAAAACTAAAATGAACATTCATAATCACTAGCATCTTAGAACTTAACCAAGATGACATCTTTTCAAGATTCAATACTATGATCCTCTACACATTTCATGTTAATTAACATTCTTCTTTAAATGTTAATTTGTTGCTTAGGAAGACACATTTTCTTCCTCTTGGTACTTACATACTACAAGAATGGCAAGGACATTGAAATCAAACTTTTACAACCCTTTGGATGTTAAAGTTTGTTAAGATGGGTCATTTAACCATATCATAGTAGGTATGGCCTCAACTAACATTGGAAGACATTTTATTTTAACTTTGTGAATGACTATGAACAAGATATTCTCCATAATAGGAGATACTCAAATTAGAATATTTCTTGTTCATAAAGAATACATAATTCTTGTTAATGCTTTCCAACTAAGTTGAGATGTGGGCATGGATCGGCTACCTTGATGACCATAAATACATTACTTGAACCTTGTTGACAATTTCTTCATACTCATGATCAAATCATGAATAAATGATCAATCTTGTTAATATTCATGTTTTGCCAAAATGTTGAGAATCAAGCACAACAATTGCATCAAAATGCATAATGTCAATTTTAAACATTACTTGGTTCATCTATATCAAGACAATACCAAGTGTGCCTCCCTCTCAACCAATATCAACCATTTTTCTTTGTGGTATAGTTATCTACTTGAACATCTCAAGATAGACTAACAAGAAAAAAAAACATCTTGATTTTGCTCATTTGCATGATCATTTTTACATTTGAAGGGCATTGAGTCTTCGGATTCTAGGCCCATTTCCTGATGGAGATTATCAATCTAACCACCATAACCATAATCACCATAATTTTGATGAGCAACCTCTTTATGTTCAAGAAATGATGGTAGTAACATGTTTACCATCGGCCTTAACAATTCCTATACAAAAAAAGTTGTATCCAATGCTCCTTAACCATTAGATCGTATAAACTCAAAACCTCTTTCAAGGAACATTTTTATGATTGATAGTATGAAGTAAAATTTAAATGATTATATCTAGAACATAATCTAGACTTGATGTTCATTGAACCTCAAAAGATTCTAAGTAAATTGCCTAAGAGACATGCTAATTGAAACACTCTCAAAACATGGCCAATCATAGTTACTTTACACATATGCAAAATAAATACATTTGTAAGGCCATTTTATAAAAAGAACTAAGTGAATCACTTATGACACATTAGTACTTTTTCTTAGCCTAAATGTGCATTATCAGAATATCACTTTTGATATCCAAGTAAAAAAAAAACTTACTAAAATTTATGAAAAAATTAGTCACTTAGACTATATGGCCATAATTCAAGAAACAATGAATCATTATTATTATCACTAAGATAAACCATCATGTATAGGAAAAATTTTCATGGCAAGCAAGATTTGTATAAAGAATTTAAGAGGAACACATTCTCTTAAACTAAGTACACATTACACAACTAATGTGTATTTTTTACTAAAGAGTCTCGCATGACAAACTCTTCATCTTCAAACTTGAAGTTTGTTCACTAGAGACACATATGTGCTTTTGAACAATCATTCTCACAATAAATGTGAATTTTTAACCCATGAATCACCAATTCACAAAGAATTTTGATTCGGCCAAAATGTATATAGTACATATAATGTAAAGTTTGAAGAGAATGATAAAATTTGTACAATAGTCACTAAGCAACCCTTTGCTTAGATTTCTTTGTAGTTACAAACCAAACACTTAGTTTTTTTTTTAAATTTTCCTTTTTCCAAAAAACTTTAAACATGATGAATAATGACTCCATTTTATTTAACATTTCTTGAAACATCTTTGTATGTGATGACTTCTTTGTCATCGTCAAGTTTCAAATCAAATCTTAGTTCATTGATAACTCCACATCTGAAGTTAGCAATCTACAATATGTTATAGTTAGTACATTAAATAGATGCATATATTATCACAACAAGACAATTTCAAGCACAAGTAAAATAAAATAACTTATTCATGACAAAACAAACCAAAAACATGCACATGCACATGTAATCAAATCTGTTTTGACAAGTTTTCATTATTTTAGTTTTACTTGTCTTAAATTGCCTTATAACATTTAAATAGTCACTATTGGCACAAAACCAATAATATAATTGAATAAAACCATATATGCAATCCGACCTACCAGTATGCCCAATTTTTTTTTTAAAACACAAAGTTCAAAAAAATAAAAGATGCACCATTTGTATACACAAAAGGTCGAATAGACCAAAATAATCTATATGGTTATCAACATAAGTTTTCCTTAACTTAATATATGTAGCAAGTCTAAACATGCATGTTGATTTCAGATTTAGTAACCAAAACTAAATCCTAGCATACAGATTAAAGTTAAGGTCGATCATATTGGTATCACATGCAAAAAGTTTTCAAACAACTTTAGGTTGTCTAAGGGAGCATGCATATTGAACCTATGGGCTCTGATACCAATGAAGGAAATTTAGTGCACAACTAATGAGCACTTTAATTTCCATGATATAAAATTAATGCGAAAATTAAGGCATACTTGGTTATCACCGAAGAACCGAGTGATATCCTCCTCAATGAAAAATGACTCTTTGAACATATTTGCGGAAGACGTGACTTGTTGTGAACACCCAAGATCAAATATTTAATTAACTTGGAAATACAAGTAATTAAATATGTTGGTTCACACCCAATACTCGACCATAATTCTCTTTGTTGTGATAGAGAAGTGTGTATGGCAAAATAGAGTAAATAGAGCCTCCAGAAATTGTGTTCACCACTTTTTACTTTGCACAATTCTATTGCTCTCTATTTATAGAGGATGAATTGGCACTTATGAAGGGCCATAACCCTTCATGAAAGAGTCACAATTTTTCATAAAAGGTTGTACTACTTCGCCAAGAGGTGCTTTTATCCACCCATAACTTCTCCCCTTAAAATAAGGCAATAACTACCATTAGAAGGGATGTGTTGGTTCGGCCTTAGAGTCACAACTCTTCTAAGAGTTATGTCTCCTTAAATCAAGCTCATAACCACCTTCTAAAGGTTGTTAAATTCGCCTAAAATATGACCTTTCACTAAAAGTCATGTTAGTTCACTAACCAGAGTAGTTATGATGCATAACTACCTCCCCAAGGGTCATATATGTTGGGATAAATATATCCTTTCATTTAAAGGTCATATCCCTTCATAATATGAGTAGTTATGGGGTAGTTATTAAATAATTATCCCATGTGTCAAAGTGTACATGTACACCAATATATGATGTGACTACACCAAGCAGTAGTAAAACAAGTATATCTTAGTGCATCTATAGAATTTAGTAATCATTCTTGAAAACTAAATTCCAACATCTTTATGCTTGTTGAAGCTTCTCAAAGTGTTTTTCTTCATTTGCTTTGATCTTGGGGTTATTTTGTCCAAAGCTTTGCCTCCTTTCCTGAAAGTCTTCTTGGGACTTCTTTAATGTGATGTTTTCTTTCAAGGATCTTTGGACAATGTCACTAACTTTGCTTTATTTCTCATAAGCTTCAGACACAAGGCTTAGCTTATCTTCGTCAAGTGATTTCTCTATGCTTAATTCCTTTTACTCTTGCTCCTGAAATGTGATGTCATTGCATGAGGCCACTTCCTCTTGAGCATCATCAACTTGTTGAGATGCTCGATCACCACATCTTTGTCTTATTTGCTTTCGACGCTTAGTCTTCACTTGTGCTTTTAGAAGGGCTCAATTTGGTCCAAGTTGTACAAAAATGAAGGTTTTTTTTTATGTATTATTGGCAAGGGCCTTTGGTCCTAAGCTCTTGAATAGGAAGACTTGTACATTCTCGTGAGTTTCCTCATCTTCTTGGTTGACCGGCAGCTCTACTTGGTCTTCATCATACTTGTGGATTTGGATCATCACTGGGTTGTATAATGCACTCTTTATTTGGATTCATGTAAGGTCAGAAAGGTTGATTCCTAAACCATGCCTTTCTCCAAGTTGCACCTTTCCAAAGACCGCATCCAAGTCACCAAGTTGCTTGGGTTCACCTTTGCCATATCCTGCCTTTTGAATCAAATTTTTGATCTTGGAACTTTGCAATAGCAAAATGTGTTTCCTCAATGTCAAAAGTGGTGATTTCTACCACGACATGCTTGATACTATCAGGACCCAATTCACTCTTACCCTAAACCTTTCAAGAGGTTTGAAATCAACTAGTTATTTTTAGTCACTCTAGTGATTTTTCATACAGTGAATTAGGCTTTAACTCCCACGATTCTTAACCCCAACTTTTCTTTACTTAGGTGGGAATTTCAAGGTTTTGAAGCTCTAATGAGTTTTAATTAATTCACCCAATTGATTGAATTTCAACTAGTTGAATTTACTTAGAGGATTTTGTGAGTGCAAACAGGGTTTAGGGAGGTTAGGTGACTTATGTGTGTGTTTTGTGTCTTCCAAGGCATACACACATTCAAGCATACATGCATAACTAGGTTACAAACTATGCATGCATTCTCCAATCATGACATACTTAATGCCTTAAGGCTTACTCAAGCACATTAAGTACAAACAAGGTGCAAGCCATATTCTACTCTAAGTCTCCTTGCCTTAGTTATATATAGATATTTGCAAGCCAAAATTTAGCAAACAGGGACTACATGGCCCAAAGTTATGTATAACAAAATTTTGGTCAATTAAGTGCCATGCATGCTACATAGCTAGGCTTAAACTATCTCTAAGCCCATAGTCACTTTGACCTCCACTTTGACTTGATATTTAGGCCATAACTGCCTCATTACTTTTCTTGTTCTAACCCATACCAAGATGGTTAAGCACACAACAAGTCCTATTACAGCCATTAGGGCCTACAAACACAACAATATAACACAACCATTAGTTCATTCTTATGAACTTTTCCATGCTTCCTTTTTCATAGACCTCTCCTAGAGGTTCTTTAGCCCTTCATTCTTGCACTTCTTTACCTGAAATGGGCAAAAGAAGGCATGAGTACATAGGTACTCAGTAAAGACCCAATTTAGCACCTGGTGCCTTTACAATGTTTATAACATTGTTATGCATATAAACCTTCACTTTTGTTTAATAACCTGCATCCAAAGACAAAGAAGACACCAAAAATAACATATACAAGATAATACATGATGCTTATATATACAAATAAAGGGTTAGCACACGCATACAAACAGAGAAGCACTTAAACACACACACCATATACACACAATTTCCTTAATATAACAAGCATGATTTTCTTTCAATTTCTTCGTGTGATCACTTTGATTAGGTTCAATTAACATAGAGCTCCAGGTGATTGATCAAGCTCAACCAAACTTGAACAAAAACCTTATCCTTACTGAAAGCAAACTAGCTAGCTTACCATAGTGCTTAATGTACATATAGCCCATTATATAGCCTCTAGGTTCCTTTTGCCTTAGCCATTCTCTAGGGTAGCTTTTTCCCTTCAAAATATAGGATAAGAAGCTTCATATAGGTCCTTACCTATGGCTAGAATGGAATCAAGGAAGCTTGATCATACACCATGTAACATAGACACCACCATGAACTAGTTTGGCATCACCATGTCTCAGATTTGCTTTGTTTTGTTCTTTTTTTCCTTCCTTCTTTTCAGTGGCTTCAAGTTTTTTTGTTAGAGGTTTGGCTAGGTTGTAGAGGATAAGAGGATAGCAAGAAAACAAGAAGACATCAACTCATAAAGAGCACCATCATTGGCATGCCATACACCATCTTACTTAGTTTCGGTTTTGGCTACTTTGTTTTCTCTTTTGTTTTGTGTATGTCTTGGTGCTTAAACAGGTATTTGGCTAGCAGTTTGAGGTCATAGTGGTGCTAGGAACCAGCTAATAAGTTGCAATGAATTTTCTTTGAAGACTACAAAATCAAACGGTGGTTGAATGGATTATTGCTAAGGACTTGGACTAATCCTTGGTCCAATCTCCTCCCAAGTAGCTCAAATCCCTTAATACTTCATTTTGTCCTAATTTTCTACTCAAGTGGCACATATTGAGTACTCACTTCATCAATTAATTTGACCAATTAGGCCCTCCAACTTTAATCTGAACATAAGTACACTTAGAGTGCTTCCAAGAGCCCCTTAATGTACTTTAAGGTGTTTCCATCGATTCCTTGTGTTTTTCACCTTCTCTTAGCCAACATTGTAGCCCTCATTATCATTTTAATGATGAGTAGCAACCTCATGTAATTATTTTTAAGGCATTAGGCCTTTACAGCTTTCACATGCTTATAGTTGTACACAAAGTGTACTTAAAGTCCTCCAATGCACCCTAAAGTGCCCTTGTTATTTCTCATGTGTTTTTCTCATTTCTTGGGCTTATGTGAATTTCCTCACTTGTATCTTAACCTTAGGCATTGAGCCCACATAATCCTCATAGTTCTTTAGGCTTTAGAGCCCTTAAGTTCACCTGAGTGCACACAAGGGTATGCCCAAGAGTCCCCTTATGGCCCTCCTTGTTTTTTTTTTTCTTTCAACGCTCTCAAGTTCTTTGAAATCTTCCTCAAACCATGAGTCTTCCTCTTAAGACCCATCATGGCCACATTTTAGCCACTTTTGGCTTAGGAACAAAGCATTTTTCTTCATGTTCCACCAATGTGCCCTTAGGAGGTCTTTGAGGCACATTATAAGTACTTAGTCTTGTATGTTTCTTTTCTCTTTGTGTTTCATAACTTGCATTATCTATTCACATATTTTGTATAAAATTCACATAAGATTCATATCCCATGGCCTATGCAAGTTATAGGCATGACAGATACTTCCATGACTATCAACATACTTGAAGCATTGGTGCCAAGTTGATGGTACACCATCATTCTCATGCATCCAAGCTTGTCCAAGCAGCAAGTCATATGAACTACTTGCATCAATAACATGGAACAAGGTGGAGGTCTTCAACTTTCTTATCTTCATTGTAAGTTGGACTTTTCCTGTAAAGCGTTGCCCCTTTTGGTTGAAGCCTTGGATGATCCATTTGCTACTTCATGGTTCAAATAGGCATGATTTGCATCGTGAAGCCCATCATAAGATCTTTCCAACCTGATATTCATAAATATATCCACTCACGTAAAGAGGCCGATTATGTTGATTATACCTTAACTGCAAGTTTTCTTCATTGAAAGAGATGATAACCATGTAGGCGACACTCTTATCATTCGCTCTTATATGGAACACCTTTCCTTCATATGCTCCAGGTCAATGAGTACTTAAAGCAAGGCAAGTTGAACATCTTATGGTAGCTTGATAACTTCATACATGGTCATGGTTTCAGGGAAATTATTGATTTTAGAGATGATGCCAGCCTTTATAGTGTCAATGTTCTCTCCCATGCTTACTTTTTTAGGTTCTTTTTGGTTACCACTTGATTTGATAAATCTTGGGAAGTACTCCAATAGTGTCATAGTCTTTTTAACCACTTGATGTGTTGCTTGTTGCCTAAGGATCCTAAGTTCCAAAGAGTACCTGAAATCTTACTTTACCAACTTGGTCCTAGAAGGAATAAATTGAATAAGGGAGAAAGAATCGAGGTTAGAAATATAATCAAGGATGAGAAGAAGAATTGTAGAAGTGAAATTAGAAGAAAATTGATTAGAAGATAAGAACTTGAAGCACAAGTGCACCAAGGAGTTAAGAAAGAACAAGAGAGAAGAGAATTGTTCAATGCAACTTGTATTTTTATTAATATGTTTCTAAACCATGAATTACAGGTCTTATCTAACGGGAAATAAACTAGGGTAGCTAGACATACAAAGTTGTATTGGACTAGAAACCCTAAACCTTGCAAAAGAAGTAAACCTAGTTAAACTAGGTTTTGAAAACATAGTTTGAACACTCCTCCACATAAAATCCATGTAGCATGTGTCCTATGTTCCATGAACTAGTTCTTTGACTAAATAACATGTAGGAAACACAAACTAACAATGAAAAAAATAGTAAAAACACTCGGGTATACTAAAATGGCTAGGAAAAACTCAAAGGTGGCTCTCAGGCGTAACCTAGGGTTCCATCATTCCCTCCCTCTTTGAGAAAATTAATCCTCTAATCTTGATCTTGAACCTTGAATAGATTTGTAAAGGCTTAATGAATCCAACCCTCAAATGCTTGCACATCTTCAAGAGGGTTTATGACTTAGGTGAAAAGGTGCTTGGATGGGTACACCATTCTTTTGGGTTTGCCAACCTTCCATCATGGCTTTATGTGACTCTTCCAGTTGGTCACCAAATTGCTACATCTCTTGTAGCAATTCCTTGAACATCAAGGCAACTTCACAATCTTTCTTTTTCACCATTTTGCTTTCTAAAATCAAAATCTCACAAAACTCTTTTTCTCTTAAGTTTGTTAGTGGGAAGTTGCTCAAATAATCAAAACTCTCTAGTTCTAAAGCAACTCACTCAAAGCACACAAAAACTTATAAAATCCTTCATATCCTTTCAAAACCCTTTTTGAAAGAAAGAAAATTGATTACAAAACATTTTGGAAAACAAAAACAAGGTAGCAATAGGATGCTTTTCCAATAGAAGATTGAAAGAACAAGAGAGACAAAATTAAGGCTCTTGAGAGCTAAGGTTTTGGTAAAATTAGGGTTTAGTTAAAACTGAGAGCACCGTATGGAGAATACTTGTGACTTTAGCATCCATAGCTGAATCAAAGGTGGTTTTTCTTGTAAACATGTATAGTTCTAACCAAGTGTGCCTTGTTGAAGTTGGTTTTGCCACCCGTACCTAAGGAGACTTCATGAGCAAGTATTTGTTCCATCACGCACAATTGAAGCCTAAAGCACTACTAAAATTTTGGGATTTTCCAACTGGCAATAACACATAAGACCATTGGTAACTTTGCAATGGCTCTAACTGTTGGTAAGGCTTAAGTTGTTAGAAAATGAAAATAAGGGACCATTCTGAAATAATCATGGAAAATTTGGGACTAAAGTGGAGTTTTTCTCCTCTATATATATATATAGTTGAAGGGCTATCACTCTTTGGCCCTCGGGAAAAAGGGTTTGGATCGCCACCCTCAGACAATAGGCCTACTACCCTCGAGTAACAGGCCCACTGCCCTGGTAGATAAAGAAGTCATCTGAACTTGGAAACACCTTTGGAACACGCTAAAGGGACCTCGAAGGAAAAGATCAAACACGTAGTCACGCAGGACCACTGATAGAAGCCACACAAGCACCTCATAATTTGTTGCCAAAGCATAACCGCCTGCTAGCCCTAGTTCAGCTGGAGACACCTTTCCTGGGCTATGAATTGAAGACCTCCCAAATCAATGTCCATGTGTTTGAATTTCCCTTGCTTGGGCAAAACGACTCTTTCTACAACCACCCTATATATACACGGAGGAAGCACCTAGGTAAACCACCTGACTCTACATTCCCTACCTATTGCTCTCAAATACCTCTATTTTCCTACACTAGAGCGTTGGAGGTCCCTTCCCAAGTAATATTTCGAGGAGCCCCCTGACCCTGTCCTAATTGGCCCACAAAACTTGCATTGTCCTGGGACTTGGGCACACCCACAAATGGGCATGTATGATGATTGTATTGTGACACTCAGAGTGGTAACATGTTTAAATGCTAGCATCAAATATGTGAGCTAATATCCAAATACCCGCAACCATATGAGCTCATAGGAGTTAAGAGCACCTTTAAGTGTAAGGAGGTCCTAAGTGCATAAACAAGTGCAAACACTCATCCATCTACATACATTACACTATTGTTGTTCGTTAATTCTCTATGATTGTTATATGTTATGTTGTATGCTTTGTTAGTTTCATATATATATATATATATGTTATGTTGTATGCTTTGTTAGTTTCATATATATATATACTGTTTTGCATGCTTGCCAGAGTTTTCCTTTCAAGTGTTGAATCCTTTACTGAGCACTTTCGAGCACTCAACCTTAAGTGTTGTGTAGGACCTTAGAAGGCTAGTCAAGCCTAACAGTTGGTAAGGGGTAATTGTTAGTGCTATATTTTATTTGCTTAAAGGTACTCACTAAGCTCAAATCTAGTGGTTAATATTTTCTTGTGACATATGTTAGTACTGACTAAAGTGATGCCTTTTTAGTTTCTAAGGCTATATAAGCATGAGAAAAGTGAGGCTTGCCACTTCAAGCAAGCTTGCTTGAGTGGAAAGATAAGGATAGACTGTACAAGCATTTAACTTGCATGTATGGTACTTAGTGTGTACTAAGTTTGCCTCTACAAGTGTCAATTTGTGTGTATAATACTAGGGTTAGTTTTGGTTGCATATAGGATTAAGATATATGCACACAGTTGTTACTTGAAGTTAAAAAAACTAAAGTTTTATGTCTTGGTTTATTTTATTTTATTTTTCTTAAATAAAGGCCATGACACTATTTTTTTATTATTTTTCTTAAGTATTTGTTATTGCATAGCCAAGATGATGCATGCATATTTTTGTGCAGAGTAAGCAAAGAAACTAGTGACACATAAAAGTTTTAAGATATTTCATAAGTAATAACTAACCAATTGTAACCTAAGTAGGATCATAGTTCCTAAATAGCCTACCAGTATTACTAAAATCGAGGCATAAGGACACTATTCTACTACATCCTTACTCTTCTAAATTTGAAAAACAAGTTGCTCTACTCCAACCTTTTCATCAATGTTGATGGCCAACTTGAAGCTATTTGAACATGTGAGAACTATGTCAGGATACAACATGTCTACTTGAATTAGCATACTAATCTTACTGCATGCATTTTGCTCCACTAGGTTCATGGAACTCAAAAACTATTTTCACATCAAGTGGAACTTGACTAGCAAAATACATAATGTTATTCCTTGCAGTCATATCATCAATGAAAAACTCGTTTTGCATTTCTTGTTCTAGTTGTTTTTAATTGGGAACATAAAATTGATATTGAATCATCATATCATGTATTCCTTGACTTCCAATTATTATCTCATTAAAACCTAAATTTCCATGATGATCTTGAGGAGACAATATATCTAGCATAGGAGAGATTCCCTCTTCGATAATACCAAAATACTCTCCTTGGAATTGAGAAACCATATGTTCAATAGTCTTGCCAGCATTTTCGGTAGCCCACTCTCTTTTTCCAATGACTGTACTATGATAAACTTTAACTTTGGTATCTATTAAGAGTTCTTGTTCATTATTTTGGGCTTCAAAATCTACTTTAATGCTAGAAACTAATACACAACTCTTTTACTATTTCTAAATTTTTAGGCTACCAAATTCTTGGCAACCTTATTTAACTGCAAGTGAATATTTCCTTATTTTAGCATGTTCCCTTTTGAAGCCACTTAAGTGGATTTCTTGAAATTTGGCAAGAAATTAGGCCAAATACAAGGTCTGACATTTCTGTGCTCTAACATATTCTCGTATACCTTCTTGTAATCTATGTAGGAAAAAATTGAAAAAAAAAATTAGAGAAGGATTACTAACTTACTCAACAAAGTCTCCAATTGTTATTCATAATCTTAAATAGAGCGAGCTTGGTGTAAATGCTTTAACCTTTTTAATGGCATCATCTTATTCTTAAAGTCTAAACTCTTTTAACCTTACTAATCATAGGGCCTTATGTAGGTTTTTGGGTTTAAGTATCCTCAAAAGTTTAGGACTCTCACCTTGCAATCATCCCACAAAATAACTAAGCATGAATTTCTTAGGTAAATTCACTTATCTCATTCAAGTAGGACTAGAATTGAGGCTAGTAGCCTTCTACAGACTCTTATTGTGTCAAGTTCTTCAAAGTTGCCACATCCAAGATTCCTTCGCCTTAAGTTGTTCTTGATAACCTTGTTACTCCATAGTTGTTTAAACTTGCTCCCATATTTATATGATCCTCAATCTAGGATCATTACAAGCTCCAACAAATTGAATCAAACCAATCAATGCTGGACCAAGAATTGATATTGGAAGTAGAAATAGGATAGAAAAGAATGAGAATTATGAGAAGGATAAGAGAACAGCAGAAATTGAGACGAGATTAGAAAAAAATAGAAAAGAATTACTCTAAGAATTTGTTCTTAGTTTCATTCAAGATAAATAAGTTCCAAAGAACTCATGAGAATAGTTTTCCATTGGAAATAGTCATCAAAAACCTATTGTCTAAACAAGGAAGAAACATGCACCCCTTTATTAGGTTGGAAAAATATGTACAAGATAAACTAAAACACTAAGTCCATTTTAACTAGGACTCTTTGTTGGAAAATAATTAGAATAACTAGGAGTTCTAATACTAACATAATAATAAGAATAATTAAAAAATCAAAATTACTAATTAAAATATATGTAAGGGATGCTCCAAAGTTATAGGAAATAATTCCAAGTCCACTTTAGAAGTAGGAAACATGCAAAATCCTTGCAGCTTGCAAAACTCATTTATTTGTGAGTGTTTGGTGACAAACTTATCCCTTGCGTATCTTGGAGTTGCTCACTTGAATAATGTGTTCAAAATGGCTAAAAAATAGCATTAGATATTTCTCCCTTGTAGTTCTATTTTAACTTGGTGCATGCCAAAATTCAACAACCAAATTCAACCTTGATTGTTACTCTATTTTTTCCATCGATGCCAAGATCTCTCTTTAATATCAATTGTTATGAAATAAATGAAATTGAAGTTGGAATGGAAGGAACTTGCCTACTATACATCAAGGAATCTAATAAGAAAGAAAAGAACCCAAAACTTGTGTAGATTTGCAAGCAAGAGTCAATGGTAGACAAAGAGACAAGGAAGACAAAGAATGAAAAAATCAAACTAGAGAAGAGAAACAAGTTGTATTCTTCATTTATAACCTCAATGATAATTATAGAAGTATATAAAGCAATACATTGAACAAGACCTAAACAACTAGAAGGTCATTGCATAAGGGATTCTTCACATGCTTCAATTTTGACATGTAGCAATTGTCTAACCTAAGAGAGATTCTTGACCTCAAGAATCAAATATTACTCTCATCCTTTACTCTTTATGTCTTCCATCATTCATCCTAGAAACTATGGTCATGGTTAAGGATGTTGTGGTAGACATAATGTAGAAGTTGCTTGAAATAGTATAAAAAAAAGAGCTAAAAGGTCCTCAGAGCCTTTTCGGGAGGGCCTTCGATGATTAACTCAAACAAAGTGTTTAAGAAGGTTTTAGAGAAAAGTAAGCACAAGAATAAAGAAGAGCTTAGTTATCTCTAGTGAACAAGTCCCTTGTATGTATAGAGCAAGATGCGATATGGTCATTGCACGAAATCTAGCATTAGGTGGGATACGTGTCCAAAAAAATTCAAAATACTAGAGTCTGCCCTCTAGCATGCCTTCTACCAACTGGTCCTATAACACCTACAATCAGCACTATCAGGCCACTCAGCATACGGTCATAATGGTCTAACTACGAACCTCAGTGGAGGAAGGTTGAAAACCTTTACTAGGTGAAGTGCCAAGGCAGAATAATGAAGGTGCCAGGTAGGAACCTCAATCATAGCTCATTCTAAGGTACTTCCCAAGGTGTTCTGAGCTATGTTGTTACTAGAGTCCCCTTTATTCCTGAGGTCCCGTGGTTCGGGTACTTATTGGGCTTTTGGTTCTTGACCGATTGTGATGTCCTAGCATGCATTAGTAGTTTGCCCATCAACTTTAAACTTTATTTTCGCAACATACTACTTCTACTCCAATACGTCATCTAACACCTCATTTTCATTGCCATCTTTTTTCGTCACACACTTCTCATCTCTTCCACAAGATTTCATTGTCGATTCAAAAACTTTACATCATTAATCATGGCTTAATATAAAAAAATTAGTTGGTGGGTTAATTTTTCCAAAGAGAAACTGCTCTTGTTTTTTTTTATTTGCATGATTTTTAATGATAATAATATATTTCCACCCACTCAAAAATGTTAATGGCATATATATCTAATACAAACTTTAGTTGCAAATTTTGCTCTTTTTTTTTTTAATAATAATGCTTTCACTACTACTCAATTGGAAAAAAGAAAAATAGAATCATTAGCAGCTAATCCTGAAATAAAATTTGTGAACTCTTCTCTCAATAACTGGAAAGATACCATATGGTTAGCAAAAAGGGCTATCTCGTGAGCCAATCCATTTACTTTCTGGTAGACACGGAGCACCTTCCATTCTTTTAGGTTTCTAAGCAAAGACCAAATATCCCCAATCAGGTTACCCGCCTATGAAGGAACCGGCATGTCCCAAATAACAACATCAACCACAAAGTTCACATCAAACTCAACAATGACTCGTGGCAACTTAAGATCATGGCGTAGTTGGATAGCTACCCGTATTGCTACCACTTCTTCTAAGAAAGCATCATTCTACCTTTTCTATGGCACTGCTAGAGCAACTATTAGTTTCCCCCTCTCATCTCACACCACCACTCCTAATCAAAGCTACTCGTCCTCCTTTAGCAATGCAACCAAATTACCTTGACCCCTAGCCCATGGGGGAACCGAATGAGAATTCCAATTCTAATGCTTGTCATCTAACCAGAGCCTTAGTAGCTCATTGTTCTTTGATTGAATGGCCCATATGTAGGGGTTTGATCTCCCAGCTAGTTTTTTTTCCATGTACCAAATCATTCTAATAGGACCAAAACATCCATGTAGTAACAAGAAAGAGATCCCAAAATGGTTCAAGATTCAGCTCAAGCAATTCGACATACCGTTCCATCATCATACCTCTGCCACTTTCTGCAACATATAGTAGCCAAAGCTGATCCCACACTCATCTCACAAAGCCATAATATTGCATTACGTGTAGAGCAGATTCCAAGTTATTTAGCAACATGGACACATGGATATGGTGATGAGCCAAGCTACTCCAAGTAGGAAAAATATTAAGCCCATGGCACCAATTAAACACCTTGACCTTGTTTAGCACCCTCGAATTCCAAACTTGCTTCTGTACGCTTTTTTTATTGGCTACTCTTAATTGATCCATCTTTTTGTGTAGTCTATCGACCTTATATCCACTTCGCACAGTGTAATTTCCATCATGGATGTAATGTCAGCTCAACTAGTTAGGCTCACCATTGCAACCAGTAGGGGAAAATCAAAAGAGGTCCATCTCTCTTGGGTTGAACAATTATGCTAATGACACATCATCCCACTCATTCCTTCTATAAATTATAAGCCGATCAATAATATCTTCCTCATACAACATCTTTAGTGGTGGCTTCAATTTAAAATTAGTAATCTATCCCTCCAAATATGCATTGTATGGCCATCTCCCATTATAAATTAGGCTCCTTTAGTAATAACTTTCTACTTCCCCAAATGCTTCACCAGGTATACGAACAATTGTCCTTCTTTTGAGCATTTAGAAAAGAATAATCCAGGAAGTATTTTTCCTTTAAAACCCCAAGAAAATAATATTAACTCATTTGTACGCAACCTCCACCTTTGTTTGGCTAATAAAGTTAAGTTAAAAGTGGAAAGAACTTAGAATTCAATATTCCCCCTCTCCTTTGTAATACACAGTTGATCCTACTTCACCCAAGTCAAAATTGAAGTATTCTTACCATGGGTCCACTAAAAACTACTCAAGATCGCTTATACCTCCTGACACATCCTCAACGGGATGCGAAACATATTCATTGCATAGATAGAAATAGATTAAGCTACCAATTTTATCAAAGTTTCCTTTCCTGCTTTCAACAAGTGTTTGTGTAATCACCTGTACATCACCTTCTGAATCCTCTCCTTGATGTAGCTAAACGTAGATTTTATCCTTCTATGGGCAGTAGTCAACAAACCCAAATACTTCTCAACCAATTTTGTGATGACCTAAGTCCAGAACCTGTCCACTGAACACTTGCCCATACAATATAGGCTATCCTTTGTAAAAAAATAAGTACTAGGTGATTAAGCTCTGAGACTTTGAGTCATATATACACATAAAAAATCAAACAGATTTCCCATGTAGGATGTGAGGCATTACAATCTTCCCTACTTATGTGCCTAACATCCTCGTTGGGCTATAAACAGACCCAGAATCGTGAGCCTAATAGGTGATGGATATGAACCGTACATAGAACAGAAAAAATAGAATCTAGCCTTAGCCCATACAGAATTAGAAGTACGACCCATACCATCACAGAACGAGGTTACCTCTGATATCATTTATGACAACCCAAGTTCAACCCAAGTCCATAACCTTTCCACAGAACACCTGCCCAAATCACATGGGCTATCCTTTGTAAAAGAATAAGTACTAGGTGATCAAACTCTGAGACTTGGAGTCATATAAACTCATCAAAACTCACACAGACTTCCAATGTGGGTTGTGAAGTTTTACAATCAATTAAAGATTAAGTGAAAGCAACCTAGGAATTTTTCTGTAAGAGAAGAATCTTTGGTAAGTAATTGTTAGTTATTTTTCAATGCATAGGTTAGCTTTTCTTAGAACTTGAAGAAAGATTTGAGTTAATGATTTGGTTGAATAAAATTTATTTTGATGATTGGAAGGCGTAAATTGATGAATGAAATTGTTTAGAATGAATTAAAAACAAATTTGGTGAGTTTTTGGCTTGATATGGTGGTGATCTGATGAGTTGTAGAAGGTGTGATCGAACTAGGGGGAGAATTGAGTTCCTAGGTACAAATTGAGCGAATTACAACATTGGTCCTGAATGTTACGATTTAGTCGCTGCAAGTGTGAGGGCTTAAAGAGTTAATTGGGTTAATTGCCATATTAGTCCCTAAGGCTTTTAATAGTAGTTCAGAGAATTCTTAACTTCCAGAAGTGTCATTTGGGTCACTATCAGCAAGTGATTTTGGGTGATTCCTTAAATTGATTATATTTTGACATAAAATTTTGTATAATTATTTTAAGTGACTAAAAATTATTTTAGGAGTTGGAAAGTTGTGTTTTGAGATAAGTGCCTACCACAATTTCTAAAACTCATATTGTTTTGATATTATGTATATATTATTTCTTCAAAGTGTTAAGTTTTCTAACTTAGTAATCTTTTAATATTTCAATTTAAAATTATTTTTCATTAAATTAATTTTCAATCAAAATAAGAATTTTCAAATGCATGTTTTATTCTGAAATTATTTTTCAAGTATTTTGTATATTTACTTGTTTATTTACTTATTTGAATTCCATCTTATTTATGTAACTTATTATGTTTGATTAATTAACTTGAGATCAGGTATGTTTTGATTGTGGTATTTTGTATTGAAAGTTTATGTTAATTGCAATGCTTTGAATTTTCATTATGACTCTGTTTTAGTGAGTGTTTATTTTGTGCCCGTACTGCTGGGAATATATAGTTCTTGACCTTTTATATAGGGTATTTTGTTCTATTTTTTGTTTCACAGTACACTGTTTTAGGACTAGTCCTTCTAGCACTCAATCGATGATGATTCTCAATCGGTTCTGGACATACCACAACGGTTTAAGTATAGTCACAGTGATCACCTCACTCACTCCGCTCTAAATTTCTGTTCTGTCAGTATACTCTAAACTGCTCTACTTTGGCTAATGATTTTTGTTTATAAATATTATTTACTTAGTTTTCAAAATTGCTATTGTATTGACTGTGTTCTGACTTTTCAAATATTTTTCTGCTAAAGTTCTTATTATTATTTTACAAGAATTATTTTTGCGTGATCCTTATATATTTTGTTTGTTATGTTTCTATTTTCAAAATCCACCATTTGCTAGTCATTCGTACTCACCTCATTTTCACCCATCTCACACAGACAATGAATAGTTCGAGTTAGCTAGTGGGAGCAACTATAAGGCTAGCTGCAGTTCGAGGGAGTTAGAAATATTTTGTTAGTATTAATACTATAAATTTATTAATGATTATGAAAAATTTTGGATTTTATTTTATTTATTAGAGCTCTGAAAATTTATGGATTATGTTTTGATTTCAAATATTGTAATTGCTCTGCTACTTATTGTCAGAAGTTTATATTTTCATAAATTTCAAAATATTTGAAATATATAACCTTGCATACTTAGAAAATTTTATTTTCCTAAATATACAACTTGTCATCGTCTTGAGACTCATAATGTGTGTTTTGGGGCATTGTGAAGTTAGGCCTTATCAATGTGGAACACGTTTTGAACCTCCCACCTCGCTGCACTCCTGATGCAGAATTTGCTTCTTTTGCCTTAAACATTTTCTACAAAAGCTTTTGCAGGTATATACGGCTGTAATGCTATTATGAGTTTTTCAAATCAGATCTGCTTCCGACACGTCTATTTTCCGATGCTGAAATGTAGGATTTCAAATTTCTCGAACACAACTGGCCTTTTTTCTTTTTTGGTAAATTTCCAAAACATAGTATTAAATGTTAAATTTCGTTAAGCAATTGCCAATAAAAATGTGACAAAGGGACAGTCTTGTCCAAATAGGGAATGAGGGCAAATGGCGACACAGAAGAGACTGACAGGCATCGGCTAAAAAGAGAATGGAAACGCCCAATACAGAATTGATGATTACAAAATCATATTGCTTTGTGGGAGATTAGCCGTATCAGTATCAAAGTGGGCGAGAGCGCATGGAGCGCCTTGTGCCTCACTCGAAAATCACAACCCCCCCCCCTGGTTACAAAAAACAAAAAAAAATTAATTTTCTTTCAGCACTTACAAAAACCCCACCCCCCCAAAACAAAAAAAAAATTAACAAAAAAAAAAAAACCCCCAAAAAAACAAAGAATATTCCAAACCCATTTAAACCAACCCCCACCCACAACAAACCTTACAACCAAAATTTATTCCACAATGCTCAACAAAACCCCCCCACAACCCTGCCCCACCCCCACACCCCCCCCACCCCCATCCCCCCACCCACCCCACCCCCCCCCCCCCCACCACCCACCCCCCACCCCCCCCCCCCCCCCCCCCACAAAACAAAAAAAAATTAATTTTCTTTCAGCTTTGTATTTCTTTTTTCATTTAATTTTTTTACCTCACAATATTACAAATCTATATAGATAATTGTTCTTGAAAGTGGATTATGTGGATAATGGTGACTACTACACTTTAACAAATGTTTTAACCAATTAATTTTAACTTAAATCAACTTAATCTAAAATGATTTATTTTTATATTTATATTTTTTTTCTCAGAATTAATTTTATTTAAAAGCCAATATTATTTAGGTGAAATAATCCATTGATTGTAAATATTTTATAGTACTATTAAATTTTTTAAAATTTTTCTTTTTCAGGCATTAAAAAATAAAAATTCATGAAAATTTAATAATATTATAAAAACTATTACAAATGGATTATTACACTTACATAATATTAACTTTTAAATGAAATTATTTTCAGGTGAAAAAAATATAAAAATAAAAATAAGTCATTCCAGATTAAGTTAAAATAAATTTGCAATCTCAATTTTAAAATGGATGCACATTTCTATTTTGGCTTGTAATCTTTTGTTAGAAGCTCTTCCTCGTAGCTGGTAAATGACCCCCCCTCCAGAAAAAGAATTATAAGGTCAAAACAAAAAATGAATATATAATGCAATGAGAAGCTAACAACTACTTTTACAAGTTACTATTCACATATATTAGTGCTCGATTTAACAAACCCGTCCATTATGAATTATTTGTATTTATTTGTAACTCTCAAAGAGAATCATCAACAGCAATTCTAGCCAGATCCTATTTTAATCAAGTGTTACTGTTTTCTATTCACTTGATAGATCGTTATATGTTTATTGAATTTCATTTTAGTAGAAAATAAAGATATGAAAGTTATGAGAATGATACTAGCTGTACTCTAATCTTAATTACCAGTTCTTACGATCCAATGATATAATTCCGAAATTGCGGAATTTTCATTTTACCGTTAAAATGATGTTGCAAATACTCCGACACAAATATGCTAGTAATACTAGCCAAATCATTTTAACTTACACAAACAAATATATAGGTGATTAAAAAATATTTAGTATTATGTATATATAATAATACATTCAAAAAAACAAATTTATGATGCAATTAATTTTTTTTTGTGGCATTTCTATTAGCCTACTTACAACGTCACAATAGAGAGGCCCATCTAGTATCTTCAAAAACTACATTATACAAAAAAGGGAGGCAACTTTGAAATTGAAGAGGAGATTTGTCCCAGAGAAACTATGTACAACTATCTTTGCGGCAGTCATTTATCACATATGGAAAGAACGTAATAATCGATACTTTAAGGGGAGTTACTACACCGTGCAACAAGTGACCAATCGAATTTATTCTGATGTCTATTTCTATATGAATCACTTTGATCTAGCGAAAATGGTTGAATGAAGTTCTGTATTTAAGTTATGATTTTTATACTTTAACTTGGTATATCAGGTCATCTTTGTACATTCTCTCTTTAATATAAAATTTACATTCTCCAAAAAAAAAAATGGGGGCAACCTTGAAAAACTTTAGTATTTATCAGTTGGTAATCTATCCTCCATTTTGGCAAGCAAGTTCATGCTTTGCTCCCTTGCTCAAGTGCATGTGAAATTCGATCTACTTTCAGTTGGGACATTAAGTGCATACAATCCAACAAGATTGAAGTCATCATTCAATCATAAATTTGTTAAGTTTCCATTTTAACATTAAATAAGAACACAAATATTTACTCCGGTTAGTCAATATACGATATCAGAGTTAAACGTAAAAACATATTAGCTTGCATTGTTATCAACACATTGACCGGTGTTACCCTCTCATCATTTAAATTAAAATGTAAACAAAAGATGATTGCAGATATTACAAGAATTACACCAATCCTACCATAATTAGCACCCAACCAAATGAAGCAGAATATTAAGCGTGGAATGGTGAGATGATTTTAAAATCAGATGCGGCAGGGCACATGACAACTAAGGTTACCGTTGTTTGTGTTTGTAGCGAAACCATGAAAGTCATAGCCCCCGAATGATCTAACGGTCACATTTCACGAGCCGTTGGTTTTGAAAAATAAAAGAGGAAAAACAAAAAAAGAAAGAAAGAAAGACGCTTCCTTTTTATCAAGACAATAGCCCGTTATTGCCGTCTCTTCATCACTACTTATCTGGCTCCAAGATTCACAGGGCTTTTAGTCCTTTAAATGCTCCCTTAATTAGATTCGCTCCTGCTTAGTTCCCTTATTCTTTTCTAGTTTCTTTCTGGGTTTTGGTTGTTCTTTGTTCTTCGAGCAATAACCAATATGATGGGCAACTTATGTGACGAGAACAATCAAAATATCGTCAAACCACCGAATCTTCAAGGTGAAACTTTGTGATTCAGAGACAAATTTCATTTGGGGTTTAAGTTGGTTCTGAAATCAAGAACTAAAATTTGTCTTATTCTTTTGTTTCGTTTGTTGGGAAGGAGGAGGAGGCGGAGCGGCTCTGGGGAGCAGGAAATTTGGGCAGGATAATAGGCAAATCAGAAGAGCCTTAAGTGACATTGATCAGAATTTGTTGGGAGCTCAAGCATATCCTTGTGTTGTTAGCAAGCGAGGCTTGGCAGAGTAAATTTCTGATTTTGATTGCTTTTCCCTGATAAATTTTGTTCCTTTTTCTTTTTTTCTTCTTGATGATTAATTTTTTATTTTTGGTTTTGACAGAAAGCATTCCACTTTCGAAAAGAAGCATCCTGCTCCAGTTCACCGGGCTGTTACCAGGTTAGACTTCCTAGTTTGATGATTTTTCAGCTGTTTTGTTGATGAGAAAAAAAGGGTAGGAAAAAAACGGAACTGATTTAAAATTTGAATTTCTAGATCTTGGTTTGCTCGTTGTTTAAGACCATCTTTTCATGGGAGCAGAATTCTAATGGCTAGATCTTATTTTCTGCTTGTCAGGAAATATGCCGAGGAAACCACGAGTACTCAGAAATATTGCTACCTCGAGGTGCTTCTTAGCTCCATCTGTTTATTTTAAATTATTGGAGGAATTTGTAGGGAGACATCAAAATGTGTTTATGTTATTTTTTCCTTACTATTTAAGCTATAATAAGATTCCTTTGCGCGCTCATGTACGCGCTAATATGATCGATTAACAGGAAACTAAGAAGCTTAAAACATCAAACTCAAGCACAAATGAGTTTGGGGATTGTATTTTTATAGATGCTGAGCATGACAAGGCACAAGTAGATCAACCAGTACCCATGTCAGAAGAAACAGAAACGTGCCTTGACCAAGCAGATGACATGGTATTGTCATCATAATCTGATGTTCCTCCCTATTTTGAATTAATTTGCACATTTACAAGTTACCAATTCAAAATTTCCCTTTGTATCTAGTAAGAGATTACAATAACTGGAAATCTAATTATTGTTTGACGTAAATTTGGCAGGAGGAAGTTGAGATGGAAGATATAATCGAAGAGCCGATTGTTGACATTGATAGCGGTTTGACAAAGAATCCACTAGCCGTTGTCGAGTATGTTCAAGATTTGTATGCTTACTATAGGAAGATGGAGGTAAATTGTTTGTTTCTCTACTATATTTGGTAGGGAGCATGAAAATTTAAATGGGAAGTCTATAACTAGGATACATGAACATTTATTGGTAATCTGGCTCATTAGAACCTTGGATATGTTCAAGACTCAGTTGCCTAAATTAGATTAACTAAAGCAGCAACACTTTAACGGTTGCAGTGTTATAGCTGTGTTCCGCCCAATTACATGGTGCAACAATCTGATATTAACGAGAAGATGAGAGCTATACTAATTGACTGGCTGATTGAGGTAACTTACTTTTGCGTTGTGTTACAATCCGGTTCTTTACCCGGTCAAATGGATATGCGCACAACGGGATTGCTGCTCATAGTTCATTCTCAGCACTAAGGACTTGGTATCTGGTTGTGTGAAAATGGGCAGGTGCACGACAAGTTTGATCTCATGTCAGAGACATTGTTCCTGACTGTTAATCTCATAGACAGATTTCTATCACAGAAAACAGTGATGAGAAGGAAGCTTCAATTGGTTGGTCTGGTTGCCATGCTATTGGCGTGCAAGTATGAGGAGGTTTCAGTTCCTGTTGTTGCTGATTTGGTCATCATATCTGATAAAGCTTACACTAGGAAAGAAGTACTTGAAATGGTAATAGTAAACAAGTTTGTGCTGATTAACCGATAAGCTTCAAGTTGTGGTACTGGACTCAACAACTTTGTTCTGCATTCAACAGGAGAAATTGATGCTCAACACATTGCAGTTCAATGTATCAGTTCCAACACCATATGTTTTCCTGCAGAGATTTCTCAAGGCTGCTCAATCTGATGAGAAGGTCATTATTCCCTGGAAACAACATTACATTTATCCACTTCCCTAAACATAACATGAGATTAATATTGCAACTGCAAAGTAATGTTATTTAACCATTAATCAGCTTCAACGTCTGTCATTCTTCTTGATCGAGCTTGCTGTTGTGGAGTACAATATGCTCAAGTTCCCACCATCACTGTTAGCAGCATCTGCTGTGTACACTGCGACATCCACCATTTACGGTTTCAAGCAATGGAGCAAGACATGCGAGTGGCACAGCAGCTACTCCGAGGATCAGCTACTGTTAGTCCTCTCCTCCCTCACACCGGTTCAACTTCTTCTTGAAATGTTCCAAAGCCATCAACTAACCATTTCGATTTCTTCCCTGCAGAGAATGCTCAAGGCTGATGGTGGGTTTCCATCAAAAGGCAGCTACAGGGAAGCTCACGGGAGTACATAGGAAATACTGCACATCCAAGTTTGGCCACACAGCGAAGTGTGAACCGGCTAATTTTCTGCTAGAAACAAAACCATAGGAAACTCCAGTGTACAGCTACTGAGTACTGACATACATCAGCAACTCGGGTTGCACTTAGGAAAGGATTAATCTAATGCCTCTGTAATTGAGATGACCATCTCTACAAGTCACACAACATTCTTTTTGCTAATAAGTCAAGAACATTATTTTCTTTCTCATTGTTCTGTGCAATTTTGGATTTTGTTGAGGAGCATTTCTGCTCTCTTTTTATTTTTTTATACTTCTCTGTCAGTATGTAAAGCTAAGATCCATTGGATTTGAATTTCCTAGTCAACGTCTGTATACCAAATTCAAATCTTCTGCATATATAATAATGTGACAATTTAGGGCTCTTACTCTCCTTGCCTGTCAAGCAACATGGTATAAAAGAATAAAAAACATCAGAGGCATTCAACACTTGTTTGTTACTTAATCGTAAATGCCATGATTTTGGAGTCTCTCTCTACCTTGACGGCCAAGTAATCTAACACAAACAATTAAAGAAACAACAGCGTTAATTATAAGAAAGAAATTTTTTTGAATTGAAAAGAAGAGTGTGCTCGGTACTTTGTCTTTTCCTTTTTTTTATAACAGTCCAGGTGCAGACAATTTTACAGAAATTTATTCCTTCACCTCTTGCTTCCACTGTCTACCCGGTTCTGATCCAATTCAATTAGATTCTATGATTACAGTACTGTTCTTAATTACTGTTCTTATCCAATTTAATTTGCGAGTGGAAGCCCCCCAGACATGCGTGTGAAACCTCGAAACGTGACTCCAACAGCCTCCGAGAGAAATCCACCACCCAAATCCTTTACCTTAACCCACGATCTGCTGCCTTCTTCTCAACGACATGAAGATCTCCTCCAGAGATCACCAAGCCCCTTCTCGGCTTTTAAAAGAAAATCAAACATTTTTTTTCTGGCCATCTTTTTATTATAGATTAACTAGCGTAGATGGTGAGAACTTGGGAGGGAGATATTTAATTGAGCTATTCTTCAAAACAAAAAATTGCAAATTTATGTTGGTGAGGGTTTGAACGCAGGGCATATGGCTAAACTCTAAGCTGCAAATTCATTGTTAAAGAACTGCAGAAAAATACAAATTTATGAGAAAAATTAAATATTATTAATACTCACCTCATCTTGTAATACGTATCCGTTTTGTTCTTCTTCCTTCTTTTTTTTTCTTAAAAATGTGTGATTTTTTCATATTTATAAATTCTCTTAATATATTAAATAATGAGTCAGTTAATGCATTTTTTAAGTTAACTGATTTCTTCACTTAATTTATATTCTAATTGAAATTCTATTATTTAAGAAGTCAAAAAATGAATAAAGTATTTTTTGTTAAATATTCTTTTTCTAAGTTTGGTAGGGAAAATACATAAAAAATAAAATATTTTTTGTTAATTTTCAAATGATATTGGTTCTAGACAAAAATTAATAAAATTGAAAATAATTTTTCTGTTTTTTCTATGATTATAATTTCTTTTTAGTAGAGATAACCTTGGGTATATTTATATCATATAATATTCATATTTCATTTTTTGAAGAAAAAAAGGCCCCACCCGCAGAGAAGTAACAAATTGGACGAATTAGTGCAAAAGACTTTAATTGCTGGAAATTCCGCAATCAGAAGGCGATTGACTCCGGCGGGCTGAAAAAATCAAATTTGAACTCTTGTTTTTATTTTTATCATTAAACGTGAGAAAGTATAAAGAGAGTCGCTGAGTTAGAGATCCACCGCAAAACCGGCACCGTTTCATTGTCCACTTCTCACCAACCCACGGGGCCCATCCAAACAATGTCAAAATTAAGGAATAAACCACTATTTTTTTTTTATTCGCTAAAATAGCCATCGTCATTTTTTTTCACAGAATAAAACCACTTAGTTAACTGAATTGGCCGGCAGATGTGAGACGTTAAGTTGTGCTTTTTTGCGCTGCTTTCAAAATATTAAAGATTTATTCGCCCAAAAATAATCATTAGTGGTTGATTTGGTACAACTCAAAAACATTAAGGGTTTATACCTTATGTTTGCGCATCAGAACCTATTATAAATATAAACATTTCTGCCCGTTTTTACTTGTACTCTTCACGTTGGTCGGATCTTCAGTATCAAACACGTCAAAACCCCCAGACCAAACAAAGATCTCTCTCTGCAATTACTCGCCATGGCAGCTTCTGCTTCAACAGCCTCGAACACTCCCTTCCTCCGAATTCCCAGCAAAGATCAGATCTTTCTCAAATCTAAGGCTACCCATTTAACCGTCGCCCTTTCTCGAAACCCCTCGAAGCGATCCTCGATCTCATGTTCCGCTGCAAGCCTCCAGGCTCAGCCCACTGTCCAGACCCATATCCCGGATCGGGTGTTCAATTTCGCCGCCGGACCGGCAACACTGCCGGAGAACGTCCTTCTCAGGGCCCAATCGGAGCTTCCCAACTGGCGGGGATCCGGCGTGAGCGTAATGGAAATGAGCCACCGTGGAAAGGAGTTCCTCTCCATCATCCAGAAGGCAGAGGCTGATCTACGGGCGCTCCTTGACATCCCGGAGGACTACGCTGTTATGTTCCTCCAAGGCGGCGCTACCACCCAATTCGCCGCCGTCCCGCTCAACCTCTGCCGACCGGATGACGTTGTGGATTATATTGTTACTGGGTCGTGGGGCGACAAGGCCTTCAAGGAGGCGCAGAAGTATTGCAAGCCGAAGGTGATTTGGTCGGGGAAATCCGAGAAATACGTCAAAATTCCAGATTTTGATGGTCTGGATCAATCCCCAGACGCCAAGTATTTGCATATTTGCGCCAATGAGACTATTCATGGGGTTGAATTCAAGAATTATCCAACACCCAAGAATCCAAACGCCGTTCTTGTGGCTGATATGTCCTCAAATTTCTGCTCCAAGCCTGTTGATGTGAGCAAATTCGGTGTGATTTATGCAGGTGCACAGAAAAACGTTGGGCCATCCGGGGTCACCGTTGTCATAATCCGAAAGGATCTGATTGGAAATGCTCAAGAAATCACTCCTGTGATGCTTGATTACAAGATTCAGTCAGAGAACAACTCTTTGTACAATACCCCTCCTTGCTATGCAATTTATATGTGTGGATTGGTGTTTGAAGATCTTCTGGAACAGGGAGGATTGAAGGAGGTGGAGAAGAAGAACAAGAAGAAAGCTGAGTTGCTGTACAATGCCATTGATGAGAGCAAGGGATTTTACAGATGCCCGGTCGAGAAATCAGCGAGGTCTCACATGAATGTACCTTTCACATTGGAGAAGTCTGAGCTGGAAGCAGAGTTCATAAAGGAAGCAGCTAAGGAAAAAATGGTGCAGCTTAAGGGACACAGGTCGGTTGGAGGGATGAGGGCTTCTATCTACAATGCTATGCTTCTGGCTGGGGTTGAGAAATTGGTTGCTTTCATGAAGGATTTCCAGTTGAGGCATGCCTGATTCTTTCTACAGGATTCAAGTCCCTGGTTTTTTTTAAGGTTGTCTCGGGTCTCTGTTTCTGTTCTGGCTGGTGGGGTAACTTCCTTTTTGGGTTAAATTGCAGATCTGGTGTAGGGAAGTTTATTAGATTTGGGGAGTAGAATTTGCTTAC
Organism: Aquilaria sinensis; assembly: GCA_005392925.1. Lineage (NCBI taxonomy): Eukaryota > Viridiplantae > Streptophyta > Magnoliopsida > Malvales > Thymelaeaceae > Aquilaria > Aquilaria sinensis. The sequence continues at coordinate 94,469 of SMDT01002946.1, read as the reverse complement.
ATTGTTGGTCATGAAATGAAATATTATTGCCTTCACATTTCAATAAAAGGTGACTTGCCAGACCTTTGAATATATCTTGCACCCAGTCTTGCTATTTCAAGTGAGAAGGATGTGGATGCTTCCCATGATTTTGTTAGTGCTCCTGTCTCAAGCATCAAACTTGGATATGCTTTTCAAAAGGTTCTTTGTTCTTATTTCATGGTAGGTATAAACAACTACATCTCCCAACTACCATATATTATTTACGAAATACATAAGACAGCACACTGACATAATTTACATTCATAGTAAAATTGAAAGAAACTTACAGGTACTAGGAATTAGGAAAGCGTGTTGGCACCTTCTTTGTTTGTTTTATTTTGGGGTGTCTCCAACCGAGAGAGGGTTTAGAGCCAGCTGGTCCGGATTTAAGCCAACCCATTTAAGCCAACCCGTTTAACGCATTTTTGTCATTCCGGGTCCTCACCCATGGCCCGGTTTCGGAAAAGACAAAAATGCCTCTGAACCGGTGCTTTGCGAACTTTACCCTCATAGGTCAAATGGAGGGCGTGTGGGCAGCAGTTCGTTTTCTTTTCTTTCTGGTGGAGCAAGGACGTTCGACAGCTTTCAGCGAGTCCGATGAAGCCTCAAACAAGGATCATCTTTTGGTAGATTCTTGTATGAAAGACTCTCATCACTTTGGTTTCTAATGTGGCTGTTTAGGGCAGGGCTGTAAACCAATCAAGTGATAACCAGTAACTTGAGCTTAGTTCAAGCTTTATTGAGTTGAGTTTTATTGAGCTAAAGCCCAAGTTGCATATAGATTTGATACTTTATCGAGTTGAGTTTGAACCATATCAAACTTATGACTATTCTTATATTAAAGAGTTCATTACAAATAAGCCCTCTAAACTTGTAATAATCTCATTAATCATTAATGACACAAATTAGAGTTTTTGTCTATACAAGTTAAAACCATTTGGGGATCAATTAGCTTCTCCAGTTTTGAATGAAGTTATCTTTTGGCCAATATCTTATAAGTGTGACTATGGGTGTAAATAAGCCGAGCTGAACTTGACTTGAAACTTTTGGGTTTGGCTCGAGCTAAATAAATCTCCAAAATGTGGGCTTATGCCTAGCTTGAGAACTTGATAGGCTTGATAGAATTAAGAGTAAATTGTAACTTTTGAAATTTATGGGGTTACATGTAAGTATTATCAAGGGTAAAATGTAATTAATCCTATATAATGACGCTCTCTTTTCATTGGGGTTAATTGAAAGTTTTCAAAACTAGGCAAAGGAGTGTAATTAACCCTTGCTTGATAAGGCTTGAACTTGAGCACTAAGACTCGAGGCTCAACTGAAGCACAAGCTTTTTAAGGCTTAGTTCAAGTAGCCCCCAAGTTTGACCCATCTTAAAGTGCATGAGTTTACTCAAATAGTGCATTAATATTGGGACTTAATTAGAGTAAGATTTTGGTTTTATTTTTATTTATTTTTCTCTACCTGTGATATAAACTAATCTTCTTTTATTATTAACTAATTGAAAAACTAACTTGAGCTTTCGGTGAGCTTAATGTCATGACCATGTCCTGCAAATCAAGACAATGTTAGAGACCGTCATAGTTATGCGTTTAGGGGAGGGTTCTCTAATACTTAAGTTAGTATACTATTTAAGGGTATTGTATGTAGGGAAGATAGTGAAAATTATGTAACTTTTATATTGGTTTTGATTCTATGAAGATAAAGAGTGCTTATCTATATAGGATACTGTAAAGGATTTGAGAAGCCTTGATATTTTGCCACTTGTCTTTGAAGAATGCGCCATATTGATTATGATGTTCTATTCGTCAGTGGTGCCATTTTAATAAGGGAGCGTTTAGAGAATGTTTTGCTGCATGTTCAAATGGTTAACCTTTCCTTTATGGATGTCATATAGCTGCATAAGGAAAGAGGCTTTGGAAACATGTGATGAGTTACATTCATCATGCTCTGACATGCACTCATCATTGCAGGCGATCATCATTACTTCGCTTATGTTCCTACTATGGCCGAGTATGTTAGTTTCCTGAAATAGAAATATGAATAGGAGAGTAGTCCTACATTATGTTGTGGCGAGCAAAGAGAAAATGCCCGTATAATGTGGATGTGCACTATTATTTGCACAAGAAAATGTTCTCTCTTAAACTGTTTTTTTTTTACTAGCACTGGTTTAATAATTACAAGTTACTGCAACATTAATGCAAACAAATTGAGGTAGAGTTTTCTGTTGGGTTTCGGGAGCCAAACAGCGCAGCGGAATTTAACCGAAACCCTCCAGGATCCAAGTGAAATGGAGTAAACCAGGTGTTCGAAAATTTTCATACCTAATTTTCGGTTGAGATCTCTCACTCAACTGTAGAGTCGAATTACAAAACCTGAACAGTTGACGTGTTCAGGCTCTCTATGGTATCCACACGAGCCTCTCGGGATCACCACGCTTCCACCACATCCCGGCAGATGCGTTTCTCTTGCGCTCGCAGTGCTGGCTTGCATCCTCCAAGGAATTGTAAGAGAAGAGTGTGACTGTCCTTTTAGGAGGCTAGGGCAAGGAGACCTACGAATTTCTCACTTAAAAGTTGTATTTATAGTGAGACTCAACTTCCAGGCCTAATGGGTTTCAAAGCCCTAATCCAATTAGGATTTAATTTCGGGCTTAATAATGGCTCAACTCTTGGGCCCATTATTAATACGAAATTAAAGTGAAATCATAACCCAAATAATTAGTCCATGCACTCTAATGATCCAAATAGCTCTATGTGTGCGACCCAATAGGCTCTTGCCATGTTGGCAATGATCATAAATCACATTTATGATCATAAGCAATGAGCGGTGTCTAGCAACACATCATTGCTACCCAAGTGACAAGATTGTCGGTGATTCGACTAAACCTTTATGATCATCACCGATATATGCCATTGTCCCTTTGTCCAAGATATCAAGACTAAGCACGAGACATGGAATGTGTCACTCTCGTATAGCCCAATCTTTGGTTTCTTGATTACCGAGTAGACCAACTTAAACTGATGACATTGATATCGTATATCAACTCATCCGAGCATGGCCATGCATTTTTCTAAGTCTCACTCTATCAAGGGGCCCGAAGATATCACTCCCGTTACATAGGAGGGACAAATCCCATCTTGATCATACAAATCCCTCCGCATGATATGTGACATACCCAATGACCTCCTTCAAGTTCACTCAGTTACGAGCAACAAAGGAAAGTATCAAAGTATGTGACTCACATGTAGGGAACCTTGATGATCTTAGGTCGAAGGACTACATATACCATGATCACTATGAGAATCACTTATGACACTCATATAACGATCCATGTAGTGTTCTCATGGTGGGTCGGTCCAGTACACAAGTTCTCCAACTTGTACCCATATGTAGACTACATATCTTATATTAGTCTCCACATATGCTAGTCATTATGTATTATTGCAACCCGCTCCACAATAATACTAGACTAGGGACGTTTAAGAATATCATTATTTTAGGGTTACAATTATGTTTGTTAAGTTACGCAAAAACAAAACAACAAACATAATTGCTGGATTAATGCCTTAATAAAATATCATGACTCAATGTGTAAAAATACAATCATCTCATAATTGGCTTTTGGGCACAACACTAACATTTTCTTGATCTGCTTTGTAGCTGATGAAAAATGAAGGGTAGTTGGGTTGTGGTGTCTTCACGGAGCATGATGTGCCATGTGGGAAGTTGTGATCATTTGCATGGATGTGGCTTGCATGGAAGTACAAGATGGCAATGGTATGATGATTAACCAGTGAAGCCAGTTTGTGAATCTTTGCTTCATAAATGCTTAAAACCAACAGTGGATAAAGCAGTTTTGCTTATTGTGTAAAAAAGACTTTCCCAATGTTTTGAAGGCATATTCATAATGTTGAAAATCATCTTCTATATAACTAACCACATTTCATGCTCTGTTTCAGTAAATTTTTATATAACGCTTTTGCTATGTTGTTGCAAACAAGTTTTTGTAATCTTATTGCAAACAAGGTTTTGATGTAACATTTGTAATTTACTTTCTGTTTCATTGTTCCATAACACACCTCAGATCTAGCTTTCTGTTTGCTCTTACTGTTAAATTTTTCCCTTTTTTCTTTAACATTGATTTTGCTACTTTCCCTACTATTTTGTTTATATTCATGTAGCATGTTGTTGACTATATGAGGTTTCTTATTATTCTTCAGAAATTTACAAGTTTTCTAATTACGAAATTGGTAGCATTCACATGAATGTTGTTTTCATGTTTTCAGTGGCAGGTATGAATTTGGATTGTTTATCTCCAAAAATAATATTAGCTAAAATATGTGAACATATTGGTTTGTCATGCCCATCATATAGTGTAAAATCTTCTTTGAACAAGTACTACTGCTCTTCACTTCATATAAGTCTTATTCATCTAAATTGATATTTATTACAAGTAAGAGTGCAAATAAAGATGTATTTGGCTAATGAAAGGTAGGCACTAAGAGTGCAAATAAAGATGTAGCAATTTTAGAAATTAAAAATTATGTAGAATGCTTGGGCTTCATTGATTAAATTGTAATGGCACTTGATGACAATTATATAACACAATATCTTCAAACCTCGCATCTGTCCTTGCTCAATTACAACAACTAGAGCAATATACCACTAAATTGGAAAACAAGTGAGATCAATTGTTTAGAAAAATGAAAGATTTACTATGAAAAATATTATACTATGTAAGGAGTTAGAAAAAGAAAGAGGTTTTGACTGCATGTCTTCATATAGTGAAGATGATGAGCAAATTGTCTATTTAGAATAATATTTTATTTTCACGTTATGCTATTGGGGCTATTTAAATAACTTTGTTTCAGAAGCAAATATTAACTTCCTGTATCTACCTAATATTACATATCAATTGAATAAATTATCTATTTAGTCCAATTATTTCTCTCACATGTCCAGATTTTTTTTTCATTATTGTTTAAAATTTAGTTGGGATTCTATTTTTTCTAATTATTTGTAGACCAATGGTGTACTTTTTTATTTATAAATAAGAAATGTCAAAAGCTACATCCTTTTATAAGCAAATACAACATTGTGTCTTACTAGGGAAAAAATGTCGTCCAATTACAGCTATAGAAAATAAAAAATTACCAAAGACAAAGAGAATGAGATATCATAAAATATTTGATAAAAATAAATCTCTAATCAAAATTGCTAAAAAAACATGAGACAGGAATGGGTAGATATTGTTTTACCCCTTCTTGTTTTCTTTGCAATTAATGCTTATTTATTATAGTTATAGCACATTTATTTATATTCTATTTAATTGTTCGAAAAAACCTAACAATGTTTAAAAATTCTCAAATACCTTGGAACTAAAAATGATTAGAAAAAATATTATTTATGTTGGCTTTTTAGAAAGTTTTGTTCATTTATTTATCGATTTTACATAAATTTAATTTTTTAAAATTTGTAGGAGACCAAATTAGAAAACTCAATCTTGGAGGACCTAATCATGAATATGGATTCTGTGGAGCTATGTTCTGTCACAATGAACATATAAAATGGATTTCTAAAGGAAGTCGCCCAAGATTCTCCTTAAGTTGCCAGAATGGATATGCTTTTCTACCCCCATTTAAGCAAACACTTACCTTTTTTAATGAACTTGTCAATAATAATGCTAAAAAGAGATGCTAAATTTTGTCAAAACATCAACATGTATAACTCTATGTTTACATTCATTTCTCTTTGTGCAAAAATTGATTCCAAAATTAACAGAGGGAAAGGTCCATATGTATTTAGCATTCATGAACAATATTATCACCCATAGGATCTTTTTCACCACTAAAAGAAAATTTTCAAAATTTGCACAACTTTACATTTATTATACATTAAATGAGCTTCAAAATAGATGCCAAGCACTTATGAAGATGGAAGGAAAAATGTTGATGTTGAAATTATCAAAATATTGATAACAATGTTGGATAATCATAATGAAATTGTGAAAACTTTTTGGATGATTTCCGATCACACTAATTCTACTCTTACAACATCTTTTGTACTAAAAATTCTCGGGAAAAAACCTCATGAATCCTCTAGCTATGACATTCCTTCATCAAATTGCTGGGCTGGTAGTGGGTGACCCTAGCTAAAATGAAACTTCAAGCCAAAACATAATTGTTTAGTATCAATTAGGAGAACTTCATCAGATAAACTATTTGCATAGATCTTTTATGGCATTACAATATCATTTGCTTTTTAAAATATGCAAATTTACCACTAGTGTATTGGCCATATAGCAATTTTGTCAATAAACTTTTTTTTTTCTCAAATTTACGATTTGTATTTTCTATTGGAACAATTTTACCACTATCCTTTAAAAACATCGATGGTAAATCTGTGGTGGAAAAAAAATAACAATGGAAAAATCGCTCTATGGCTAAAATGATTGTGATAAAATTGTTCCAACAAAAAACATGGATGATAAATTTGAGACAAAGAAAAGTTCAATGGCAAAATTGCTCTATGGAAAATATGTTAGGGGTAAATTTGCACATTTTCTCTTTTTCTTATGGCCAAAATAACTTTTCACTTGATATACCATCTTCACTTGCAACAAAAAAATGTTTAGTTGGAAGAAATGTTGCCATGCAAGAATTTTTTTGCGTATTGAGTTTAGTATAGATGAGCTAAAGAACTTACTTTATTAAAAGGAGGTAGCTTACTCCAATAATATATTGTTGATTCTTTTGTTTGCATTGATGGAAATCAACTCTTTTATATAAGAAATAACAAAAAAGAATTATGATCAGAGATATGGAAATTAAAGATGCAATAACAAGAGGTGATGTTTGTGGCAAAACTATTGGTAAGCAAATTATTTTGTCTTCAAAATTCACCCGTAGTCCTCGTTATATGATATAAAATTATCAAGATGCCCTTGGAATTTGTTGCTGGTGTAGGCATCTTAAGTTATTCATAACACTTATGTGAAATACACAATACCCAGAAACTAATTTACTTACCCAGCATTGAATCAGGCTTCTTTATTTATGCTTCATAAATGACTATATATTTAAATAATATCCAACTGTTATTATTATAAATGTTATCATTTAACCAATCACAACAATAATAACTGCACTAAACTAATCTCAATCAAATTATATAGTTTGAATACAAATATCCATCCACAAAACTCTAAGTGATAGAAGAAACAACTGTTCATGTGTCTTCATCCTCTACCTGGATTGATTCTCCTTTGTCCTAAATAAGTTCACTATAAAAGTGCCTAAGATAATTAACTGTAATGTTGAAATATTAAGTATTCAAAAATAAAAGAAAAATTATATTTACTAAAATTTAAAAATATACCTTTGGGAAGGTTCAATACAATGAACATTAGCAATTGACGCATTTGTGAGAGTAGTTATCGGATGATTATTGAGTTCCATTATGATGGCTCTCTAGTGAATGACCTACTTTGGTCATGTAAGTACATCTAATTAAAGCATTCTTATTTAAATACCTCAAATTAGTTTCTTATTAAGCAAGAAAAGTAAACTAAGTAAGGTTGTTTTAAGTTCCTAAGTGTAAAATGGCTCTAAAAGGCAAAATGAGCAAAATGATAATTTTGACCCAAATGAGTGGCATGGCTGTAATTTTAGTGAAATTATGGTCATGTAAGTAATTTTGACCAAATAAGTTAAGGCCATAAGTTATTCTAACCATTAGAACAAAAAATGAAAGTTGAGGGACTAAATTGCATTAACTAAGAATTAGGGCTATTGTGGCTCTTATGGAAAAAAGGTAAAAAGGCTAGGGTCAAGGAAATAATTTTTTTTTTCCATAGGACAAGTGGGATGGGTAAGGCAAATGGCTGGTGAAGACAAAAAAATATAAATTAAAACCTATTTTAGGGAGTCAGGGGAAATAAGGCTAAAGTTATAATGGAAGTAACTGAAGATAAACAAAAGGAAACCAACTATTCATCATTTCTTTCCAAAACCATTTTCGTGTCTCCCTTTCCCCCATAGCTCTTCTTCATCATTTCTTCAAAATTATACAAAATTCATGCTAAATAGAAGGTCCTAAAGCATATACATCAAGGCTCTAGCTTATTTTTGGTGGTTTGGGTGCATTTGCCTTGTCTCCTGCAAGTTTTGGCTTCAAACCCTAAGGTGAGTTTGTCCATGGGTTTAAATTGGTTCTAAGATTGGAATATGGTTAAGGATGGTCTTAATTCATTGCTTGTAGTGCCCATTTTGCTAAGAATTAGGCTTGAAACTCAAGGAAAACAAATTGTGCAGAAGTGTGCTTTATGTGTACTTAGTGGCTTTGATCTTACTTTGGTTTGAATTTGAGGTAAGCATTTAAGTTAATTCAAGTTAAATTGATGTATTTCATGCTTGATTTATGGATTATGAGTGATATTTGAGGTGCCTAAATTATGGAAATTCATGGCAACCAAGTTAGATGAGAGGGCATGAAAAATGGCAAAAAGAAACAATTTAGGCGCACCTCTAAATGTGGTGTGATCACACTCCCTGGCTGGTGTGATTGCACTAATTCTAGAATTGGTGCCAAACTTGAGATGACATGGCATCACATATGGGGTGCGGTCACACCATGCATTATTTTTTGCCTAAGATGCCACCTACGTAAGGGTGGTTTAAGAGGGCTAAGTTTGGTGGATAAGTAAGGGTACCCTAGGGAAGAATTAAGGTGCCAAGTAAGGGCTAAGTAAGGTTGGGTTTCTGTAATGACCTAACTATTGGGTCGGGTCATGGACCTTGGGGAATTAGACTATAACCTAATAAAGCCCCAACTAAGGGAGTCCGAGTCTAGTTTGAAGAATTTGGTGAAGTAAAGCCACTAAGGCGATTACCTTACACAATAAGCAAAGAAAAGTCTGGTAACTAATGGGAGTGGGTGATGAACTACTCTAAGGCCCGTAAGTGGGACTTAAGGGGGATATGTGGGCCAGTGTCTCAAGTACCTCCATTATTTGACCTCACGGCAAATCTAAGACACCTTTGGGTGTAAGAAGTCCTAAGTGTTGTATGTTGCATATTATTCGTTCATGCATTTCATTTATTGTTATTTTCTCATTTGTGGTTGCTTGTTGGATGCTTGGATTTTTATTTTCCATATGCATTTGTTTGCTTGAGTTTTCTCATATGTGCTAAGGGACCCTTTACTGAGTATAACAACGTACTCACTCCTTAAGTTTATTTGTGCAAGTACCAACCCCAGGCCCAACAACTAGGTGGATATTTGTGGGCAAAATTTCACTCTTTTGTAGGTATTTATTTTACTTGGAACTTTGTGTTTCTACATTACTTATAAGCTAAGTTTTGTACTAAGTGTTTGTGCCTTGACAGTCTAAGAGCTAAGTATTGCACAAGGAAAAGTGAGGTCTTTGCACTTGGAGCTTGATAGCTTAAGGTGGGAGCTCAAGTAGATGATCTAAGTGGTATTTTTTCACGTATATAAAGTACCTTATGTGTTAAGACAATGCCACTTTTTGGATGCATTGTGTTGTTTGACACTTGAGTTACTTTTGGGTATATGCTAGGGTTAAAGAGTGTGTACAAACTATTAGTTGAAGTTTAAGTAACTAGTGTTTTGTTGTCTTGGAACATTTTAAATTTATTTTAAATAAAATGCTCAAGCGATGTTTTCTTGACTTATTTTATTTATTTAAGTCGATTGCTAGGACAAATGCATGTATATATTCTTGGAGGGCAGGTTAAATAACTAGTTGCACATAAATTGTTTTAATTTACTAACAAGTAATAGTTAGTCAATAGTAATTAAATGGGATCATAGTCCCTAAGAGCATACAAGCTAACTAATCAGGGTATTGGGACCTTGTTCTGCCATAGTTTGGTATCAAAGCAGGTCAATGGTCCTAGTAGAGGCAATAAGTGAACTAAGATCTAAGTATTCCATGTGCTAAGAGTATTTAGTACTGCTTATAAGTTGCTCTAGGTGTGATCTTCTGGCTTTGGATGCATGTATCATGGTGAACACTTAGTCAGGTGTTAATTCTGAGGCTTAAGTTCTTAGTGAGGGAACTAGTGACTCCAATAGGGTGGATATGAGGGAAGTGGTAGCTTTGTTGCATAAGCTCAATGACTCGATGGACCGGATGCTACATGGCATGGTCATCCTACTTGAAGTGCATGCTCAACCTCCGAGTGGAGGAGAAACCTTGGACCCTAATGGGGTAAGGACTAAAGTGCACCGAGGCCTACCGGTTCACCAAGTCAGGGGAGAAATTCCCCACCCCAAGTGCAAGTGCAAGGCCAAGAGCAAGTGCAATAGCGTGTTCATGTGAACAGTAAGGCGGATAGTGGAGAGGAGGATGAGGAAGATATTCACCCTCATAAGAGAAGGAGGAGACCCAATATTCTGGACCACATGTGGCTTATCTCTATATGCCAAGACCTTAACACTCCTAAGTTTAACGGCATAAGTGTTCGTAAAGTGGCCGAAGGTTGGTTGTACCAAGTTAGAGATATTTTTTAGAAAATAAAATTGGATGACAAGGCTAAAGTAGATTTAGTATCTTTCTTCTTGGAAGGCAAGGCATCCTTGTGGAGGAAAGATGTCATGGAGAGGCTTAAGTCTTTTAATGACAACTGACCTATGCAAAGGCCTAAGGAACTTGATTGGGCTGAACTTGAGAAGGAATTTCAGAATGAATTCTATAGTGAAGTAGCCCAAAATCAAAAGAGGATAGAATTTGATGAGTTGGTCTAAGGGAGTATAACAATCCATGAGCATGAAAGGAAATTTAATTCTCTTTTCTAGTATGCTCCTCATATGGCTAAAAAGGATGAACTTAAGGCAAAGAAGTTTGTTCGTGGACTTAAGGCAGAATTGAAGATTTTCTTTGTAGTTGTTTGAGTTTAGACCTATCATGAGACCTTTAAAGGCCTTGGATTTAGAAAATGAGTTGTTAGAGGAAAAATTGAAGGACAAGGGCATTAAGCCAAGGGTCTCGGTGCACACGAAGTTATTGGGCAAAAACCCCAACCTAGGATAAGACCAAGGTCTTTCCAAGAAAGGCAAAAAGAATGGGAAGGCCTATTGCTCAAAGAGTAAAAAATTTCATGGTAACAATCCTTACACCTTAGGGATTGACCTGCATAATTACTACTGCTAGCTTGGACATTAGGCTAGGAAATACCCAAGGATTAGGCAAGAACAAGGCCAAGGAAGGGCTAGAGCCTCAGGAGCTGGAAATGTACCTACTGGAGCCCTTGTGCAACCATGTTCCTTCGCTTTTACAGGCTAGGTACCTAGGGAGCTGACAACCATGCAAGGTAACTTTAATGTTTAGAATAGTAGTATTAAGATTTTGTTTAATACCGGTGCTACTATTTTTGTCAGTTCTTTGAGCATGGTTGTTAGGCTAGAATTGTAAAGGACTTTGATGGATGAAATTTGATTTATTAGGACTGCATGGAAAAACATAATCATTACCAACAAAATGGTTAAAGGGTATCCTTTGGAGTTAGAGGGTCATAGGTTTTTGTGTGACCTTTGGGTTATAGCTTCGATCCTATATAATGTTGTCATAGGTTATAGTTTTGCCATTGACTACCTTGACAAAGGAGACGCAGAAGTTTGTTTGGACTTTTGAGTGTGAGGAAAGTTTTTAGGAGCTTAAATGGAAGTTGACTTCTGCTCCCATCTTAATCCTATAGGATCCACATAAGACATTTTAGTTTATACTGATGCATCTGGGACAGGATTAGGATGCGTGTTAATGTAGGATAAGCAGGTGATTGCATATGAGTCTAGCTGCTATGTTTTTCTTAAAGCTCTGGAGACACGACCTTATGGGAAGGTCCTTTAAAATCTTTATGGGTTATAAGAGTTTGAAGCATTTCTTTACCCAAAAAGACCTAAACATGAGATAGAGGAGATGGATCAAGTATATTAAGGACTATGTGATGGCCAAAGATATCACTATACTTTGGAAAATTCAGCACATGGCAGAGGTTATCACCTCCAAATAGGACCCATTTTTGGCACTACAGGAGTATGTCTTGGCCTCTTTTATGAACCTCGTGATTTACCTAGGTTAGGTAACATGGCTGATATCACTATACTTTGGAAAATTCAGCACATGGCAGAGGGTATCACCTCCAAATAGGACCCATTTTTGGCACTACAGGAGTATGTCTTGGCCTCTTCTATGAACTTCGTGATTTACCTAGGACAGGTAACATGGCTGATTACACTAAAAAACCTTGACTAGTATCAAAATACTCAATCAGCAACAAGGTACCATGTCATGATCGCAAAATGTTGTAATTTCCTGCCATGTGTCTTGATATGACTAGAAGAATCGAACTAAGGTTCAAGGCAGTCTATAAAGCAAGGAGGGCACCCCCTTTTATATATTGTAAGAGTAGTTGGCAAGGTAGTAACGGAGACAGTAGAAGAGCATGGAGAATGATGACAAGCACTAAATGGCAACGTCGATAAGAAATGAGGCAGTAATCAGCGACAAAAAAATGGATTGTTACCAGATGATTCTCGCCACACAAAGTGAATATAGGGATGAGATTACCTCCAAAGGGAAGTTACCAGTGGTGACCGTACCACTACATCCAACTATTGTCGATGATCCTCAAACAAAATCCTATCAAAAGTTAACTAATGTGGAAAAGGTGAAGAAAGAGACCGTTATAACCACCTGTACCATCACCACCTAATTTCTGGAAGTAGAAAGGAAGCGAAGTATAAGGGAGATCACGTGGATTATGCCTAGCAACTTTAACAAATAGCTTAAAAAAGAGTACAGTTTGATGATCAGAATTCCGCATGATGATCCCCTCTTAATAACAGCTCAGGTTGATGGCTGGGTTGTAAAGCTGGTGTTGTGTGACAATAGAACCAATATTAAGATCTTGTTTGACCACAAATTCACAAACTTGCACATTCCTCTATGAAAGCTGGGAAAGATGGTATAAACCACAAATGATGTGTGCAACACTGAGTTAATTGCTTTAGGATGGGGCAAACTCCCCCGACACTAAAAAAAATCTCGTTGAAAGTAACGATTTACTTAGCGCTTGTGCAATGATGAAGTTCATAATGATTAATGCCCCATCCCTATATAATGCCATCCTCGAAAGGCATACCCAGGTAAAATTCCACATAATGGCTGACATTAAATACTTGATGATGACATTTGCCACTGATAAAGGGGACATTCACATATACATAGATCAAGCTGGATTAAGAAAGGTATTTGCTAAGTCGTGGAAAATGTATATTGGACGACAACTTTAGAATAGAAAAATGTATAGCCAAAACCATACCCTGAAGAAACAAAAGATCATGATAAGATAAAACTAGAAGAATTGGAATTGATCCCGGGACTATATACCAGAATAGGTGTAAGCTTATTCGAGTAGGAAAAAAATGAGCTGTGGTCCTTAATTTTGAACAAAGATCTCTTTGCTTACTCCCTGAAGGACATGCCATACAGTAGCCTAGATGTCATCCAGCATAGCCAAAAAGTGAAACCAAATGCCAGGGCAGTTTAGTACAAAAATTGAAACATAAGCCCCTATAAAAGAGCTTCCATAGAATAAGAGATCCAACAACTTTCACAAGCAACGGTGATAAGGGAAGTCAAATACTCAGATGGGCTAAGTAATGTCGTAATTCTAACAAAGGAAATGAGTAAAAAACTGCAAACATGCATTGACTTTACAAATTTGAATAAGGCTTGTCCGAAGGATTCTTATCCATTTCCCTCAACTGATCACTTGGTGGATTCAACGTTTGAATACAAGAGTTTGAGTTTCTTGGATTCCTTCAACAATTAACATCAAATATGCATAAATCCTGATGATGAGGAAAAGATGTCCTTTATAACCGATGAAGGAACATTTTGTTATGTGCATATGTCATTCGGTTTGGAATATGCAGGAACAACATATCAATGCCTAATGGACAAGGTGTTTGTCAGACAAATATGCAGGAAAATTGAAGTTTATGTAGATGACATCATCATCAAAAGCAAACTCCATGAAGCCCATATATGAGATCTACGGGAAATCTTCTAGTAATTAAGAAAATTCGGCGTACGGCTAAATCCTGAAAAGTGTGTATTCAGCATTAGGGCCAAAAAATTATTGGGTTTTATTGTTTCAGAAAAAGGAATTGATGTAAACTTGGAAAAAATAAGAGCTATCCTTGATTCTCAAACTCCTCAAACAATCAAGGAAATACAAAGACTTACTGAAAGAATAACAACACTCAGTTGTTCCATTTTGAACTATAGTGACCGATGTTGTCCATTTCTTAATGTTCTAATGGATTCAAGAAGAAGTACAGGGTCAGGACAAAGTATCGAATGTTGGAACAAAGAGTGACAATGTGCTCCAGAGGAGTTGAAAGGTATGTAACAACTCAAGTCTAAAATCGATCAACGAAACACCTAAGTGCTTGGTGCTTGTGCCTTGGAACTTAAGCCTATGTATTCACATAAAGCTTCCCACATTTCAACCATATGGGATATGAGGGTGTTACAAAGCCCCCCTTATGTACCCAATGTCCTTGTTGGGCTACCTCAAGCTACATGGTCCCCTAGACCAATAACCTCTTCAATCAGATTACTTGACCTCGACTAAGTAATCTCTCTAATCCAGGGTTAGCCCTGGTAGAGGATGAATGTACACACCCACTATGCCACATCATCATGGTCCCAGGTTAGCTTTGATACCATATATAATGACTCAAGTCCAGAACTGGTCAACGGAACACCTGCTTACACCACATGGGCTATCCTTTGTAAAAGGATAAGTGCTAGATGCTTATGTTTCAGAGCTTATGTATATATATCTACATAAAATTTCCCACATTTCTCCCATATGGGACATGGGGGTGTTACAGAATATTTGACTAAATTGTTTACACTTTGGCAGCCCAAGGAAGAAGAACCGTTGGTACTTTATATTTCTGTAAGTGAAGAAATAGTCAATTCAGTACTAGTGCATGAAAAGCATGATGGACAACAATGGCCCGTTTGTTACGTTTGTAAATCTTTACACAATGCCAAAGTCAACTACCCCATCCTAAAGAAAGCAATCTACATACTTGTTTTGGCTAGACGAAGACTTTGGCCATATTTCCAGAGGCAGAAGATCATTGTCCGGAGTAATTTCCCATTAAGAAATGTCATGAAGAAAGTAGATCAATCAGGTCGACTATCAAAATGGTGCATCGAGCTGGAGAAGTATGACATCACTTATGAACCTCAAATAGCAACTAAAGCTCAAGGCCTGGTTGATTTCATTGATGAAATACTAAAAGTAATGGAGGATATGACCTTGTCCTCCATAGATGAAGAGCCTAAATAGACGTTGTTCATGGATGGGGCCTCTATCATCAAGGTGCTGGGGTAATCCTAAGAGGAATCGAAGGTATGGAAACCTCTAAGGCCATAAGGTTCAATTTCCCCATAACCAACAACATCACCAAATACAAGTCTCTGATTGTAGGATTAAAGTTAGCTGGGACGTTGGGTTAGAAAATGTTTGGGCATACAGTGACTCTCAATTAATGGTTCATCGACTAAAAGAAAAGTACAAGGTTAAGCAGACAATGCTCAAGAAATACTTTGAATTTGCCAAAGAACTTATCAAAAGGTTTGATCTCGTGCAAATAGAAAAGATCCTCATAAAAGAGAATGCCCAAGCTGACGCCTTGGCCAAAACATTAAAACAATGGGTCTACTTAGAAAAGCCAGGCATTGATGTCATGGTGATGACGAGTATAGACAATGGATGAAGGTTGTTGATATGGAACTTTCTAACAAGCAGATAGGTTCTAGTAGAACCTTGAGAAGTTGTGTAGGCAAAAAAAAGTGTAGGAAGGTATTTCCTCATAAGTGACGAGTAGTACAGAGAGGGGTACTTGAACCCCCCTACAAAAATGCGTTGGAGAAGAGGATGTATAAAGTGTCATCAGAGAAGTACACGGAGAGGTATGTTTATCCGACATTGGCACCAACGCTTTAGCCGGACTAATCTTACGGTAGGGATATTTTTGGCTTACTTTTAGGAAGGATGCATGGAGATATGTACAAACTTGTGACAAGTGCCAAAGACATGCTCTGGTACAATGGATTCTTTCTGAAGAGGTGAACTCAACAAACTACCATCGCCTGTTTGCTGTATGGGGCATCGATCTCATCGGGCCTTTTCCTTGTGGCCCCCGGATGACTGAAGTATTGCATGGTTTCATTAAACTATTTAGCCAAATGGATTGAAGGTGAACCAATAGCATGTATAATAGCTAGAGATATTCAAAAATTTGTTTGGAAGAACATCATTTGAAGGTACGGGTTACCGAGAATCTTGGTTGCGAACAATGGCACACAATTTGTCGATAAAAGGTTTCAAGAGTTCCTTAATAATCTCGGGATAAAAATACATTTCACCCTAATAGCGTATCCATAGAGCAATGGTCAAGTAGAAGTATCCAATTAAAACCTTAAAGATGGGATCAAGAAGAGGTTAAAGGAAGCTAAAGGGAAATGGCTCGGGGAGTTGCAAAGCATACTATGGAGTTACAAAACCACTCATCAAAACTAAACAAAAGAGACCCCTTTTGTCTAGTATATGAAAGTCAATCTCTAATTCCTATCAAAGTAAAACATATTTCTAAAGGGTACAAATCTTCAATTTCAAAAAGAACGAAGTGGTTCTTAGAGTAAAACTAGACCTGAAAGAAGAACATCGGAAAAATGTAGAACTAAGAATAAAGGCTTTTTAGCAAAGAGTTGCTACGGCTACAACCTCAAAGGGCAAGGCTAAAAATATAAAATTCAAGGACCTAGTTCTTTGGAGAGCTGAATTAGGACCTTGAAAAACATCCCAATGAGTTCTGCGTGCCAATTGGCGAGGGCCTTATCTCATAACTGAAGAAGTAAGACCTGGGGATTTGAGAATCCAAGATGGTTTTGTAGAAGATTTGAAGAACAGTTGGCATTCTGATTGTCTTAAAAACTATTACACCTAATGGCGATTGAAGAATGTACTTAGAAAATGAAAATATATAGCCCAGGGTAGCCCTTTTGTTTTTCCAAATTTTCAATAAAGGTAACAATTTCCCTTAAAAGTATAAAGTCATGCTTTTTTAGTTTGACCAGAATAACAAATTTGAGGCACCGAGTAAATAGAATTCAATAGAATTTTTGGATGAACAATAGAACTAATTCCAAAAATTGTAAGAAACAAAATTAGGATCCTCTGTTAAAGAAAGGAAAACAGAATTTGCAGCAATTTCAATTACAACAATTGAAAAGAACTAGCACATGAACACGAATAAGCTTCAAAAGAACTGTTGTTTTCCTCTTCTTCTTCTCCTTCGTCTTCTTATGTGAGAAGGGCAACTAGGGTAGGGCTTAAGAATTCTTTTCAAGACCATGATAAATGACTACCCGAATGTTTCAAAAATGCATCTAGGAAAAGAAAAACAATCCAAAATTATAATTTTATAAAGGAACTTATGACCATTATGATCATTAACCACCAGGATATCCTAATTGACAAATATTTTGGTTGCATACATCGAATATAAAAGGCACTTTCTAGAAAATTCATTTGAACAACAATTTATGCAAATCATTACAAAGTAAAATTAAATAAAATATTTATAGAATAGAAAGTCAAGCATAAAAACTATTAGCACTCTTACCTCCATGTTGTTAGCTCAAGCGCAATCAAGAGGAGTGTGAATTTATTGATTTTTGAAAATAATTGAAATTGAGTTTTTGATATCTTAAAACAATATGCAATTCAAGAATAAAAAATAAACCTATTCTCACTAGAAAAAGCTACCAAAATAATCCTTTACTTTGAAAACTTTTCTAGCAATTACCAACAAGTTGATGCATTTTAATTGGTTGATCTTCACTTCTAGTTACTATGGTAGTTACTGCTTCTAGAATTTAACAGGTTGGTTTGTTCCGACCTCTTACCTTAAGGACTCCTATAGCTAAAACATCTCAGTGAAAAAATATTTCCACGAAACAACTGGTTAGACGTTTCTAACCTATTATTTTTGCTTTTTAGCATGCTAACTTGCATATTTTCACATCTTACCAATGTATTACAACACCAAATCAACTTGCTGCTTATCTTTGCCATGAAATACTTATAAGCAACATATAAAAATGTCTAAATTCCTTGCACACTTAAAACAAACACATTAGTTCTTCATAAATGTTTTGTTATCACCAAATTCTAAGTTAATTGATTGGAAAAAATCTAACACATGTGATTTCATGTATGTGGATATCATGACCAAAATATTGTGCTCATCTGTCACGTTCAAAATAGCATCGTAATTGATGATGTCAACTCTATCTCCCCATAATAGAACCTCAATTACTGCACCACTACATATATGAAAAGCATATTGCATTATAATACAAATAAAGCAGTAAAATAAAATTATTTAAGTAAATTACATACTCATGACTCATCAAGTATAAAGTACACCTCTGTGTAGTATCACTATCATTCATATGCTAAACAGTAAGAGGGTGTATTTCCACAACTTCCCTATAACATCTATATTGATTGTTAATATACTATAAGAAAATAAAAACATGCAAATATGTTACATTTAACTTATAATATAGTATATAAGTTTTACAAACTATATTCAAATAGGCAAAAACCTGTGCAGTTAATGTTGAGAGGATGCTGTGTTTTGACATCTGAGTACTGAACAAACTCAAACTATACAGACAATCACTAGGCACTTGACTCAAAGATTTGCCCTTTGAAAAGAATATCTTTAAGGGCCACATAATAGGTCTAAAAGTAGTTTATGTAAAGAAAACATTGAATTTTTTAACAACCTATACACTACCCTCATCAATGACATTACGACACTTATCAACATGCTCATTCAGGATCCTTTCACATATATGGCCATTCTACAAAAAAAAATTATAGTTACATTAAGAAAACAATGGGATCACAACTATGATAATTCAATCTTTATGTACTTTGAAATTGTACATTTGAATCTAGAAGGATCATTTCTATCCCCATGAAGTATTAATTTGTCATCCTAATTGCAACCTAAACATATGTGACACAAAACTTTAAATACCAATTGATGAAGGGCCATTAAGCTCAGAGCCAACAAAGACATCCTAAGACCCATTGAAGATAAGCATAAGACCTCTTCCAAGGAAAAATGCCAAAGAAACAAAAGAGGCATTCCAAGTGCTCATCTTGGCATACTTGTAGCCCATCATAGAGCCATCATAAACCATCTTATAATCTAGCCAAGCCCTTTCTGTCCAGGACCTCAAGAACTTCAAGTCATATCATATAATGAAGATTCAAGCTAGAGAAACAATGGAAAGCTCATCAAACATAGGAGGCCCAAGCCAAAACCTCAAGTGATAATTGGAGTGCATCTAAAGCCTTTTAGGAGCCTTTCTAGGCTTCTTTGTATACCTAAGCATTTATACTCAATTTTCTTAGTTAGTTTGTTTTTCCATATGCTATTTAGCTAAGTAACAAGTTTGGAACACATGGGACATATGCCACACGGATTTTGTGTTGAGGGGTGTTCATACCATGTTTTTCAGAGCCTAGTTTGACTAGGGTTGCTTCTTTTTTCTAGGTTTAGGGTTTTTCTTTTATTCAAGCTGTGTAAGGTTAAAAACCTTATTTTCTAAACTATAAATTAGGCCTATATTTAGTGGTTCTGACATACAAATTAATAACATTAAAGTTACTTTGAGTAATACTCTGCTCTTTTGTTCTTTCTAAACTTTTTGGTGAACTAGTACAACAAGTTCTTCACTTCCAATCAAATTTCTTCTAAATTCCTTTCTACAATTCTACTTCTCACTTTTGCTTTTTTTTTAACATTTTTTCTATTTCCCTCAATCAATTTATTCTTCTTAGACCAAGTTGGTGGAATAGACTTTTGGGTATGCTTTGGAAATAGTATCTGTGGGCAGTAAGTAACACATCAAGTGGTATCAGAGCCAAAGTTCTGTAAGTAGGACCTATATATCTTATCCCCTGTGTTACTTACCTTTATTTGATTATGTTGTTGCATTATTTCCTAGTTTGGAAAAAAAGATTAATAAGATTAAATTTGCATTCAACAATTCTCTTCTCTCTTGTTCTTTCTCAACTTTTTGATGCACTAGTGTAATAAATTCTTCTCTTCCAATCAAATTTCTTCTAAATTCCTTTCTACAATTCTACTTCTCACATTTTCCTATATTTTTAACTTCTTTTCTTCATTCAAATGGTATCAAACCAAGTTAGAGGAGTAGACTTTTGGACATGCTTTGGAACAAGTATTCATGGGCAATATGCAACATATCAAGTAGTATCAAAGCCAAAGTTCCACAAGTAGGACCTATCTATCCTATACCTTGTGTTATTTACCATTATTTGATAGTGTTCTTGCATTATTTCATTGATCCTAATTTTTTTTTCTTTTTCATATTCCTTTGTGTGTGTTCAAAGTGCCTTCAACCGAGCCCTTTTTTGTTCTTCTTCATTCAAGTCACCCAAGTGTTGTTTCCATTCAATGTTCCTTTATGATTTGTATCCTAAATATCTAGAGAATGCCAAAAATAGTTCATTCCCATTTTTTTTAAGTTGCATTCCTGTTCATCAAGTTACGTCCTTTCAATACAAGTTACAATCTCTGTCCTGTTGCAAGGTCATGATTCCATCATTTTCTTTTTTCAGCAAAAAGTGTTTCAATGTTCTAAAAGGCCAAGTCCAGTAAGGAAATCAATAAATATTAACCAAACGAAGGCTAGAAAAGACTTTGAAAGAAGGAAAGCTTCTATTTTCAACAAAAACCCTAGTTGCCTAAAATTCTAATCTTAAGAACCCTAATTTTCTCTCTCTTGTTCTTTCAATTTTTCATTGAAAGAAAATCCTATTCTTACCTTTGCTTATCTTTTCAAAGTGCTTTCTAATCTATTTTCTTTGTTTCAAGAAGGACTTTTAAAGGTTTTGAAGGGTTTAAAGTGCTTGTGCGCTTTAAGTAGGTTGGATTAGAACTTAGGAGTTTTGATTGTTTGAGCAACTCTCCAGTAAAAAAAAAAAAGAGAAAAAGGATGTTTGTGAGGGTCTTTGATTTTAGATATCAGGTCTAAAGAAGCTGGCCGAGACATAAAAGAAGAAATGAAGGCTTCCCCTATGCAAGCCAATGTTGACCTAAGTTCCAAACTCCAAGCCATGACAGAGAGAATGGAGAGGTTGGAGGAGACCAATACCAGGCTTGAGCAAAGTGCTTCCAAGGCACCCCAAAGAGGCATCCTAGGCCACCTACTTGAAGCACCTTTGAGGAAAGACCCATATACAAACCGTAAAGTCACCAATTATGAAGATGATGACCTTAAGAGTGTGCTACCACTACTACCACCTAGGAGACCAGTGAAGAGGTCACCATTCAAGAGGAGGAGTGACCTGGAGGTATTCCATGAATGGGTTGCCAAGTTAAATATGATCTTTGGGTGCTATACTTATCCCAATGACAAGAAGGAAAAGATTGCTACTTGGGAGTTTACTAATTGTGCTATTGCTTGGTTCATGCATAACAAGGGAGCACCCTTATGCACATTCTAGGAGTTCTTGAAGACATTGAAGCTAAGGAGCGCAAATTGGCACATTCAAGCATCTTTTGGAGATCCTATGCCCAAGTTTAAGCAAAAAAGGCTTTGTTAATGTTTTCTACCCTACAAGTGACCTCATCCATCAATTTCTAGACTTTCCATGTAAGAAAAGCAACCTATGTCTCAAGGGAAGGTCGTGACACCAATGAAAGCATCAAAGTGCACTTATAAGTCCTAAAGGTGCAAGTTCAAGCTTAACAGGTCCATGGCCATTCAAATGGAACTATTTCAAGTCAGTATGCCTTTATTAAGTTATTTCCTAACTATTTCAAGCCAAGAGATGGCAACATATTTGGAGGGAGGACAAATGGCCAAGTCTTTGTTTCATCATGCTCAAATAAAGCCTAAAGGGAGTCTGAATTATGTCAATTCATATCTATGGTGGCAATGGCATATATTAAGATTTATTCCAACATATTTTGTCACATATTATGCAAGGAAAACCTAGCTAGCATCTTGCATATGTTCTATACACCTAGATGTGCAATTCCAAAACTTAGAGTGCACACATGGACCCTTGGAGGCTCTTTTCGAGTCATCCCATACCATTTCTTCATATGGAAAGATTTTTCATGTCCAAAAGCTCAAGGACTCTCAAACATATCATATTGAAGAGCCTCAAGCTGGAGGAACCTTGGAAAAATGCCCAGACCTAAAAGGCACAAGCCCGAGCCCTAAGTGACACATAATGCGCACCCCAGTGCGCACCTTGGGGTTTTAAGGCTACATCATTTCTAAGACTTTTATTTTTTTTATTTTCTAGTTTAATTGTATTATTTAGTTTATTATTTAGTGTGGAAACATGTTTGAAGCACATGGGAATTTAATTGGCTAAATTTCCCACATGTTTATGACCAAACCAAGTTTTAAACCCTAGTTTGACTAGGATTTCTCTTTTCAACTAGGTTTAAGATTTCTTTTGCTTCTAAGGTCAAATAACCGTAGTATTTTGGGCTATAAATATGCCTTATTATGCTTGTAAACATACAATTTCAAATAATACGATATTGCGTGAGAGTTATTTTCTTTGGTTTTTTTAGAACTTACCTTGATGCATAAGAAAGCTTGGCTTTCTTTGTTTCATACTTCTTGTTTCTAACCAAAGGTTGGTTAGGGGTAGGGGTCAAATTCCACTCTCTTGGTTTGTTATTTATGGAAATTGTTAGCATTTTGGGCGCGTTTCTTGGTCCTTATACCAACAGAGTTTGCATCATTAGTTGACTCAGGTTTTGAACTCTAGCAAAGAAACTAAGAGGAGCCGGTGCAAACATGGCAAGAATTGAAGACTATGATGAGGAAGAGATTTGTGCCAAAGTACTATCAAGGGAAGCTACACCAAAATCTCCAAAGGCTAAATTAAAGGATCAAGTCTATGGAGGACTACTTCAAGGAGTCAGAGGTGGCCTTAATGAAAGCTAACATTGAGGAAGATTAAGGAGCCACCATGGCCAAATTCTTACATTGCTTAAACCCTGACATTGCCACCTTAGTACCTTGTGTGGAGCTTGATGATATGGTGCATACAACTATTCGGATAGAGAGGAACCTCAAGAGGAGAGGTGCAACAAGGTTTTCTACAAAACCAACCCTAATCCAAGACCAACAAGGAGCAATGATAGGAGAAAAGAAGAGCCAAGGAAGAGGGACTTCAAAGCCAACCGAGGCACCATTCAAGAGCCAATCTCAAAGGCCTCAAGAAAGAAGTCTTGAATCTAATTTTGGAGCTAGAAACTGAGACAATATTTATTTCAAGTGACAAGGTAGGGGGTATCTAGCAAGAGCTTATGTCAATCAAAGGACTATGGTACTCAATGGTGTTGGAGAAGTGGTCATAGATGAGAGTGATAAATAGAAGCATGAAGAAACAATCATGAAGGATAAACCCGAGATATACCTTGTGGAAGAAGGAGTCACATTAGTAGCAAGGAAAGCCTTGAATGTTCGTATCAAGGAAGACCACAACCAAAGGGAGAGCATCTTCCACACTGGGTGTTACATTGGAGGCAGGGTATGTAGCATGATTATAGATAGAAGAAGTTGTACTAATGTTGCTAATGTTACTTTGGTTAAGAAATTACAACTGTCTACCACAAGACATCCAAGACCTTAGAAGCTTCAATGGTTCAAGAATAAAGATAAGGTGAAGGTAACATAGCAAGTTATGGTAGCCTTTAAGATTGGAAGATATGAAGATGAAGTGCTTTGTGATATTGTTCCTATGGATGCAAGCCACATTCTTTTGGGAAGACCATGAAAATATGACAGGAAAGTCATATATGATGGTTTTAAGAATAGATACTCTTTCCACTTTAAAGATAAAACCATCACATTGGCATCTTTTCACCATAACAAGTCATAGAGGATCAATGGAAGATTCATGGTGAAGCTAAGAAGAAAATCAATGAGAGGAAAAAGAGAGATGAAGGCTTGAATGAAAAGGGAAAAATTGAGATATTAAAAGAGGATGTAAGGTGAGTGACCTTGAAGGAAAGAAGACTATTAAAGTTCATGAGGTAAAAGTTGAGTGAAAAAAATAGAGCTTGATAATAAAGATGAATGATGTGAGGAAAGCCTTCAAGCACAAAAGCCAATGCTTCTTTTACTTTACAAAGAAACTTTGTTTTGATCTAGTAACTTAATTAACACACTTTCTAGTGTTATTGTTTCTTTGTTGAAGATTGTTGAAAATGTCTTTCCCAATGATCCAAGTGGACAACCACCGTTGAGAGTCATTGAACATCAAATAGATCTCTTTCCTGGAGCTCCCATTCCAAACAAACTAGCCTATAGGAGTAACCCTGAGGAGACTAAGGAGATTCAAAGGCAACTTGAAGACCTTCTTTCAAAAGGATATATGAGGGAAAGCTTGAGCCCTTGTGTTATGCCTGTGATCTTAGTGCCTAAGGAAGATGGATCATGAAAAATGTGCATGGATTGTAGGTCAGTCAACAAAATCATTGTAAAGTATAGACATCCCATTCTTAGACTAAGTGACATGCTAGATAAGTTGAATGGATTCGTTACATTCTCTAAGGTTGATCTTTAAAGTGGTTATCATCAAATTAGGATGAAAGAGGGGGATGAATGAAAAACTGCCTTTAATACGTAATTCAAGTTATATAGTGGTTAGTGATGCCATTTAGTTTATGTAATGATCTTAGGACTTTTTTTAGACTCATGAATCATGTTTTAAGGGAGTTCATTGGAAAGCTTGTGGTTGTTTACTGTGATGACATTTTAGTGTATAATAAAAGCTTGTATGAGCATGTTGATCATCTAAGTCATGTGTTAAAAACTTACGAGCCCAAAAGTTGTTTAGAAGTGCTTATTTTGTACTAACCATGTGATCTTTCTTGGTTTTATTTTGAGCTCCAATGGTGAAGACGTTGATCAAGAAATGGTAAGGGCAATACAAGAGTTGCCAACACCTAAGTCTATTTCTGAGGTGAGATCTTTTCATGGCCTTACTAGCTTTTGTAGGAGGTTTGTAAAAGATTTCTCAAGCATTGCTGCACCTTTAAATGAAGTAGTAAAGATGAATGTAGGCTTTAAGTGGGAAAAGGCATAAGAAGATGCATTTAGAACACTTAAGCACATGTTAAGTAATGCACTTGATAGCCGAAGGGCCATCTCCTCTACCAGTGCGTACTTCCTGCCGAAAGTATGATCAGGAAGCCTGGCGTCACCCGAAAAAGACACTATCACTGACCTCGGAAGGAACGGAGCCAAGCACTCTAAGCTTGGAACTTTGGCAAAGAACGCTAGGGATCGCAAAAATCATGCCGGCTCCCTCGGGGGACCGAACGGATCGCCTTCGGTTACAGAGAATTAGCTATCGCAAGCAGAAGGGAATCTCCCCGAAGATGGAACCTCTGAACAAGGGAACCCCCCAAAAGCACGAGCATAACTCCCGAAGAAGGGCGACCGTGTCAAAGAACGACCTTGCCCAGAGGACCTCGGGAGTACGGCATGAGCATTTAAGGAGCCTATAACATGCCACCTACAGACGCTACATGTCACCTCAAACGGCGATTTGACACACCGACGCCGTCCAAGTCTGGTCACGACCTGTCTCGGTTCAAGACTCAAGGAGCCTGCCACCGGCTACTTGTCCCCTACGCCCAGAAATTCAGAGAACATCCAACCTAACACGTGTCGTCATCTGAACGGGTTGGGCACTCCTATAATACCAGGGAACAGACCCTGGCAAACGGTTCGACTCCTCCCTGAGAAAATACAGGCAAACCCACTGAAAACTCTAGTGCTTCCCCCTTACCTTCTCAGGAAACTGACTTGGGCGTCGGAGGCTCCTCCCCGGAAAAGCACCCCGGGGACCTCCTAACCCTATTCTCTGAGCTTTTCAGGCACATTCCCCTGGGAAACCACAACTCCAGACGCTCTCCTCCACAAGAAGTCCTCCCGGAAGTCACCATGCCTTCCAGCGAAGATGTCTCAGGGCATCATTTGGCGCCGTCTGTGGGAAACCATCCTCGGGTCGCCGTCGTTGAGACTCGGCGTTCTAAGGACAAGGGACTCCCGAGGTCCCCGTCCGCGCCTGAAGTCCAACCGGCCACTGAGCAAGCCCTCCCAGGGACTTCCACGCCTGAGGAAGAGCGTCCTCTGGTCATAACCATGAGCTTTCTGCGCGACTTTCAACGTTCTGTTGTGGCTGAAATGACACAACAGATAGACCGAAGGTGGCCGCAACAAGCTCAAGCCCAAAGGCCTCCTTCGCCAGCACACCCTCGGGAAAAAAGTCCCAAACCAACCCATCGTAGTTCGGGATGCGGAGACCCACGAGAGGAGTCTTCAATGGAAAACATGCCCCTCGGGGCACGGCTCGCGGGACAAGCAGGGTCAAGATGACCCAAAATCACACACAGGAGGAGCCAGTCACCTGAGGCGAGGTCCCCATCCCCTCAGCGCCGAACTCACTCTCCGAAGAGGCACCGACAATCTCCCCTCCCAGAAGAAGAACCTAGCGCCACGATCCTTATGGAGAAGATATTGGCGAGGTTGGACAGAGTGGAGAAACAGGTGGCCCGCAAACCCGTCTGGGCTAGGCTGTCTGGAACCTTTTGTGGGGATGAGTCCCCATTCACCCAAAATGTAGTTGAGGCAGCCATGCCAGGTGACTTCAGAGTACCTCGGCTGGAAACTTATGATGGCCGTACTGATCCACAGGCCCATCTGACCAAGTACAGACGCAGCATGATGATGCACGGTGCCGACGACGCTACCTTGTGCAAATGTTTCGAGGTCACTCTCACTGGGCCAGCAACAGCCTGGTATAATTCATTGGCCCCAGGAACCATCACAGAGTTCCAGGAGTTATCCACAGCCTTCACGCAGCAGTTTATCGGAAGTCGGCCAACGGCGAAGATGCCGGTTCAGATGTTCGACATAGCGCAAAGAATTGGAGAGACCATCCGCGACTATGTCGAGAGATTTAACAGAGAGGCCTTGAGTGTCCCAGACTTTCGGCCTGAAGTACGCATCCTCGCGATGACACGGGGCCTTCAGAGGGACTCACAGCTGTTTTACGAATTCTCCAAGGACCCCCCGGACACGCTGGGCGAATTGTACCGAAGGGCCGAACAGCACATGACAGCCGAAGAACTGAGAATGGGCGGACCGAAGTCCGATCACACCCGGGCCGAAGGGTCCAACCAGCAAACCCGGTATCCCACCGAACAGGCAGGCCGACCATGGAGAACGAGAGGAAGGAAACTCCCCATTTTCACACCCCTGAACACCACAAGGACCAACATCCTCATGACAATGGAAAGGCAGGGAACTCAGGTTCAGCGGCCACGGGCCATGACCGCCGACAACAGAAAGAATATGAAGAAGTTCTGCCAGTTTCATCGCGACCACGGCCACGACACCGAAGACTGCTTCCAACTGAAAAAGTATATAGAGTCGCTGATAAAACAGGGCCAACTTCGGCGTTATCTGCGCATGCCTTCCCCGAAAGGGAGAAGAGAGGAGGAAGGGAAGGCAGAAGATGAGGACTACGACTCCGACAGGCGGAGAAACCGAAGTCCGAAAAGGCGCCCCCCACCTCCAGCGGGAATCATACAAACAATTACGACGGGACTACCATCCTCGGAAAGAAAGAGGAAGGCCAGAGAAATAGCAGTCATGGAGTATCAAAGTCCAACAAAAAAGCTGGCCCGAAAGGATGGTTCCACCGTCATTTTTCCCCATGACGACCCATTATTGATCATGGCGAGAATAGGAAACTGGGACGTCAAGAGAGTGCTGCTTGACGACGGATCAAATGCCGACGTCCTGTTTTCACACTTGCTGCCGAGGTTGGGTGTATCTAGCAGCAACCTCAAGCCCGTCACCTCGCCTACCTTCGGGGTAGGTCCGTCCGAACTGCCCGTCCTCGGATGGATCGATCTCCCTTTGATGCTGAAAGGGACTTCGGTGATTGGGACAGCAGAGTTGTACGCCTCCACAATGGCAAGGTTCATCGTTATGGATGTCCCTTCATCGTACAACGCCATCCTTGGAAGACAGACACAGGGAAACCTGCACATTCGCCCTGATGTCAAGTACTTAACCGTCACTTTCGCCGCCAAGGATGGAGATGCGGAAATCTTCATAGATCAAGGCGAAGTAAGGAAGGTGTTCGTCAAAACACGAAAGGCTCCAACAAACAACTTCGCGCAAGCTGTGGAAGCAAAAGTGCCAAAAAAGGGCGAGGCAGAGAATCCCGCGAAGGCGGAAATGGAAGAAGTAGAACTTGTCCCAGGCCAAAATACCCGAATAGGGAAAAACTTGGCCGAAGGTGACAAGGAAAAACTTGTATCTTTTCTACTGACAAATAAAGATCTGTTTGCCTACTCGCCGAAAGACATGCCAGGGGTAAACCCTGACATAATTCAACATAGCCTCAAAGTAAGTCCGGAAGCAAAGCCTGTCCGGCAAAAGAAGCGAGGCATCTCAGTTCATAAAAGTAACTTTGTCAAAACCGAAGTCCAACGACTGTTAGAAGCCGATGTCATCAGGGAGGTCAAGTACCCTGAATGGTTAAGCAATGTGGTAGTTGCCACAAAAGAAGGAAGCGGCAAACTCCGGATGTGCATCGACTTCAGAAACTTGAACGATGCTTGCCCGAAAGATTCATACCCTCTCCCACCGATAGACCAATTGGTAGACTCAACTGCCGAATACGGGCTCCTAACTTTTTTAGACGCCTTCAGTGGGTATCATCAAATAAGGATGGACCCTGAAGATGAAGAAAAAACCGCCTTCATCACCGAGGGAGGAACATACTGCTACATCAGGATGCCCTTCGGGCTCAAAAATGCAGGAGCCACCTACCAGAGGTTGATGAGCAAGGTCTTCAGCGACCAAATAGGGAGAAACATGGAAGTATATGTGGACGACATGATAGTCAAAAGCAAACTGCCTGGCGACCACGTCGCAGATCTAAAGGAAACTTTCCACCAGCTCAGAACCTTCGGGATCCGCCTTAATCCCGAAAAGTGCATCTTCGGAGTGACCTCGGGAAAGTTCCTTGGGTACATGGTATCAGAAAGAGGCATTGATGCCAACCCAGAAAAAATTAAGGCTCTACTCGAGTTCCGAACTCCTGCCACAATAAAAGATGTGCAGAGGCTCACCGGAAGGATAACCTCCCTCAGCAGGTTTATTTCCAGATATGGAGACCGGTGTCGACCATTCTTCAAAGTCCTCACTAAGGCAGCAAAAAAGGAGGACAACCTCGGGAGTAATGACCATCCTTGGGGTGAAGACTGCCAAAAGGCCTGGGAGGAACTCAAAATCTACTTAGCCGGTCTGCCCACTTTGCGGCAACCTCGCGAGGGAGAGCCCCTCGTGTTATACCTCGCCGTCACAGAAAAAGCCGTAAGCTCGGTCCTTGTGAAAGAAGAGGGGGCGAAGCAATGGCCAGTCTACTACGTAAGCAAGTCCCTGCATGGCGCCGAAGTCAGGTACCCTCTGTTGCAAAAAGCTATATATGCCTTGGTGCTAGCAGGAAGAAGGCTGCGACCATATTTTCAGGCTCACCCTATCATCGTCCGAAGCAGTCTACCTCTGCGCGATGTCATGAGAAAAGTTGATCATTCGGGAAGGCTTTCCAAATGGTGCATAGAGCTTGGCGAACACGACATCACTTATGAACCTCGAAAGGCCATAAAAGCTCAAGCTCTGGCAGACTTCATTGCCGAAGTACCCACCACCGAAGATAGCCATCCAGATCCAAGCGAAGGTGAGCCAGAGTGGACTTTGTACGTCGACGGAGCCTCGGGGTCCGAACACCAGGGAGCTGGGGTAATTATCAGAGGTCCCGAAGGCCTTGAAGTAATGAAGGCTATTAAGTTCAGCTTTAACGTCACCAACAATGTGGCTGAATATGAAGCCCTCATAGCAGGACTGCGCCTAGCCAGAAGAATTGGCGTGCGAAATCTAAAAGCCCACAGCGATTCCCAGCTAGTAGTTCGGCAAACGGCAGGAGACTATGGGGCGAAGGACCCAATCTTGGCAAAATATCACGAACTGGTGACAAAGCTCATTCGAGAGTTCGACACCATACGGATCGAAAACGTACCTCGACGGGATAACGCCGAAGCAGACTGCTTGTCGAAGTCAAAAACATACACCGAGGTACTAAGCCGCCCGAGCATTGAAGTACTGAGCATAGTAACTTCGGAAAAGGGCTGGAAAGACCCGATAAAAAGGTATCTTGTGAACAACGCGCTCCCCGAAGACTCCATCGAGGCTGCAAAAGTGCGAAGACGCTCCGGGCGATTCTTCCTAATAGGCGAAGAACTGTATCGGCAGGGATATGCAAATCCTTTACAGAGGTGTGTTGGCGAAGAGGATACTGAAATGATCCTCGAAGAAGTCCACGAAGGCGCTTGTGGTTCACACATTGGAACCGACGCCCTGGCGGCAGTAATACTGCGCCAAGGATACTTTTGGCCTACCCTGAGAAAGGACGCTAGGCAGTTCGTCCGAAAATGTGGTAACTGCCAAAAACACGCAAATATCCAGAGGACACCCTCGGAAATGGTGACTTCGGCTGACTATCCCTGGCCCTTCGCAGTCTGGGGCATAGACCTCATAGGACCACTCCCAACAGCGCCTGGAGGCATGAAATTCTGTGTAGTAGCAGTAGACTATTTCTCCAAATGGGTCGAGGCGGAACCGTTGGCTACTATCTCGGCAAAAGAAGTGCAGAAGTTCGTATGGAAGAACATCGTATGCAGATTTGGCATACCAAGGGTACTAGTAGCTGATAATGGATCCCAGTTTAGTTTAGACAAAGGGTTCCAGGAATTTATCAGTGACCTCGGAACAAAAATGCACTTCGCCCCAGTAGCTCACCCCCAAAGCAATGGGCAGGTAGAAGTATCTAAGGAATTGACCATAAAAGATGGTCTGCTGTCCTTTTGGGGGAAGCAAACCAGGGAAATGGCCAGGAGAGCTGGGAAAGTTTACTCACTAGCTAGTTGTATTTATAGTGAGACTCAACGAGGGAGGCGCCCTGGGTTTCAAAGCCCTAATCCAATTAGAAAAAATTTCGGGCTTAATAATGGCATCAACTAAAAAAGGCCCAGTATTAATATGGAAATTACCTCGAAGACCATAACCCAAATAATTAGCCCATGCACTCTAAGAAAAAATATTTGCTTCTTGTGTGCTAGCAAATAAACTCTTGCCATCTTTTTAAAGATCATAAATCACATTTATGATCCAATGAGCGGTTCGATGCAGAAAATTATTTCAGAAAAACAAGATCAAATTAATTTCTTAAATTTGAACACTACATCACTTATTACGAAATGCCAATTTCTCTTTGTCTCAAAATATCAAGACTAAGCACGAATGACAGCCAAAAAGTTTATTCTCGTATAGGTGATCCAAAAGTTTCTTTGATAACCTGTTTTAGACTCAACTTAAAACTAACCAGGAAGCCGAATCAATATCAGATCAATTCACTTGCTTGGCCATGAATTTTCTAAGTCTCACTCTATCAAGGGGCCCAAGCAGATTTGCTCCCGTTACATAGCAGGGACAAATCCCCAGAAGATCATGGCGTGCGAAAATCTAAATGATATGTGACATACCCAGAAGTAGTTCCTTCAAATTCAAGAAGTTTATGGGCAAGAAAAATCTTGGCAAGTATCACGTACTGGTGACTTGGCATGTAGGAAATCGTGACCCCATAGGATCGAAAATTACTCATATACCATGATCACAAAGAATCAATTAAAACAAAAACAAACGACCCAGGAAGTGTTCTCATGGTGCTCGGCATTGAAGTACTAAACAAGTTTCTAAAACCAACTGGAAAAACCCATAAAAAGGTCCTTAAAAGATATTGCTCCAAAAGACCCCATCGAGGCTATGCTAGTCAAAATGCTATTATTCTTCCTTGTAGGCCAAGCAATGTATCCAGACTATGCAACAGTTTTCAAGCTGATATTCGAAGAGGATTCTGGCATTATTTTTCAAAACTCAAAGTCCACGAAGTTGCTTGTTACACTTATTGGAACCGACACCCTGGCGGCATAATTGCTGACGCCAATGCCTCAATAAAATATCATGACGCAACGTGCAGTTTTCGAAAATACAATCATCTCAAGATTGGCTTTTTGGGCACAATACTAACACGGCTGACTATCCCTGGCCCTTCACAGTCTGCGGCATAGACCTCATAGGACCACTCCAAACAGCGCCTGGAGGCATGAAATGCTGTGTAGTAGTAGTAGACTATTTCTCCAAATGGGTCGAGGTGGAACCTTTGGCTACTATCTCGGCAAAAGAAGTGCAGAAGTTCGTATGGAAGAACATCATATGCAGATTTGGCATACCAAGGGTACTAGTAGCTGATAATGGATCCCAGTTTATAGACAAAGGGTTCCAGGAATTTATCAGTGACCTCGGAACAAAAATGCACTTCGCCCCAGTAGCTCACCCCCAAAACAATAGGCAGGTAGAAGTATCTAACAGGACCATAAAAGATGGTTTGAAAAAGAGGCTGGGGGAAGCAAAAGGGAAATGGCCAGGAGAGCTCCAAAGTGTACTGTGGAGCTACCGAACAACACCCCGAAGAGCAACAAGGGAAACGACTTTTTCACTCATTTTCGGTACAGAGGCCATCATCCCAGTTGAGGTAGTGCAACCATCAATCCGAGTACAAGTTTTTGATGAAAGTAGAAATGACCTCGGCCTAAGAACCAAGCTCGACCTCGTCGGTGAACACAGAGAAATAACGGAGCTGAGAAGAAAAGCTTTTCAGCAGAGAGTGGCCACGGCTATAAACTTGCGTGCCAGGCCAAAAGGAATAAAGAAAGGAGACCTCGTTCTCCGAAAGGCTGAATTTGCACCTCATAGGCCATCCCACGGGTATTTCGCGCGAACTGGGAAGGTCCCTATCTGATCCTTGCCAAAGTACGAAAAGGGGTGTACAAGCTCGGCGATTTCGAAGGTATAGAATTAAAAAATACGTGGCATTCGGACTCCTTGAGAAAATTCTATACTTAGGATCTCGGCGAGGAAGATTGTGCTGTACAAGTTAGAAAAATTCTCTAAGTACGAAATTTTCTTAGCCAAAAAATCGCAAGCATAAGAGGTGTAAAATTCCGCAAAAGTGGCCGACCAGATAAGGTTTTCCGAAGTCTCTTGAGCGAACGTGTTCGGGACAATGGAGAAAACCTGGCAAAAGACTTAGCCAAAATTCTTGGGCATAAGTTGTACAAGTCAAGATTTCGCGAAGAAAGCCGCCATGCTAAACGCAGATAAGGTTTTCCGAAGTCTCTTGAGCGAATGAGTTCAGGACAAAGGGAAACGAAAAATCTCGCAAAAATACTTAGCCAAATTTTCTAAAAAAGTCTTTTATTAAGATAAATTTGCTTACAAAGAAGGAAGATTGCTAGAAGAAGAAGTACAAAAGAGAAGGAAAATAAGGCAAAGGGCCCTAGAACAAACTAAGGATTCTCGGCGTCCCGGGAGCCACCAGCTCCTGCGTCCTTCTCCACAACCTTCCGCGCTGGAAGCGAAGGGGGCAGGTTCAGATGCTCAATCTTGGACCAAGACCACCGAGGCCCCTCGGGAATGTTCAGAGCCTCCAAAAAAGAAAGGTCCAAGTCTGGGAACCTTTGAAGAACTTGATACCGAGCGAGGCAAAACCCGTCCTGAAAACCAACTTTGGTCATCTGGTCGGATTTGTCCTTCTCGACACCGAGGTCTTCAAGGTCCCCCTTCAGATCCGCGACCTTCTTCTTCAGCGCCTTCATCTTCTTCTTCTCCGGCTCGTTCTTCAAAGACTCGACCTCGGCTTGAAGCGTGGCTTTCTCTTCAAGCACCTTCGCCAGGAGAGCCTCAGATTCCGACTTCTCCTTTTGAACTGCCTCGTTCGCCGAAATCAGCTCCGCCACCTGGGAGCCGAGGTCAGAAATCTTCTGGGAGGAGTCCTTCAAAAGTTCTTCCTTTTCCTTCAGGAACTCCTCCCGAACGGCAGCAACCTCCTTTTCTGCAGCTTGAGCCAGCTGCGCGTTCTGTGTGGCCAGTTCCGAGCACTGGGCCTTATATTGGTCGATGGTGCCTACGGCCGAGGCTCGGAACAGCGCCTGCCTCGCCACCCGAACTCTGAGGAAACCAGCATACCCCAGCAGCTGCAGAGAAACAAAGACAAAGTTAGTAAGGCAAAGAAGAAGAGGCAGACATTTAGAGGAAATCAAAAGGAAAAACACAAAGGCGAGAGGCGTACCTGGGCAGCGTGCTCAGAGACCTTCGCGGCAAGGGAGTCATCATCAGGGTGAGCCTCCGCGATGGCCTTGAAGGAGGCCTCAGTAAGCACCCCCTTTGAGATCTCCTTAGCCATTTGCTGGCAGTCTCCGGAGTACAAATTCATGTCCTCCGTAAACGTCCAGAAAGGCTCCTTCGGGACCTTCCCCTTCGGGATATGGGCATCCCGAAGGGCCCGCTTTCGGGCGTGCTCGGCCACCCAACCCGGAGATGATATCTCCCCTGCATGGCAAAAACAAAAAATTGGTCAAGGCAAGAAAATCTCAAAACCCACAAAAAGGAAGGCACCACAGTTTGATAGAAAAACAAACCTGCTGGCACCTCGGCGACGTCGTCGTCGGAAGCCCGAGCCTCCTCGGTAGAAATCCCCTTGCCCTTGCTTTTACATCGCTCTTCGGCAAAAGGGGCCTCTACGAAAGCACCCAAAAGAGTCGCCGAATGAGTGGGACTCTGAGCAGTGAGGTCAGCAACGACCTCAGCCGGTGGAACAGCAGCAGCCTCGGGCTCTTCGCCCACCTCCTCAGGAATCTCTGGGAGAGGAGGGGGCGCATCCTTCTTCGCCCGTTTGGCCACAGATGGCCCAGCCCTAGACGTTTTCCGTCTTCGGGAGACGGCCTTCTTCGTCTGCTCACCTTTCTCGGATTGCCCGAGGAAAAGCGATTTGTAGAAGGCAGCGGTGTCGTCGCCCATCTCTGAAAAGGAAAGAAGACATCAGTGTGAGTCCAGGGTGAAAATATAAAAAAGGGATTTGGAGATAACTTACTTTCATAAAAACTTTCGTAAGACTCTTCCTTCCGAAGAAGCTTCACCAGCCAGGAGTCTTTCCCGGCAATGGCAGGAGCCGGCATCCCAAGGTCCGTCTTGTGCTCCTTTACCACCTTTAGCTCCCGAAGGACCTCTTCGGTCATCAACTTCCAGTTAATGGGAAAGGGGTAAAGAGGGCGCGAAGGGACCTCGGAATCCCAGTCGGAGACAGCTCGGATCCGTCTGTCGAAGTCCGCGAAGATAGGTGCCAACTCGGGAGTCAGCAATATCCTCGGGTCAACGACGTCCATCTCCAGCTTTCCCCGAGCCCATTTGGTCGGAACATGCGACCAGGCCTCCTCCTTCTTCAGAAAAAAGAACTTTTGTTGCCACCCTCGCCAGCTGTCCTTGTTGGCAAAGGTGAACTTATATTTTTTGCTCCCTGATCCCCGAGGTAGCATAAAGTAGAAGCCACCCTTCGGGACCACGAAGAGCTTATAGTACTGCAGAAAAAGAATGAAGTGGGGTTCTATTTTGAAAACGCCACACATACAAAGAAAGGCGTTGAAGTAGCAGTACGAGTTCGGTGGAAGTTGGTTTACGGCAATGCCATGGAAATGGCAAAACTCGCAAACCATCTTCGGCGGAGGGTACCGAAGTCCGGCCTTCAGCTGGGCTCGAAAAACGGTAACCTCGTCACTACGGTTTGAAAAACTGAATTGGTCAGAACGTGGCAACCTCGTAGTGGCATAGGAGGGAAGGAAGAACTTCTTCTTCCATTTCTCTAGTTTTGCAGGAGTGGTGCAACAAGGGTGAGAAAGAAGAGGCTGCCAGCTCTCGAGGATAGGCATGATTGGCTGAAAAACGAGTTCGGAAAAAGGCAAAAAACAAGTTCGGAAAAGCTTGAAAAAGCAAAAATCAGAGGACTCTGGAGATCAAAAACCCACCGAATGATTTGCCAAAATCTGGATTTGAAAACGCCGTCGTGAAAGGTGGCCGGAAAAAACCCCGTTAAACAGCACCGCCGCGAAAAGCAAGAAAGAAGGCAGGAGCACTTGAAAGACAGAGGAGAGCAAAAGGAGAAGCAAAAGGGGTTATGAAGGAACAAAAGTATATATAGGCCGAGGGGGGATAAGCGAAACGGCGTCATAAATGCTGCGCGAAGGCAAGGAGTCGCCATAACTGCTTACTAAGCATAAAAAGGCACGCCCGCTGTAACCGATGCAACCCCCAGCCAATAAAAAGCTGCCACGTGTCAGCCATCGCGCCAAAAGTGGGACACGC
The DNA here is from genome assembly GCA_005392925.1 of Aquilaria sinensis. Taxonomy (NCBI): domain Eukaryota; kingdom Viridiplantae; phylum Streptophyta; class Magnoliopsida; order Malvales; family Thymelaeaceae; genus Aquilaria; species Aquilaria sinensis. Next base: position 57,916 of record SMDT01002946.1, on the reverse strand, counting down.
CTCCTGACAGACGGCACGCCGCTCCAGACTGACACGTCTGGTTACGAGACGCGACGTTTCACAGACCTACAAAAGTAAAGAAGTAGGTTACCCCGGAGACACCAAAAGACGAGCTATGTTTGAACAACCCGTGTCTTCGGACAAAAGGTGCACCTTCGGCAAGAGTGCTATACCCAAGGCCCCGAAGTACTCCCTTTGAAAGCTGCCAAACCGAAGTTCCCACTTCGGCTTTCTGGAGGGGGGCTTGTGATAGCCGAAGGACCATCTCCTCTCCCAGTGCGTACTTCCTGCCGAAAGTATGATCAGGAAGCCTGGCGTCACCCGAAAGAGACACTATCACTGACCTCGGAAGGAACGGAGCCAAGCACTCCGAGCTTGGAACTTCGGCAAAGAACGCCAGGGATCGCAAAGATCATGCCGACTCCCTTGGGGGACCGAACGGATCGCCTTCGGTTACAGAGAATTAGCTATCGCAAGCAGAAGGGAATCTCCCCGAAGATGGAACCTCCGAACAAGGGAACCCCCCAAAAGCACGAGCATAACTCCCGAAGAAGGGCGACCGTGTCAAAGAATGACCTCGCCCAGAGGACGTCGGGAGTATGGCATGAGCATTTAAAGAGCCTCTGACATGCCGCCCATAGACGCTACATGTCACCTCAAACGGCGATTTGACACACCGGCGCCATCCAGGTCTGGTCACGACCTGTCTCGGTTCAAGACTCAAGGAGCCTGCCACCGGCTACTTGTCCCCTACGCCCAGAAATTCAGAGAACATCCGACCGAACACGTGTCGTCATCTGAACGGGTTGGGCACTCCTATAAATACCAGGGAACAGACCCTGGCAAACGGTTCGACTCCTCCCTGAGAAAATACAGGCAAGCCCACTGAAAACTCTAGTGCTTCCCCCTTACCTTCTCAGGAAATTGACTTGGGCGTCGGAGACTCCTCCCCGGAAAAGCACCCCGGGGACCTCCTAACCCTCTTCTCTGAGCTTTTCAGGCACATTCCCCTGGGAAACCACAACTCCAGACGCTCTCCTCCACAAGAAGTCCTCCCGGAAGTCACCATGCCTTCCATCGAAGATGTCTCAGGGCATCAGCACTTGTCCTAGCTTTGCCTGATTTTTCTAATACCTTTAAAATTGAAATTGATGCATGTGGACATGGTATTGGAGCTATTTTGATGCAAAAAGGAAGGCCCATGGCTTACTTTAGTGAGAAGGTAACTTGACCACCTTAAACTACCCTATCTATGATAAAGGGATGTATGCCTTAGTGAGTGCTCTTCAAACTTAGCAACATTACTTGTGGCGTAAGGAATTCATCATCCCTACAAACCACCAATCATTGAATCACTTAAAAGGCCAAGGGAAGTTAAATTTGCAAGGTAGGTGGAGTTCATAGATACTTTTTCATACCACATCAAGTACAAACAAGATAAAGAAAATATTGTGGCCGATGCATTATTAAAGAGGTATGTTTTTCTTACTTTTTTATATGCTAAGTTTCTAGGTTTTGAGTATTTGAAAGACTTGTATAAGAATGATTCAAACTTTGGTGAGCTATATGCTAAGTGTGCACATTCGGGTTTTGACAAGTTCTATAAGGTTAATGATTTTATTTTCAAGAAAGATAAGTTGAGCATTCCTAAGCATTCTTTGAGATCTTTGCAAGTCTAGGAAGCTCATAGAGGAGCCATAATGGGACACTTTGGGGTTTAGAAAAGCTTAAGCGTACTCCAATAGAAGTTTATTGGCCAAAGATGCAAAAAGATGTTGAAAGGTTATGTATTGATTGTCTTGAGTGTAAAAGAGCTAAGTCAAAACTAAACCCTTATGGACTCTATACTTGATTGTATATTCATACTCACCTTTGGATTGATATTTCTATGGATTTTTTTGTAGGACTTATTTGGACAAAGAATGGAAAGGACTCAATCTTTGTGATTGTTGATAGATTTTCAAAGATGGCACGTTTTGTTCTATGCCACAAAACAGATGATGCTATCAACATTGCCCATCTTTTCTTCAAAGAAATTGCGAGATTGCATGGACTTCCAAGAACCACATTGTAAGTGACCAAGATGTAAAGTTCATTTTATGGAGTAAGTTAGGTACTAAACTCATGTTATCCACTACTTGCCATCCACAAATTGATAGGAAAATTGAGGTAACAAATAAAACTTTGATTACCATTTTAAGGGCCATAATTTAAAAAAAAATGAAGACTTGGGAAGAAGTCTTGCCTCATGTTGAGTTTGCTTATAATAGGGTAGTGTATAAAACAACTGGATATTCACCTTTTGAAGTTGTTTATGGTTTTAATACACTAACCCTTATGGACTTAATGCCTTTGCCTTTAAGCCAACTTTCTAGCATAGATGGAGCTAAGAAGGCCTACATGGTTAAAGCATTACACGAGAAAGTGAGGTTGCCAATTGAACAGAAGACTCAATAATATGCGACCCAAGCCAACCAGGCAAAAAAGAAAGTGATCTTTGAGCCAAAGGATTGGATTTGGGTTCATATGATGAAATAAAGGTTTCCTAAAAAGTCTAAGCTTCAACCTCAAGGAGATGGTCCGTTCCAAGTTCTAGAAAAGATTAATGACAATGCCTGCAAGTTGGACTTAAGAGGTGAGCATAATGTTAGTGCAGCTTTCAATGTTTCTGACCTATCTTTGTTTGATGTAAGTGATGATTTAAGGACAAATCTCTTTGAGGATGGGGGATTTGATGGAGGACCATCAAGATCATAGGTTGCCAAGACATCCAGGGTCCCATTGAAGATAAAAACATGACCTCTCACAAAGAGAAAGGCTAATGAAACACATGGATTTGGAACAGGTTTAGGACATGTGGGACACATGCCACATGGATTTGGTGTGGAGGAGTGTTCAGACCATGTTTTTAAGCCTAGTTTAACTAAGATTGGTTTTTTTTCTAGGTTTAGGGTTTTTCTTTTATTTAAGCTTTGTAAGGCCAAAAACTTTAGTTTTTAAACTATAAATTAGGCCTATATTTCATGGTTTTGGAATAGAGATTGATAAGATTAATGTTGCTCTGAGCAATACTCTTCTCTTTTGTTCTTTCTCAACTTCTTGGTATACTTGTGCAACAAGGTCATTTCTTCCAATCAAATTTCTTTTAAATTCATTTCTAAAATTTTTCTTCTCACCATTGCTTCTATTTTTAAATTATTTTATTTCTCCATCAATTAATTTCTTCTTCTTGGACCAAGTTGGTTAAGTGGACTTTTAGGTATGCTTTGGAACTAGTATCCGTGGGCAATAAGCAACACATCAATTATTCCCAACACGACTAAGGTGTTGGATAAGATGATATTGTTGTTGTCTCATGATAATACCATAGTGGTTGTAAAACAAAACCCATTTTGTTTGCACCATTGCCTTTTGCATTTAGATTAAGGTAGCCAATGTATTCTCAAATTTGCCCCTATTCTGCCTCCCTCACCACAACTCCTTCGTTCTTGTCCTTCCCTTGTTGTGGTCCTTCCCTCGTCGCCCCTCCCTCGTTGTCGTTCCTCTCCTTGCCGCAGGTTCTTGCCATTCCTTACCATGGTTTGATTCCTCCTCGACTCATTGTCATAATCACCTTGCTTCGCTTTGATCTTGCCTTACACTGCCTCTCTCCGATATTGCCTTGCCTTGCCTCACTTTGCTCTAATCTCACACAATTCTCATGTCTCTCCGATTTTGCCTCACTGTGCCTCGCTTTGGTCCAATCTCACACAATTCTCGAGTCTCTCTCCTATCTCAGCTTATCGTGCCTCGCTTCACTCTGATCTTGTATGATTTTCACACTTCTCTCCGATTGGAGATCCTTCCTCTGATTCAACTCAATTAAAGATCCTTCATCCAATTCACTTCAATCAAAGATCCTTCCTCTAGTTTGTGCATCGCCTCCGACATCTGATTCACTTATGGCCATGGATCAGACAAGAAAATGGATTTATAACCATTCTGGCAGTGGCTTGATGAAGATCGAAGAAGCAAAGAACAGACTTGATGCAAACCTCGATGGTATAAAGACCATGAAACCAGCCAAAGATGTTTTTCAAGCTCCACAAGACATCAAAGAGACTAGATTTAAACCCCCACCCCTAATCAACTTGTGATTAGAAATAAGAAATATAAGAAAACCAAGAACACAAGCAACTTGTGCACCAAGGTAGTCCTCAAAGAACAAAAGAGAATTTCTCTTCAAAGTAGCAATATTATTTCATCCAAAGGCTGTGTTTTACAACTAGAATATGTGCTTATTTATAGACCTAAACTAGGGTAAAATACTCAGCAAAATTCATAGCCCAAGTCACATAGGAAACCTAGGTACAAAAGACTTAAGAAAACCTAGTCAAAGTAGGATTCTAACACTTAATTTGCACATGTTTAATGTGTGCAGCGAATTTGCTTTATCCTAAGTGACCTGAATCACTTTCATAGCCTAAATAACATACTAAATAATGCAAATAAATAGGAAAATAAAATAAAATACATTACAACACAAGATTGGCCCTAAAAACCCCAAAATAGTTTTCTCAGATGCACTTTAAAGGCTCTATAGGGTTTTTACTTGTGTCTTCAACTTGCAACTTGAATAATTGAGTTCCATTTGCTTGAGATATTCTTTTAGATGTTGAAAATAGATCTTGAAACTTTAGAGCTCAAAGATTCAAGTTATGGAATGAAATTGGCTCATGAACACTTCAAGGGGGCTCAAAATGTGCACTTGATGGGTGGCCTTGTTGTTCCTTGTCTTGTGACTTGTCTAGGCACTCTAGAATTGAGTACCAAGCTTGAACATCATCTCCACATGATTTCTTGAATGTTCCAATAGATCCTTGTGAAATTCCAAGTCTATTCTCTATGAAGAAGTTTGAGACAAAAGCTTGAAGTGCACTAGTGAGCTCCTTAGCATTTTTTCTTGTCAATGGTCCATTAGTTTTCTTCAATGGGTCCTTGTCATCCTTGGTTGTGCCTTCTTTGATCATATCAATTCCCCCCTCCTTAGAAGGATTCGTCCTCAAATCAAAAACTACATTAAAAAAGGGAACTGAATCAATAAGGATAAAATAGTCAATACTTAAGCACTTACCTTGCACATAAGCACCAAGAGCATGAAATGCTTGTGTGTGGAGCATTACTCCTATGGAAAACCTGAACCAATATCCAAATGCAATGATAAATTTGATACCTCCAGGTTCAAAAACAAAGTTAGAAGCAATTTGCACAAAAAATCTGAAAGTTTGCACAATTTTCATCTTAACTTTAGGTATCACATTCATTGCCTTTTCCATCTCAAAAACATTACTCTCATAACAAGGAAAAGTGTAGGAAGAATTTACCTCAAGGATTCTGTATGCACTCAAAACAAATTTACATAAACTCACACGAGTGTCAAGGTCATGGAAAGCACAAGTTATGCATGTCAAGGCAATAGTTTTCATAGGCCATTCAAACAAACAAAAATTGAACACAATGCAGCCTAAAGTAATAACAAAACAAGGATGCACAAATTTCACAAAAATCCTAAGCACTTTAAATGAAACAAGAATGGAATAGGTAGGAATAAGTGAAACCAATTCAGTAGTAAACTTATTTTTGCATGTCTATGAACCACAATGCATGAAATTTGTGAATTTGCATGGAATGTGATACAAAACAAAGGACTCAACATATCTCTTTAAAAGACTAAATTTAAATCCAGAATTTTCACCCAAAATAAATACTTTCAAGTTTGGACATAAAGCAAAAATATCAAGGCTCAAAAGTTTGTGTAATGCATGTGTCATAACAAAAAAATGATTGCTAGAAATTAAATATTGTTGCACAAAAATGGGCTAAACATGAATGTGAATCAAAGAAGTATGTAATGCATGGGTAACAACCAATTTATGCATGAAAAATTCCAAAGAAGTAGATTTAACTTGAGACAAAACAAAATAACATGGGATCGATGAAAAACAAACAAAATAAAAAATAAAAGACACCAAAATGAATTTTTCTTTAGAGAAAATCATGCAATTTAAAAGAGCATTTGACAAAACCAAAGAATTAGGAGACTTAAAACCATATTTTGTCAAAGTTTCATGCTTACTTCATTCTTTTAATCTAGTTTCATAAAAACCATTCTTCGAAACAACGTTACTAGCAAACACACATTGATTGAGATTTTCATGTAAAACCACATCAAATCTAGGTGTAAGGAAGAAACACATTACAATGGTTGGACTTAGTCTCCAAGTATTTTCCTTAGGTGTAGAAACCACAAAATTTTCACCTTTGTGCTCACTGACTTCGGGTGGAGTTGCAATAATTTTGTTCCCCTAAACCATAGGATAAGAAACAATGTTAGGCAAACTTTTGCACATGAAATCACTTGGACTTACCTCAAGTTGTTCCTTTTTAAGCTCCTCTATTGGTTTGATGGATGGGACCTAACTTGGAATGTTAGGAACAACAACTTCTTGGATGGGCAGTAACTCACTTGATTCTTGTAGCTCATATCCACTTAAGTCCTAAAAAGAAGACAACACAACACTAGAAGAAGACTTCATTATGTTAGATGAAAGTATGGGTTCTCTGTAGGTTTTTCTCTCTTCACTCAACTTGGGTTCATTGCACTATTTTCTTCTCTCAACTTCACACTCAATTTCTTCTCTTGGGAACTCTCCACTCTTCTTCCCATTATATTCACTCTTCTCACTTAATCTCTCGGTTGTTCTCTCAGCTTTCCCCTCTTTTTATTTTCTCTCAACCTTACTTTAAAGCTTTCTTTGATCCTCCAAGACTTGTTGTGGTGAAAGTGGAACAAGTGTGATTGGCTCTTCACTCTCTAAAGGTGGTGTCTCCTCCATGGCATCTTTATCCTCAGATGTGATCTCTCTATCATCTCCAAGAATTATCACCTTTTTTGTTTTGGCAATCCTTCATGTAGTGCCCCTTGCCTCTACACTTGAACCACTCCATCTCCCTTGCCTTAGGTGCTTCTTTAGGTAAAGGTATGGACTTGTCTTGTTGAGGCCAAGATAAGCCTCTTTGGGTGGCCTCCACTCTTGTCTTGGGTTCTTCCTTACTCCATGCTCCCCTTCATGTGAAGCTTCCTCCTTGAGACATCTTGGATGCCTTAGACCTTTTGATGATCCTCTAGGCCTTAGTGGCATGATGAAGCAAATTCTCCATGTTGACATATGGCACCATCTCCACTTTGTTGGCAATCTCATGGTTAAGTCCATTGATGAATCTAGCAATGGTGGTCTCCTCATCCTCAATGATGTTGGCATGGGTCAAGGTCATATCCAAGTCTTTGTGGTAGTCCTCCACATTCCTTTGGCCTTGCACAAGCCCTTGAAGCTTGAGGTGTTGATCTCTATAGTAGTAGCTAGGCACAAATCTTCTTCTCATCAATGCTTTAAGGGCTCTCCATGTGTGTATGGGCTCCTCCTCATTCCTTCTCCTAGAAGTAATATCTTGATTCCACCATACAAGAGCATAGTCAGTGAACTTGAAGGTAGCCAACTTAACCTTCTTTTCCTCAGAATAATGATGGCAATCAACCATCATCTCAATCTTTTGCTCCCATTCCCAATATGCATCAGGATCACTCCTTCCTTAGAAGGATGGAATGGTATGCTTGATGGAGTTGAGATTGTTGTCCTCTTTTAGCTCCCTCATCCTTGGAAGCCCATGGTCATGCCAAACTTCTTCTTCCTCCTCGGGTTCTTCACTCCTTGGACCTTTGCTTGGTTGTAATATGTGATTAAGTCTCCCTGGCAACCTCAAATCTATATCGTCAATCCTCCCTATAAGTCTATTGAGGGTTTCTTAAAGTTCCCTCATGGTGAGCTCCTCATTATGCCTCACTTCAATCCTCCTATCCTTTTGGCCCTCCATACTCTTGAACTCAAAGATCCTCATACACTCACCTCACGTGTTTCACTCAAAAGATGAACACTCAAAACACTCAATTTGTTAGTGAGAATATTGCTATTAAGGAGTCCTCAAAAGTTCTAAGAAAACTTTCCTCAAATCACACAAGAAAACTTGAATTTTTTAAAACAATTTTGACTCCAAAATAGAGGTGGGCTAAACAAGCTTTAAAAGACTCTAGGGAGCCCTTACAATAGATGATTACAAGAACCACAAAGAAAAGCTTTAGGCTCAAAATAATGGTTTAGGGTTTGTGGGCACAAAAACCAAGTCACAATGTGTAAGCCTCCTTTGCAAAAATTTTCTTTCTTTCTTTCTTTCTTTCTTTCTTTTTTTTTTCTTTTTTTTAAACATCTTTTTTCCCTTGCTGTTTTGTTGCTAAAACACTTTCTCCTTGAAGTTCCTTCCTGCCAAAGAAAAAAAGTTAGTTTTCTTTTTGGCCAAGACAAGAAACTATTGAAAACTGGCACAATTTGAAACAACTCTTTGGTACCAAAACTTCTTGAACTTGGATCCTTCTTTTTTTTTTCAAGTGTTTTCTTGGCTCTAGGATGCTGGAAACAATGAAAACAAGGAATATTAATAGGGCTAGACACGAAAAGAAAAGATAAGAATCAAAAGAAAACAAACGAATTAAAACCAAAAACACAAGTCAACACTAGTTGGCTTCTTTTTGTTGTTTTTGTTGTTTTGATTGGAAACAAGGCTGAAAAAAAAAAGAACATAGACCTAAAACAAGAAGAAAAAGTGTTAAAAAAGAGAATTAAATCACGAAATTACTGAAAAAATTGAAAGAAAAATGAAGAGAAACAAGAACACAAAGATATGTCTTTTAGATGGAACTTGTGGCTCTGATACCAAATTATGCAAACCCTGATGGTATAAATACCATGAAACCTGCCCAAGATGTTTTTCAAGCTCCACAAGGCATCAAAGAGACTAGATTTAAACCCCCACCCCTAATCAACTTGTGATTAGAAACAAGAAGTATAAGAAAACCAAGAACACAAGCAACTTATGCACCATTGTAGTCCTCAAAGAACACAAGAGAATTTCTCTTCAAAGTAGAAATATTATTTTTCCCAATGGCTGTGTTTTACATCCAAAATATGTTCCTATTTATAGGCCTAAACTAAGGTAAAAGACTCAGCAAAATTCGCAGCCTAAGTCACATAGGAAACCTAGGTACAAAAGACTTAAGAAAACCAAGTCAAACTAGGATTCTAATGCCTAATTTGAAGATGTTTAATGTGTGCAGTGAATTCATTTTATCCTAAGTGGCCTGAATCACTTCCATAGCCTAAATAACATGCTAAATAATGTAAATAAATAGGAAAATAAAATAAAATATGTTACAACACAAGATTGGCCCTAAAAACCCCAAAATAGTCTTCTCGGGTGCACTTTAAGGGCTCTGTAGGGTTTTTACTTGTGTCTTCAACTTGCAACTTGAATAATTGAGTTCCATTGGCTTGATACCTTCTTTTAGATGTTGAAAAGAGAACTTTAAACTTTAGAGCTCAAATATTCAAGTTGTGGAATGAAATTGGCTCATGAACACTTCAAGGGGGCTCAAAAGGTGCACTTGATGGGTGCCCTTGCTGTTCCTTGTCTTGTGACTTGTCTAGGCACTCTAAAATTGATTACCAAGCTTGAGCATCATCTCCACATGATTTCTTGAATGTTCCAACAGCTCCTTGTGAAATTCCAAGTCCATTCTCTCTGCAGAAGCTTGAGACAAAAGCTTGAAGTACACTAGTGAGCTCCTCGGCCTTCTTTCTTGTCAATGGTCCACTAGTTTTCTTCAATGGGTCCTTGTCATCCTTAGTTGTGCCTTGATCATATTAAGACCAAACCAGAACAGATCAAAGATGTGAAAAGATTCAGATATGAACAAAACAGAGAGTAGTAAGAGAGGTATAATGGTAAAATTGCATGTTAAAACTTACTAAAAATGGAAATGTTGCAAAGAAAATGGGACAACCCAAAATGGAATATGTTGCAAAGAAAGTGGGATGGAAGGAGTAATATTTTGTGAAATGTATAAAGACAATCTCACTCTAGTATAAATATGGTAATATTCACAACATCTCTTTGTGTTTTATGTAAATGAATAAGAGAATATGTGAATAATCATACCAATGATCAATATATAGAATTAAATGATAAAAAATGCCAGCAATACAAGTGATAAAAAAAATTTGTATATAAAATATTCTTCATGTATAACATATATCTTGGCACGTTATTCAGTAACAACTCATGAAATCCATCTGATGATATTACACAAGAAGCTACAACATATAGTTGTCCATGGCTAAACATCAGTTTAGGAAGGTAAAGGCCAACATGATTAAAAGTTTGTTTTTGGCTCTTATTTATTATCATTACAAAATAGGGTTTAATAGGAAATTGTCATAGTGAAACTTCAAAAGGTAACTGAGTGTCCAAAGGAACCATTTCAATTCATGGAATTAGACAAAGGCTCCCAACATTTCTACCTGTTAAGATTGCAGCCTCAATTACTTTATTAGCCATCCAAGAGGATCATATCATTGCATAAACCACTCGCCTGATTGATATTCCTTAATAATATGATATAAGTCTCAACCTTCAATTCTAACATATGACTTACAAGTCCAGAAAACTTCAAACACACCACAACATGGATTCCAAATCACAACTGAAAATTGTGACTGAAATTCAATCGCTATGTGATTTAGTCGCTAAGTAGTCAAAAGTAAAAGGTTAACTTTTTATTGTGACTAATAAGCGACTGAAAGTTTTAGTCACCCATAAATTAGTCTTTTTTCAATCGCTAAGTAGTTAGAAGTAAAAAAGGTGCTCTTTTTATTACGACCAATAGGTGACTAAAAGTTTCAGTCGCCCACATGTTGGTCACTTTTCAGTTGGAACCTTTTTATAGATTTGACTGTAGTCGCCCCTCAGTCAAAGTTCTATCGCTCCAGCTACCTCCTTTCTTATTTACCTGGTCATCTCTCATCTCTTTCAACTTCCCTTCTACTTCCCTTCAACTCCATCCTTTTTTCTTTACCTTACCGGTTTGCCTTGCCCTTCCTCCTTACTATCTGCCCCTCCATCCGCTTCTCTTGTCTGCCTCACTCATCCTCATTGCCTCATCGTCCATCGTCGCCCATCCACCTCGCCTCCTCAGCCTCATCGCCGTCGCTTCCTCTGCTTGGTCATTGTTCCTAGCTGTGGCCTCCTCGGCCGTTACCTCGGCTTTAGCTCCATCCAACTCAGTCTCCTCCTTGACCTCGCCACCATCCACCTCCATCTTGTCAACCTCACCGCTGTCTGCCTTGGCCTCCTCTGCCTCCGCCTCCTCTGCCTTAATCGCCTCTACCTGCGTCTCGGCCTCCTCTGCCTCATCCACCACGGTCTTCTCTAGATTTGAGTTTTGAAATTTTTGAACTATGATTGTTGTATTGAAATTTTTGAATTGTTCTTTGGATCTAATTTTTGAATTTTGTTTTTTTTCATGTTATATTTTGGTATGTATGTTAAATTTTATATTAATGTAAATGTGTTTTATTTAAATTTTGATTTCATTATTTAATTATAATATTATTAATATTTAAAATAAAATAATATTCATAGCAATTTAATGAAAGTATTAATTAAATAAAAAATGAAATAAATAACCAATTAAATTAAATAATATTAATTAAAAATAATTATATGAAATAATAATGTATTTTGTTTAAAAAAAAATTTTATTGTAGCTACTGACTATAATATAGCGACTAAACTAGTTAGTCGCAACCCATAATATTCTTAACTGATTTTTTATCGCTTTTTGCAGTTGAGATTCAGTCCCGATTAAATTGTGACTTGAAAAAATGCGACTGTCATTCGCAGTAGCAAAGCAATCGCTTTTGGTCAATATTACAACTGAAACGTGACTGGACTTTCAGTCACGATTTTACATCTGTTTTGTAATAACAATTAAGGTATTTGATGAGGTATAGCATGGCATGTGCCTCAACATTTTACAATAATGGAAAAAGATGATCTGCACTTAAGTACATTCTTGCATCCCTTGGCAATTGTGCAAGTAGATGGCTACTGACAGCATCAATAATTTCATTTTTTTTTCACAAATATAATCTTTTCTTTTATATACGCCCTGTCATTGTTTTTCATTAGTAAATCAAGATATATATGTAAAATAACATCATCAATCGGATTACCACTCAATTGAATTACCAATTTTCTGGGTATTCTTGTCCAAGAGGGTTTCTATTCATTATCATATACTTTATCTAATCACAAACGCCCTTCCCTTGCTTCAAAATTCATTCACAAAACTATTTCACTTCCAAACTTGCATGTAATTTTTATATAAAAAATGAAATAACATTTTTCGTAGATAACCATATAAGCTAAATTTGTTCTTGGAAAATCTAAATGATAGTTATTCAGTGCTTCTCAAATATAGTTGATGTCAAGAAGCCTAGCTATCTTCCTCTCTAGCCTCCAGATCTTACTTTTGAGGTGCATGTTCTCTATCTCTAGCCGATTCATATTGATAACCCTGATATCTTTTTTTCATATCTCCCTGATTTGTTTCAATTACTCATCCATGTTCTTATAGTTAGCGTCCACAATCTCGAGCTTATATTTGTGTTGTAACTAGTTCACCGCCTTCTTTGCAGTACTCTCATTTGCATCCTTTATTGTTGTGTGCATACTTTTCCATCAAACAATTTTGTCTCATCAATAGTTTTGATTGCAACATAGCCCCAATATGACCCACATTTGTTCATTTTGCATTGTATATAGGATTTGAGAAGTTCAATTTTTTGTTATCATTAGAAGGATGTGGGTAAAAGTGAGCCTAATTTTTTTCAGCATCTACAATACTTAAAAAAATGGTTAAGAGTAAAAACTATGAAAACTTTATTTTTTTTGTAAAACATGACATAATTTTAAAATAGTCATACTTATAATGTTTATAAATTAAAAAATTAATCACTTTAAAATACTAATAAATTAATTAAAAACATTGAATGACTAAAATCATAAACCAAAATATAATTGAGTGTGTTATCAAATAGTATAAAATATTTTTATTGATTATTTACTCATAACATAAAAATGCTGTTTGGGCCTGGTATTATGTGCCTAATAATGAAAAATAATTAACAAAAAAAAAGAACTTATAAAATGTTTTTTTGTTAAAGTATTTTTTAATAATTAATTACTTATAAAATAAATATTTTTGGCTGAAAAACAAAAAAATGTTTGAGGGCTTATGGACCACAAAAAAAGCCCAAAACACATTAATGGGCTAATCCAATAGTTACATGTAGAAAAATGACCCGACAAGCAAAAAACCAGAAATTGAAACCCGGCCAAACCATGTTGACTTTCTATGACTAAATATAAAGTTTTGGTAGTCCAAAACTTTCTTGCTTCCTCTCTGTTGTATGACTTTCTATGACTAAATATAAAGTACTGGGCCACAGAAATTGAAACCCGGCCAAACCAGAAATTGAAAGAAGTAAGAAAAACAAGGACTATGGCAGGCCAAGCACAAAGTTAGAGCGCTAGTCTGTAGTTAGTACCTAACTTTTCCCCAAAAACCCTAATCTCTCATTTTTACTCTCTTAATTTCTTGCTTCCTCTCTGTTGTATCTCCTTTCTCTCTTTCTCATTTTGCTCTTCCTTTCTCTTCTGTCTTTTTTTCTCTCCTATTTTCGTTTATTCTATTTTTCCTTTCTTCTTCCTTTCTTTTTCTTCGCGCTCTTCTCTTCTCAAGCTCCAGCTAAGTGCCCCAACCTCCATCTGAGCTATTTATGGCATAAGATGATGCGATGGCTTTGATTATGGCGAATTTAGGGTTTTTTTTGTTTCTTTTATGTTTTGCTTGCTTAAAGTTTTTTTTTGCTTGTTTATCCACTTGTTGATTCGTTTATTTTTTTTTTTCATATTATTTTGTTTCTTGACCCACTAACACGTTGGATCTGTCTTTGTTTCTTATTTTTTAGATTTTTCTATTTTCTTACTTTATGCTTCAAGATGGTCATTTAACTTTTAATAACTACTTGTTTGTGTTCTTTTAAAATTTTTAGTGATCGCTTACTTATGGATTTTTTTCTCATGTTGGTTACAATCTATTTTTTGTGATTTAAAATTTTTTTAAAAAAATTGTGGCCAGATCTGGATCTTTGAAGAGTTTTCTTTTCGATTCAAGTGTTTAACTTTTAATAGCTATTAGGCGTAAATTAATAAATAGCCCCTGAACTTTGGTAACTCGTACACATAACCCCTTGAACTTTGACTCAGGCCAACTCACCCCTCCAACTTTGGTAAGTATGGCACCTAAGCCCCTCGAATGATGGAAATGAGACACGTGATTTTTTTCCATTACATAATCGATGTAATTGGTTGTATGATGACTGAAACGAAAATAAGAGAAAACTTAAAGGAGTATGGCCCTTCCTAGGTCATCTTTTTATTCTCTATCTTCAACCATGATCATTGCCATTGAAAAAGATCTCCACCACACCAAGCTCTCACTATCATCCTAAATTGCATGCCACTTTTCACTTTAGGTAACAAAAAAAAGAGAGATGATTTAAATTAGCTATAATATAGAGAAACAGATAAAAAAGATGAGATGCAGAATAGCAGCAAAATATGCAAAAGAGAAGAAACAAAGGAAACGGTGGAAGAAGTAGAGATTTTTATTTTTATTTTTTTGAAACCTTCCTAGAAGAATTGCTATTTACTTGTTATTGATCCACTTTTTCTTATTTTTATTTATTTAAGTATATTTTGTCCAAATCTGAAAATTTTTCTAGTAGATAAAAAGTTCATATAAGTTTATAAAATAGAAGAGTTTAACCATTTCTTCTCTGCTTCTTCTACCTTCTTATTTGTCTCCTATTCGTCTACTTAACATCTCTTTTTTTTCCATTTGTTTTACTCTGTTATAGCTAAGTTTCATAATCTTCTCCTTTCCTAATCGAAGCTTTAACCAAACACATTGACAACAGTGAAGGTCAGTCAAGGTATTAAGCCACTGACACATATCCAGCAACTTGATACTGGTTGATTTTTGGTGAAAAGAAGAAGAAGGCACCAAACTCGGTTGAGTTTATCAGTCGGCTACCCATGGCTTATTGTAGCCCATCACCTTATGCACGGTCGTCACTAGGAGTGAACCCATTTGGAGGAATTGTAGGACTAGCCAGAATATGATCATGGGGATCATGGCTAATGAGTCCTTGGTAAGGCCGTGAGCTAGGCGGCTCTAAGTCTCTTGAGCTCGGGTAGGGCAGCGGCGACCATGGTAAAGAGGGAGAAGACAAGGCCCATCCCAATTCTTTACTGTGGGGTGAGTGGTGAGCCTTGGGGTTTCTAGAGGATGCTTCCGACGAAGAAGACGATGAATGAGGTAGTGGGGTTTTGGAAAGATTATCTAATTTGGCGGTCCTTGGTGGTGGCTTGGGAGACGGATCAAAGGTGGTCATTTAGGTGTAGAGAAGGTGGTGGTGGTTGGATTGGAAGCATTTTGGAGAAGAAAAACAATTGTACTCATGAGAGGAAAACCAAAGTCAGGTCCTTGGAGTTTTCTATGATTTTTGTTTCAGTCATCTTACAACCAATTGCATCATTTCTACAACAGAAATAAGTCTTGTGCTTCATTTCCATCATTCGAATGGCTTAAGTGTCCTACTTGCCAAAGTTGAAGGGGCAAGTCAACCTAAGTTAAAGTTAAGGGGTTATATGTCTGAGTCATTAAAGTTCAGGAGCTATTATGGTTTTAGGCCTAGCTATTATTTATTTTATGGGGAAATTACCAAAACCCCTTGAAGTTTGGCCTAACATACAGTTTTGTCTCCCTTTTTCAAATACCCACAGTTACCCCTTTCCAACTTAACTTCATCAATGACCGTTGTAAAAAAAAAAAATGAAACACCTAGGTCCTGTTTAGTTCCAGAAAATGTTTTGAGTTTTCTAGAAAATTTTCTAAAAATTGGAAAATGAAAAGAAAACATGTTTAGGGGTTAAGTTTTCTTTTTCCATTTTCTATGAAAACAGTTTTCCACATTATGAAGAATTGGAAAACACTATTTTTATAGTTTTTCTAATTTTCCATCACAAATCTCACGTTCACATCTCGCTCTTGACTTCGTCATTCTCCCTCACCATCGTGTCACCAGCCAACCTCCCCCTTATCGCCACTGCCTAATCAATAATTTGCTCGTCGCCACCCAACCAGCTTCATCGGGATCGGCAAAGCAGCAACAACTAGCGATGACGGTGCTTTAATAAGCTTATATTTATTATATTTATTTTTCTCATATTTAGTATGTTTTAATATGTTTTGAACCTTAAAGATATATTTTAAGTATGTTTTGTAGCTTAGAGCATATCTGGACTCAATTGATAGAAAGTGGATTTAATTGCAATTTTACAAGTTTTAATTTAGTTTTGTTCTTTTAGGATTTTGACAGATTAGCAATATTTCGGTAAAAAAATTATATTTTGAGCTACATAGATCAGAATCAAGTGATTTTTTATTCATTGGAAAGCTAACATCTTGAGCTACAAGTCACATTCAAACCATGAAACTCAGTTTGCACGTTAAGAGTGTCAAATTTAGCTTCAAAATCGCGATTTGTGAGTCACCGCTGGTTCAAAAGCAATTGTGGTATTTTGGGCATATCTTTGGCTGTAGATGTCCGTTTTATGCAAATCAGATGTCGTTTCGAAGCTAAGAAACAACTTTTATGCTTTGAGATTTGAGAAATAATGACTTCATCAAGGTCGAATCTCAGCTTGAAGTTGCTACTATTGTTCTTGAGCATTGTTTGAATGACAACTTTGAAACCTTCTAGTTATTTATTTTGAATCTTTTTATTTGTGTGGGATAATTTTGTAACAATATGGAAAGTTTAAAGAGATTTTATGAGTTTAGCTCACTAGGTTAGGTATTTAAAGTGGCTACGCGACAGCCTTTTGCTCTCTCCTCTCATAGGGGGGCACTCTCTCGTGGGGGCTGCCCCTCCCTCCTTCCCCAAGTCTTTTTGTGATCTTTTCTTATTTGTTTTTTTTATTTTTATTGGTATTTTTATTCTTGGTTGAAGGAGATTGAAACCCGAATTCTTCAGCACTGTGAGATCAAAGTTGTTTTTATTTATCAATTAATATTTTGAGTATTGGATGTTCTTCTATAATTAATTTCATGATTATTTCATTTATATGCTAAGAGGCCTACTAGTTGTTATTCGAATTTAATTTATTGCTGGGTTAGAAATCAAATCCGTAATTGTTTGGTTTCTTTAATCTATGTAGCAACTAAGGTTTAGTGATTTACTGCGTCAGAAATCATTAGGTCTTAGGGAAAACATTCAAATAAATTAAATGTAGCCGCTTGTATTTGTGTTATTTAGTTTCATCGATCTCTCTAATTTTTAATGCAATTGTTAAATTAAATCAAAACGCTTGTCTTAAGTTGTTTAGCAATTAGACTTAATTAGAATGCTTGTTTTCTGATTAACTACGACTAAGGAGAGGTAGGAAGATAGCTCAAACGATGAATATTCAAAATCTTGATTGATCTATCTATGCATCGATGATCAGTTGTAGGAATTTGGTGGTGGATATTGACTGATGCCAATGTTTGAATTCTTGATTGTTTTGTTGGTTTCTTACTTGATAGGTTTCTTAATTTTTGTTTTCTAGTCATTTTTTTATTTTATTTCATTTTTTTATTGCAAACAATCCCCCCAATCTTTTATTTCAGTTTTCTGTCAAGAAACTTTTAGATAGAGAATTTCCCTTGGGATTCGACCTGGTTTCCATTGCTATATTACAAATTTATTTATTCTGAGTTGTTAGTGATACCAGAATTATTTTTTACAGTTTCGACGACCGACCATGCTTTCGAAGAGTAGAATCGGGAGTGGACCATGATGATTGCAATCGGACCCTTAATCGTTCTTCAAACAATGCCACTGAGTATCAAGGATGCAACACGAGGCCGCTTCGATGGTCGGCAATGGGCAATTCAGCAGTTGAAGATGGCCACAGTATTGGAGTGTCGTGCTGTTGAAATGATGGAAACAGTGATATAGATGTAAAGGACAGAAAAGTTAGGGGCCTAAGCGGCATAAAGCAAAAAGCAGGGGTCTGAGTTTCGAATTTATACCTTGCAAGATAGACTTAAAAAAATTTCCATTTATAGTGCAAAAACTTTTCTTCAATTTCAAACAAAGTCAC
The DNA here is from genome assembly GCA_005392925.1 of Aquilaria sinensis. Lineage (NCBI taxonomy): Eukaryota > Viridiplantae > Streptophyta > Magnoliopsida > Malvales > Thymelaeaceae > Aquilaria > Aquilaria sinensis. The sequence goes on along the minus strand of SMDT01002946.1, from coordinate 39,712 downwards.
TGAACTTTTCTGGTTTATATAGCAATAATATCTACTTTAGTTATTGTAAAACAAGTAAACATCTTTTCCAACAAGCATTGTAGAAAACTAACATAGAAAATGAAAACTAAAATCAGAAAATGAAAAAGAAAATTATTTTCTACAACGCCACCGTAACTTCTCCGTTCTGCCCTACTTATATTGAAAATTCCCTACCCCCAATATGTGCATCTAACTTCTACATCATCTCCCTCCATCCAGGCGTAAAATGAAGGCAAGATGAGGCCTGAAACTGGACTGATTGCGCGACAGTTGATGCTCCAGGATCCTCCAGCGCTAGAGAAATTAAAGAAATGACTAGTACTTAGTGACAGGGAGGCGACGAGGCACATGCGACGAGGGCAAGCTATTCGGCTGGAGGGGTGTCGGAGAATCGAGGTGACGGCAGAATTGTGCATGACTGGAGGTGAATCATGTTTGACCAAAGGCAGAATCAAGCGTATCGTTCATGACCGGAGGCGAATCATGCTTGACCAGTGGCTGAATCGTGCGTAATCAAAGGCGGAATCGTGCGTGACCGGAGATGAATCGGCATGACCGGAGGCGATTTCACTAGACCACCAACGGTAATGGCTTCAATTTCGGCAGACCACTGATTGAACAAGGCCGATGATTGATAAGCCTTATCTACACGTGACGATTCTCTTCTCGACGGTTTACGAGCTAGATCCGCACGACGTAGAGGGCGCTGATTCCTCTGCCAGACAACTCGACTCAATGGTGGACAGTGTAGAGGGTGCCGATGGGGATGACGGCAGAATTGATTCGGAGAGGGAGAGAAAGGGCAGATGTGAGGGTGGTCGAGGGCGGTGGGGAGAGGGTTTGAGCAGCGACGAGGAGAGCTTCAGAGCAGCAGCAATAGTGAGGACAGTCTAAGTGGTTAGGGGGAAAAGTTTTTAAGGAAGAAGATTAGGATAGCAAAGTCACTTATTGTTCTCTTCTTTGTGTTAACAGTGAATGACAGAGTTAACTTGGTAGGGAGGTAACTGTAGGTATTTGAAAAGTGGGAGATAAACCTACAGGTTTGGTCAAACCTTAGGAGAATTTTAGTATTTTCCCCTATTTTTATATTTGTTTATTTATTTTGTTGGATTAAAATTTTTATATGCATCCACCGTGGATTTGCCATGGCATGCGTGCTTTTTGTTAGATCTACCATATATTTCTTCGGTTTCTCAACATTCTATGATTGAAAATGCTCTGAGCCTTATTTTGTTCGGTTTAACTTTTCTTTATCTACTTTTTTTATTTGTTCACATTGGTTGAAATTATTATAAATATTTAATCACTCTGGCTATTTCATTTTTTTTAAAGATTCCGCAAATTTTCACTAATGTTACTATAATTTTTTGGATTTATTTATTTATTTTATTGGCTTAAAACTTTTATATGCATCCAGCATAGATTTGCCTTTGCATGTGTGTTTTAAGAAAAGATCTGCCTGAAGACAGGACATATTGGTAATAAGAAATAGGGAAGAAGTAAGCACAAGCAGCCTGTGAAGTACATAGAAGCAATTTTTAATCAGATCATTGTATGAGAATCTCGACTAACCAAGAAAAGGAGGACAATTTGAACGTTTTGTACACTAGCCTTGGTTGTGGAGAAATTAGTAAGTAGACATTGGAGGAACTAAAACGGGATAATTTTGCTTTCTTGAGTACTAAGCAACAAAAAATTTAGGGTCCTAGTTTTTGTAACGTGGGAAGATTGTCATACCCCAACCATGTATAGGCAATGGTTGGTTGGCTTTTTAGAAAGTTTAGAGGAAAAGCATGCAGATTGCTTGAAAATTTGAAGGTTGTGGGCAGATTTGCAATAAGGGACTTAACTGCCAAAGGGTTTTGGCCTGGGGGCTGATATGCAATAAATGATGAAGTTGAGGATAAAATTGCTAAGAAATATGAAGTTATGGGTTAATATTTGAAACATGGTTTTTATGCCAAGTAAGGTTTAAATGAAGACTAAATTGATCATATTCAGAAGAGTAAGCAAGTTAGAATGGGAAAGCTAACTGAACTGAAATAGAAGTCAAGGACCAAGTTGGAGGGGATTTGAAAATAAAGAGGCTAAGCCTGGGATTTGTCTCCCACTAAGCTCAATTTGAGCTATTTTGTTTGGTGCTCAGTGACCTCCGGAAACTCTAACTCGATGGAAAAAACAAAACTTCTAAAGAAAGAAGAAGGACGAACTCTTAGAGAATCATGGAGGCTCAATCATAATTTATGGCGGCATGTATCAACTCGCTAGGTAAAAAGCTTTCTTAAGCTTCACACATGTTTGTCATGGCTGAATTTGGTGAAGAAATTCAGTTTCATTTAATCAGGTTCATGGACAGCAATAAGTTGGATTAGCTCAACAGGTAAGGGACAATTCTACACCTTCAAAGCCTAATTCTTTTTAAGGCTTTTATTGCTGGAAATTACAAAGGCTGCTGTATATGAAGGTTGTTGACTAGATAAGGAAATATTGTTAAGGCCAAGTGGTTGATTACTGTGATTATTGTGACACGCTCCTATGTGTTATGTTTATGACTTGTGAAACCTATGTATTGGGGGACATAGATTAAGGCCAAATAGCTGTGTGAAAGTATTGGGGCTAGGGATACCTTTGGGTGTCTATGATTACATGATACCTTCAGGTGTCTATGTATTTTTCTAGCTAGATATGTTATGGAGAAGCATTAGAATTCTATTATGGGGAAGCCCAACCCATTCCAAGATCTAGAGCTCTATGTTTTCTTGGTAATTAATAAAAAGAAAATAAATGTAGGCACTATGCAATGCTTGCTATGCCCTGAGGCTGTTTAATTGGTCTTGTGGTGTGTGTGTTTGTGTCTTTCTGTGAATGGATGCGTGTGCTGACTCAATATGATAATTATTATATGTTTTGTATATATATTTTGCATTGGTGCTTTTTTTTTTTTTTTTGTGTTTTCCTTTGGATGCAGGTATTTTGGCTTAGAGTTGAGGTAATTATTGTTGTTAAACTGGGTTATGAGTTTCTTGTTGTCATTTGTCTCTCACTAAGTTTCATTAAAAACTCATCCCCCAAATGTTTATCTTTTTTTGTAGATAAAGTAGCTGTTGTGGTTCTAACAACTTGAAGCTGAAAAAATTTTCTCTCTCAATGGCATTCCTTAAAGATCATGTCCTGGATTATGGACTTCTAAGTCCAAGGTCCTTACTATGTTTATGTAGCACATTATTTGCATATGTTGAAAAGTTGATTTATCATGTAATGCACCTAACATTCGTTTAATGGAAATGACAATGGTTCAAATTACCCCTAATTTTTACTATGTTTGCATTTTATGGTCAGATGTCAGTTTTGTATTTCTCATGTTTCAAATTGTAGAGCTGTATAATACCATAACATAAAATTTTAATAAAAAAAGGAATGCTATGAATGCATAGGCCTATGACACTTTGGGACATGACAAGGTGGTATCAGAGCTATGGTTTTATCCAAAACTTTATGTGAATAGAAAGAGAGAGGAAATAAAGACCACAACAATGTAGGTAGGCCATTGAGGCTGCATGTCTTTTAGTGATTGTAATGGCCTTCCTAGTCTATGACTTGTTTTGACAATGTAAGTAAGTTTAATTTAAGTGTTTTTATTTACAAACCTTAAATTAGTTTCTTATTAATAAAGAAAAGCAAGCTAAGTAAGGTTTTATTGAGTTTCTAAGTGTAAAATGGCACCAAAGGTGAAAAAAGGGCTAAATGGTAATTTTAACCCAAGTGAATGGAATGGCTATAATTTCAATGAAATTAAGATCATGTAAGTAATTTTGATCAAATAAGTTAACACTGTAAGTTACTCTAACCATTGGAACCAAGAAGGAGAGTTTGGGGACTAAAATGCATTAACTAAAAATTTAGGCTATTGTGCTTCTTATGGCATAAAGTTTAAAGGCTAGGGGCAAGGAGAACAATTAACCGAAAGACCTAAAGGGATGGTTTGAGGCAGAGGTCTAGTGAGAAGGAAAAAGAAAATTAATGTGGCTGTAAAGACTCTCTTAGTATTTCCTCTACATTAAATGTTGAGGTAAGTAAATCCCAAGTTATTTCCCTCAGATAAGTTTTATTAAGCAAAGAAAGCAAGCTAGTTAAGGTTAAATTGAGTTCCAAAGAGTAATTGGTACCTAAGGGGCAAAAAGGTCAAAATGGTAATTTTGGCCGAAGTTAGTGGCATGACCGTAATTTTGGTAAAATTAGGTTCATACAAGTGTTTTGAGCTAGTTGATTTAAGACCATAAGTATTTATAGCCATTTGAACCAAAAGCGAAAGTTAATGGTGAAAAATGCACTAAGTGAGAAATTAAGCTATTATGTCTTATAATAGCTTAAGTGACCTAAGAGCAAAGTGTTTGGATAAGAAAAACCTTTCTTTGGGACCAAGGAGTGATGCAATGGGGAGTGTTTAAGTGGCCTAAGTGATTCAAAAATTAAGTTTAAGGGCCAAGGTGACAAGTGGAAGAAAGTTGGGCTAAGTTGGTTATAAATGGAGGAGATGACACTATTCATCATCTCCCCCATTTGCCATTTTTCGTAGCTCTCCTTCCTCCCTTGCATTCTACCCCCAAACCTCCCAACTCACTCAAGTTTCCATGGAAATTGAAGGTCCCGAAGCTATCCCAACAAGCCCTTAGCTCGTTTTTAATGAAATTGGTGCATTTGGAATTGTTCTTGCAAGTTTTTGGTTCAAACCCAAAGGTAAACGAATTTGATCCTTATGGGTTAGTTTTAACATTGTTAAATGGTTAGAAATGGTCTTAACTTCGTGCTCTTGGTGTCCAATTTGGTTGATTTCAAGCTTGGAACTCAAAGGAACTCATTGGAGCTTGGATGTGCTCATTGCTTGTTTCTTGCTTTCAAGATGATTTGAGGTAAGGGATTTAAGTTAATTAAGCTCAAATAATGCATAGAAATGAGTGTTATGTGTGGGAATGAAGTAGAAACAAGACCCATGTGATTTGAGCTTGGGATGAGAAAGTTTGAGCAGGTTTCGTGTAAGATCACATGCTGTCGTGCAATGCTGGAAAGGCATTGGCGACGCGTCGCCAGTAGTAACTCCATTTTGGCGACGCGTCTCCGGTGGCGACACGAGTTGGCGACGCGTCGCCTAGAGATGCCAAAATTTTCTGAATGTCAATGCCTTTGGCGACACGTCGCCAACGGCGCCGCCAAGGCATTTTGCCCCCAAGCTCCGGGTATCCTAAGAGTGTCTCAAACTCTCAGTTTTCATCCCTAGGCTAACTTAAGATGTTCCGTAACCTTGGTTGGGTCTAGAACTCATTCCTAAGTTGGGAATTATGCATTATTTAGGTGGTGGCTAACTGGTGTGGTTAAGATAGGGTAAGTAATGGTGGCTAAGGAAGTTAAAGTGCTTCAGTTCCCAAGTGAGCACTAAGGGGATTAAGTCAGGTTTCAGACTCTTTGTTGGCTGAGTGGAATGTCATAGACCTTTGGTCAATAAAAAGGAAACCTAAGAGAATCCCAACCAAACTTGATGGTTTGGTAAGTAAGTCACTAAGAAGCCCTAAGCTAAGCTCGAAGAGCTTGGTAAGTTGAACCACATAAGGCAGCTACCCTGCACAATAAGTTAAGAGAAGAGACGAGTAAGGAGTGAGTAAGTGGTGACTTACTCTAAGTAGCCCGTCAAGGCGGGCAAGGTTTGAGTAAGTGACAACTTACTCTAAGGTGCCCGTAAGTGGACTTCATGGGGTTAGTTAAGTGCTAGCATAGGATATGAGGGGCAATATCCAAGTACCCCAGTCGTAAGAGCTCACGGAAAGTCTAGCACCTAAGGGTGTAAGGAAGTCGTAAATACATTTGCATGTGCATATTTCATTCATTCATCCATCCATCCATCATTTGCATTGGTTGTTGTTTATTCTTGCTTCTGGTTACATTGTTGACTGCTTGTTTTGTTTTGTATATATATATATATATAATTGTGGTGCTTTGTATGCTTGCATATCTTTCTTCCTGCAGGTACTAAATCCCTTACTGAGTACTTTAGAGTACTCACCTTTTAAGTGTTGTGCAGGTTTAAGTGGACTATTTGGGCTTAACAGTTGGTAAGGGACAGCTGTTAAAGCTAAGTTTTATCGGTTTAAAAAGGTATTCTCTAGTAAGAAACTCTAAGTTTCTGAGTTACTTATGGCATAAGCTAGTACTGACCAAAGTGTTTGCCTTACAGTTTGAGGCTAAGTGAGTACAAGGAAAGTGTGGCTCATCACTTGAAGCTAGCTTGCTTGGGTGAAGAGCTAAGGATGGATCTTAGTATCTTAGTTGTTGTGATATGCTTCTTTTATATGTATGGTAATTTCATACATAGATCGCCTCTACTAGTGTCCATTGGTGTGTATAACACTAGGGTTACTTTTGGGTGCATATAAGTTTGAGATGTATGCACATAGTTGTTACTTGAAGTTAAAGCAACTAAAGGTTTATGTCTTGGCTTATTTGAATTATGTTTTCGTTAATTCCCGTGGCACTGTTTTCAATGATGTTTTAATTTAATTATTATTGCATAGCCAAGACAATGCATGCATATTTCTTATGCAGGGTAGGCTAAGTAACTAGTTGCATGTAATGATTTAAGATACTTCACGAGTAATAACTAGCCAACTGTAACCTAAGTGGGATTATAGTTCCCAAAAAGCCTACTAGTGTTAGTAATTTAGGGCACTGGGGCCCTATTCCGCCACAGTGGCAAGTGGAGGAAGTAAGTCAAAGTTGTAGTGGAAGTGGGTCAAGATATTTTTTTTAGACAAATCAGGCAACTATTCATCATCTCTCCCAACTCATTTTCATTCTTCCCTTCCTCCATAGCCATTGGTCTTCAAATCTTCCAAATTTGCTTCTTTCTCCATGAAAATTAAGGGTCCCGAGGCAATTACATCAAGCTCCTAGCTGGAAGTTGGTATATTTGGTGCTTTAGAACTTATTCTTCCAAGTTTGAGATGAAACCTAAAGGTATGTCTTATCTATGGGTTTAACTTGGTTCTAAGCTTGAAATATGGTTAGTGATGGCCTTAATTTAGTGCTTGTGATGCCCTTTTTTTTCTTGGATTTAGGCTTGGAATTCAAGGGAAAGAATTTGTGCACAAGTGAACTTTGTGTGGTTTGATTGCTTTGGATCTTAGTAAGGGATTTATGTTATAATATGATTAAATGATGCAAAAGTAGTTTTAGAACACTTGGGAGTGAGTTGGAATGAGCAAAAAATGATTGGAATTTGTTTGGTTAAGATTTGGAGCAAGATTAGTCGAGAAAGGGGTGAAGAAATGCAGCTCTAAGGTTAATGTGGTCGCACTGACTATTTGATGTGATCACATTAAGCTTAAGAGGAAGAATGGGCTGCCTGAATGTGCAATGCAGTTGCACAAACTCTATTGGTGCTATCACATCATTTCCAGAACTTCCATAAAATCATGATGTTGCCGCGCCACAATAGGCAATGCTATAGCATTATGCCTGAATTGTGCCAACATTGTTTCTAAGTGTCCAAAATCAAATCCTAAAGCTTAGATGGCATCCTAACATGACTCAAAAGTGCACCTAAGATTTAATCATGTGTTAATAAGTGGGTAATACGTAGGTGGTTAAGAGCGCTAAGGAAAAGTGGATAAGTGAGGTACCTTAAGTCACAAATAGGGTACTAAGGAGGGACCTAGGATTGTATGAGTCCTCCAATGACCAATGGGTGAAGTTGTGAAACTTCGGCATTGGAGAGGAACCCAAGAAAGGTCCGGGACGCTTGATGATCCAATGGTAGAGGCCAAGTATCTTTAGGCATCGAGCAGTGCCTAAAAGGTCCCAACCGAGTCGATGAGCTCGGTAAGCAAATCCACTAAGTTGCCCGAGTCAAGTTCAGGGGAACTTGGCGAAGTTTGGCCACTAATTTCAATTACTCGGCACAAGTAAGGGGAAGTTACGGGTAAGAGGTGAGTAAGTGATAACTTACTCTAAGTAGCCTGTAAAAGGCAAGCAAGGTCAAGTAAGCAATGACTTACTTAAGGCCCCCGTAAAGAGAACTTTATGGGGTTTAATTAAGTGCTAGCATCAGATATGAGAGCCAGTATCCAAGCACCCCTACCATATGAGCTCATGGTAGTTAAGAACACCTTCAGGTGTAAGAAAGTCTTAAGTGCATAAACATGTGCATTCACCCATCCATCCGTATATTACATTGCATTGTTGTTGTTATTTATTAATTGCTTGTGTTTATTGTTTGTTGTATTGTTTGATTAGTTGGTTTGTTTGTATACATCTGTTGCTTATATGTCTGCATATATTTTTCTTGTAGGTGTCAAATCCCATATTGAGTATTTTTTAGTACTCACCCTTTAAGTGTTGTATAGGTATTTTGAAAACTAGTCGGGCCTAACAGTTCGTGAAAGGCAACTGTTAGTGCTAAGTTTTATTCATTTTGAAGGTACTCTCTAAGTAAGAACCTTGTGGTTAATGAATACTTATAATGTAAGTTAGTACTAACCAAAGTGTTGTTTTTTCAACTTTCAAAACTAAGTATGCCCAAGGAAAGTGAGGCTTGTTACTCGAAGCTAGGTTGCTCGGGTGGAAAGCTAAGGGTGGATCTTAGTAGATATTGTGGTCATTATTGTATGTATGACATTTTTTCATACTAAGTTTTGCCTCTACTAGTGTCCATTGGTGTATACAATACTAGGGTTACATTTGGGTGCATGTAAGGTTAAGATGTATGTACATAGTTATTACTTGAAGATTAAGCGACTATGATTTTTGTGTCATGGCTTGTTTTAACTTACGTTTTATGAACTAGCATGCCATGGTTTTCATTATAGTTTTATTTACTTATTATTCCATAACCAAAGTGACACATGCATATTTTCTGTGTAGGGTAGGTTAAGCAACTAGTTGCACGTAATGATTTAAATTACTTTATGAGTAATAGCTAGCCAATTGTAACCTATGTGAGATCATAGTTCCCTAAGAGCCTACTAGTGATTGCATTTAGGGCACTGGACTCCTATTCTACCATAGTAATGGCTAAAAAGGTTGTATGTGCTATTGGTCTAGTCTATAAAGCTATTCTTTGTTAACTGAGACCAATGGCTATAAGGCTTTGGAGTTCAGGTAGAAAGGTTGAATAATGTGAACTCAAAAGTCATTAAGATGTATGTTATGTAACAATAGGTCAATAGGCTACATGCTGTGAATTTGAAGTCAAGAGGCTGTATATTTGTATATTGTAGCTACTAAGGGTAATAATAGTGTACCAAATGACTGGTTTGAAATTGAACAGAATCTGGCTTATTAGAGCTAAGAATTATCGAATGAGCACATTTTAGGTGTGGAAAAACTGGCGTTCAAGGTCTACTTTGTGTATATTGAGGTGGATAACCATTATGTTAGCAAACTAAAGGGTTGTAAGAGTGATTAAATGCATTGCTTTTGCTAATATCTGTTCAAACAGATAATTTACTGGAACATACAACAAGAACTTCCAAAATTAAATAGTTGACCTAATGTTTGACTTTGAGTTAGGAACAGCTTCTAGAGCTGATTTTTCCTTGACAAGTTCCAGTGATAAATTGGGACTTGTTAAGCCCATTTGGGGTGCAAAATAATGTGATTTATAGTGAAAATGTAGAAGAAAATAATTTCTACTAAATTAAGGTTATTTTTAAGGGTTTGAACATAAGAATCATGGTCTGGGTGTTAAACCCAAGATCCTTGATGATGAACAAGTTTCTTATGATCAAAGATATATGTATGTGAAGTTTGGTTGAGAAATAAAGAGTAAAACCCAAAGTGACCCTTAAAACCTAAGCTTTCTAGCCATTGTGACCTGTAGAATTGAACAAGTTCTAGTGAACCAGCTACATTGCTAGGTAATACGAGTGATTTGGCTACAATCTAAGTTGGACTAGCCTTGTGAATACTATATCCTTGTTAAGACTAGTTTAGGTAGGAATTCTAATGCATTTTGTGAAAATTTGGTTACTAAATATAAAGGTTTAACCAAGAGTTAACTATTTGATAGAAAAGATTTTTAGAGCTGAAATCGTGCCAACAAACTTGTTGGGTTAATAGGAACTATGTGAGCTATTATGGTAGTGAAATTGTTGGTTATGCAAGGAAAATGCAAGTTTTGCAGGTTTCTAATTCGTTTTATGAGGTTTACAGGTCAAATATTGATCAATGTTCATCACCTAAGAATTTTGGGCTTAAGTAAGTTTCTTGCAAAGAAAGAAAGATGTTAGCAAAGTTCAAGTTGAAACTGAAAGGCAGAACTTGGAGATGACCTATAAAACCAAGTTATAGTTTCCAATATACTTGTAAATTTAACAGGTTTTATGTTTAGACCAGCCCAGGTTTTTTAAGTTGCTATTACTGAGCATCAAGTCAAACAAGTTGATTTTGACTTGAAAATTTATCCATGTAGCCCTGCAACGCATTAGTTTGATTTCAAAGAAAGCATGTACCTTAGCTCCAGTTTCATCACCTATTGACTTTGTGTTTAACTTTGGAATTGACAAGGAATTATGAGCTAGGCTTTTTGGGACAAGTCTATGACTATAAGTTGAACTAGTTCATGTAGTATAGCAGACGTTTGGCTTGGGACTCCTAATTCCTGCTTTACTATTGTTTTATGTGCAATTGTGCATTTACATCACCTATGCAATGTTGGTTCGGAGGGGTCAGGTGTATTATCTAAGTAGTTAAGGATCATTTTATTGATCCTTGTACATTAAATCATAGTTGAAGTATGGAATAACAGAAAATTTCAGAAGGTGTCTAAACTATTGAATCTGAAACATAAGAAGAGCTTAAGTTTGACCTTACCTTTGACTTTCAATTGTAAGCGGAGTTAAGAGCCCAAACTTTGCAGGAATGTTTGTGAAACTTGAGCTTGGCAACAAAATGCTAAAATATGCAAAAGAGCCTTATAAAATGTTCTGGTTGACTTACAATTAGAAGAAACTGGTGAGCTTGAAACTTTACATGTAGGTTCCAAGGGTAAATTGCAACTTGTTGAGTCCATTTTGGGGGTAAAAAGTAACCAAACTAAAAATAAAAAGGCATATAATACTAAATTTTGTAGGTTTGAAAGGGTTTTTATGAACTATGAGTGGCACATTTTGTTCTGGCTCGCGAAGTAGTGATTTACGATGGTGAACAAGTTCTTATGGCCAAAAGTAGTTATTTGAAAAGGTTTGGGCTGAAATGTTGCTATAATAGCTTGCATATGAAGAATTGCTTCAAATTCTAAGAGGAAGACTCGTAAAATGGGGTTTAAATGTTAAAATAGGTTACATATGATCAAAAGAGGGATTATGCACAATCTAATATATATTATAAAAGCAAGATACATTTTAAGGTTATTTAGACTTTTCACTTAACAGAGTAAACTACAGTTTGACACGTGGCACTTTTTATATATTAGGAAAGAAATTAAGGTTCTTTTGTACAAAATTTCCAAAACTACCCCTACAGTTAAACTTGCTAACATTATTGGGTTTGAAACGCCGTGTTTTTAAATGTTGCAATAAAGGAAACATAATTGACAATTGAACATTTCCCATTGCAAAAAATAAACATTTTGGGTTGCCAGGGATTTAGAATTGTTTTATTTTCTTTTTTTAAATTGTCATTCTAAAAAAAGTCTCTATTGCTCTCTCTTTATATTTGTCGTAGCTCCTTCGTACTCTTCTCTCCGCCGTCATCTACAAATCTTCATCTAAATTTCATTGATGTTTCAATTTTTAAATTTTAGGTCGAACTGCATCCAATTAGGGGTTGGATCCATTTTTTGGAGAATTGTCATCCAATAAAAGCATAAGTGTTTGCGTTTTGCATGTCCTTCAACCGTGTCTGTAATTTGTTCGGTAATTGAGTTCAGTATGATCTGTTCTTCGGTGTTCCTGGTTTTTCTGAATGTTTGTATAGTCGATCTGATCTTTGACCCCATTGCTTGAGTTTGTGTGAATTTTTTGGGTCAAATCCAAGGTTAGGGCTTTCTTCTGGGAACTAAAATTTTAGCGGCAAAAGATGGCTTCTCAGAGTCCGAATGGAAGGATGAATTTTTTTTTTTATTATCATTGGCTGTTATGGGAGTAGAGCAATTTTTTATTGATTCACACAGTGGTTATCGAATTATTAAGCTACAAGGATTGACGGCGACAAAGGCGGTGGCAGAGACATTAGGGAAGGTAGTGATGGTGGAAAAGCAGCTGGCTACGGCATTCATGGCACTGTGTGTGGTGGCTCTTGATCGTAAAAGGTTTTACAAGGTACTTGCTTTTGACATTGACTTCTTTTATCTTTCTTTTTCATTATTTGAAAAAAAAGCTATATTGCAAACCATGTGAAAGCTTTTTCCCTTCTATTGTTGTAGGTGACGATTGTGCATGAGATTAGCAATTGTACTCTAGCTCTGTGGAAGAAGGTTCCCGGTGTTTGCGAGGATGTCTGCACTCCATCCACATCCAAGTCATCTTCATTCGATAAGGAACTGAATGTCTCTTCTTTGTAATCACATTGTTGATTCAATATAGAAATAGCTCTAACATTGAATCTATACATGTTTTCACAAGTCATTGACTTAGTAAGTTGAGATTAGAGTGGCATATGATGATAAGATCACTGAAACGCAATAAAGGAAAGAGAAAATTAACCAAGCTGTCAAAAGATGTTGTTAAAGAGTTGCATTAACTTTCACTATTGTGACTTTCACTATTTTATTTTTTTCTTATTCTTTTGTCCATGTACAGGCGAGCTATTTTTTGTTATATTGACCTTTCCTTTGTTTATTGATTTTTACTCTTATTCCTTTTCTTTAATCTTTCTTATGTATAACTATAGCTTCTCATTTCTATTCGATTTTGGTGGGATATTGTCTATAATTTGACTTAATGTACACTTCTGAACTTTTATATTGTTTTTCCTTTTTAAGCTCATATTGTTCCCTTAATTGATGTTTAGTTTCTTTTTATTTGTTCACTTATTTTAGTCTTGGTCAGTTGAGACTTGGGAGTACTGGAAGGATATATTAGGCAAAGAAAGGAGTATAGATATCAACTAGGGATGGGATGGGTGATGTGTTTGGTTTTGATTGGTGCCCTTTTCATTTTCTTTGGACTCTAACAACTGGTTTTTCTTATTTGTATTTTTACTGTGTGAGATTTCTTGTCTGATGTTAAAAATGATGAAGAAAATTTGTAGAACAAGCGAGTTTCTGAGAGTCCTTGGCTTTCACAAGCTCATTGTGCTTGCTTTGCTGTCACAATATCTCTATCTCTTTTTTCTCTCAGTGTTTAACTTTAGAGTAAATGTATTAGCTAGTGTTTACCTTTTGCTTTGTTTTAAGGTTTTTTTTATGTCCTTTCTGCTGTTGCTGACCATTTTTTTTTACTCTTTTTGTAGATTTTTGTCATTGTTGGTCCAAGTTTCATAAGACCTTTAAGATGAAGAAAAATCCTCATAAAGTAAAATTGACAAAGGCCCATACTTGAATGACAATGATATTGCTTAAGGGGCTATGGTTGGTGAGTTTGTTATTTTATTTATGGAGATTCAGCTTTTGATTGTATAAAAGGAATTAATTCATTATATTCTGGTTTTACATTGATGTTTTCTTTTAGGTTTTTGTCTTTAAAATTTCAAGAATTGCATTCCCTTGCAATCTATATGAAGGACCAGAGGACAAGCCTTTTCCGGGGTTCTTATTTACAACTAGCATTTACTAAATTGCAACAAATAAAAGTGAGTGCTAGAACACATTCTCTATGAAAAAAATACAAACCCTTATGTATTCATTGCTTATCAAGGGTGTATTTAAATTTTTTTGCTGTTAAAAATATGGGTCGGCACTTGGTAGTGCTTCATTTGTTTCATACATGATTTTAATTTACTTGCCTATTTTTTTAATCACTCAATTTCTTAATGTAGGACTGGAAGCAGCATGATATGTGCTACTGATGGTAATGGATTTGCTGGAAGAGGTGGTGGAAGAATCTCAATCAATGTTTTCAGTAGGCATGATTATACTTTATTCTTTACTAATGGTATATTGTCTAAGTGATAAATTATGTACTCTTTCTTTTTTTACTAATGCTTCATTATTTTTTGCTTTCCATACACAAAAATTGGTAAGTGGTGTTGCCTTTTGATTGATATATGAATTGATGCACCTGAACTGCTTGAGACAACCAAGTGCTTTTAATTTTTTCTCATTGTCATATTCATTATCATTGCTGGAGGGAGTAGTTTTCACAGCCTTGGAAATGCAGGTGTTGCAGGAACTTACTACGATCCGTTAACATGGAGTTTTATTGTAACTAATCATAACATATGTATGGATACTGACACACTTCTGATGGAGTTCCCAAAAGAATCGCCATGGATTAATGTTTATTTGAAAGATCATGGTAAGGTTGTTGTTCGTCTATATTTTAGCTGTATTCTAGACTTCAAAGACTCAAGTACTTCCTTCATTTTTGAATGTGTCATATGTTTTCTGCTTTTTGTTTAAGAAAATCATTGTCTGTTTCATTTTATAGTTATGTTTATTCTCCTTAGCCTCTATGAATAGGTAAGATGTTACAATGCCATTCTCTTTCCTTTATGTCATTGTTACATTTTAGGTTATTTTGAGAGAAAGCATAATAGGTCTTAGAGATATGATAGAAACATGGTAAACTCTGGATTGATTTTGCCCATGTCCAACTTCCAAGTTCAAGGTAAAAATTAATGATGGGACTTTGAATTTCAAATGGTTGATTTGGCTGAACGTATCTTGCGCAAGAATCATCAGCCTTTAAAGAAGTGCCCGTGTTGGTCATGTCTTTTAAGAATATCATGACTCGCATTGACAAGTGAGCTTTCTGATCCACTTTTATTGTCTGTTACTGATAGTTTGGAAACTTAATTGGTTGACGTTGTCTTCATAAAAGATAGTTCTATGGTTATATGCAAAAAATCATTGGCAGGAAAGATTTGTAGTGTTCATAGAGTACCCTTGCTATGCTCGTGTATGCTTTAAGCCAAGAAAAAAAAAATATCATTTGTATTCAATGGATATTTCTAATGTGGTTCCTTAAGTGTATTTGGTACATTATTAAAGGTTTAACCTTACTAATTTGACCATACGTCTATCGAATCTTCAGGTTAATCTTTTTATGTTTTTTATGTGTCATTTATGAGCCTAAATCTGCATTCCTTTCCAGCGAGGTGTAGGAAATTGTACTCCCTATGCTTGCCTAGAGGAAAACACCACTTGAGATTTAGTTAGTGACATTGAGAAGTTGCGGGAACACTTGAAAATCTTTTAATGGCAGTACTCTTATATATTTCCTGACTAAAGTAATTCGTTTCATTTTCAAGTTAGTACTTTTTTGTTCTGCTTTTTTTCTTTCTTTTTTGGTTCATCTAATAATAATTTTCTTCAAAGACCGCTTTATTCAAGTGTTTCATGGGTCATGGGGAAGTGCATTTGCTCTTGCTTATAGTTAATCACAGCATAAGAAGGTTTGGAACTTTGACAGCATCTCTCTCTTCTTACTTTTCTAATTCCCCTTGGGTTTGTAAATGTTGGATTTGCTCAATTCTTATATTGTTTGCTCTAAATTTTGTATAATTTAAACATGGTTGATTTAAGGTGTTGTTGATTTTCTCAAGGAGGGTGT
The DNA here is from genome assembly GCA_005392925.1 of Aquilaria sinensis. Classification (NCBI taxonomy): domain Eukaryota; kingdom Viridiplantae; phylum Streptophyta; class Magnoliopsida; order Malvales; family Thymelaeaceae; genus Aquilaria; species Aquilaria sinensis. Next base: position 23,990 of record SMDT01002946.1, on the reverse strand, counting down.
AAAGTGTCTCCTAGGAAGTTTGAGCACCCAAGGGACTTCAAGTAAAAGCTGGAAATGGAACTCACGATACAAATGGAGGATGTTCCATCAAAAGCTTTTGTTATCCTGTAAAGAATTTAAGAGCAAAATCACTTGATAGAATTTCTTCATTCATTTGTTGGTATGTACAAAAAATTATGAGGAAGAGCATAAGCTTCAATTGTCTTTACCTTCTTGCATTCAGCAGCAGGTTGTGCTCCTGCAAATTGTATTGTTACATATTGTTAGAGCATTTCTCTATACCACAAAAGGTAGCCTCTTTTCTTTTTTATATTGACAATAGTCTTTTATTTAAATAGTTATGAAGGTTGGCAAGCGTTACAAAGCTACTAGCTTGCCTACAAGATGTGTCCGCTATACATATCCACCTAATCTGCAACCATGAAATGTGGGCAATTTATTACGTAAAATCACTTATTATCTTCCACTTGATCAGTAGCTCCAATGTTTTTTTTCCTTCTACATTAGTCAAAGGATCGACCAGTGGGTCACGTTGGTGGTTTTCTTCTAATTCGGGCATTCTAAAACAAGTCGGTGCCCATGATTCCGCTCTACAATAGTTACTTATGCCCAAGAACACCCACAACTAAATAATTTACGTCTCATTTTCCTCATCTAAGGAAAATGGCAGCTTAGTTAACTTTACCTTCTTCAGGTAGTGAACAACTATTTACATAGACCTTCTTTAGGGCATTATTATTGAGTACCTTTACCTATATTTAAAAGCTCATGGTATATGTAATCCAATGGCAATCTAAGGCCAAAGTAACTCATGCTATTTAGTGCTTTGCGAACCTTAAGAGCAAGCCCTCCTGGTGAGAACTTAATAATCAATGGAAAGCATGTGAAAAGAATGTTAGATATCAATCATTTGAAAATGAAAGGCCTATCTCCAACCTTTGACTTAGTAATAAGGACTAAAAGTGGTATAGGAAGGTTTACGGTTCGAATCTTAGTCTCACAAAAACTGATCCAGTTGCCATTTTGGTCCTAAAAAAGTGGCTTGTCTCTTTGCTAATTATTATAATAGTATATATCCCCTTATAAACTTGCATAATGCTTCTAAATGCAAAAAAAAAAAAAAAGCTCACGTTTTTGATAGCCAAAGGACTATCTCCTCTCCCAGTGCGTACTTCCTGCCGAAAGTATGATCAGGAAGCCTGGCGTCACCCGAAAGAGACACCATCACTGACCTCGGGAGGAACAAAGCCAAGCACCCCGAACTTGGAACTTCGGTAAGAACGCCAGGGATCGCAAAGATGATGCCGGCTCCCTCGGGGGACCGAACGGATCGCCTTCGGATGCAGAGAATTAGCTATCGCAAAACAGAAGGGAATCTCCCCGAAGGTGGAACCTCCGAACAAGGGAACCCCCCAAAAGCATGAGCATAACTCCCGAAGAAGGGCGACCGTGTCAAAGAACGACCTCGCCCAGAGGACCTCGGGAGTACGGCATGAGCATTTAAGGAGCCTCTGACATGCCGCCCACAGACGCTACATGTCACCTCAAACGGCGATTTGACACACCAGCGCCGTCCAGGTCTGGTCACGACCTGTCTCGGTTCAAGACTCAAGGAGCCTGCCACCGGCTACTTGTCCCCTACGCCCAGAAACTCAGAGAACATCCGACCGAACACGTGTCATATCTGAACGGGCTGGGCACTCCTATAAATACCAGGGAATAGACCCTGGCAAAGGGCTCGACTCCTCCTCCTTGAGAAAATACAGGCAAGCCCACTAAAAACTCTAGTGCTTCTCCCTTACCTTTTCAGGAAACTGACTTAGGCGTCGGAGGCTCCTCCCCGGAAAAGCACCCCGGGGACCTCCTAACCCTCTTCTCTGAGCTTTTCAGGCACATTCCCCTAGGAAACCTCAACTCCAGACGCTCTCATTCACAGGAAGTCCTCCCGGAAGTCACCATGCCTTCCAGTGAAGATGTCTCAGGGCATCATTTGGCGCCGTCTATGGTAACCCATCCTCGGGTCGCCGTCGTTGAGACTCGGCGTTCTAAGGACAAGGGACTCCCGAGGTCCCCGTCCGCGCCTGAAGTCCAACCGGCCACTAAGCAAGCCCTCCCAGGGACTTCCACGCCTGAGGAAGAGCGTCCTCTGGTCATAACCATGAGCTTTCTGCGCGACTTTCAACGTTCTGTTGTGGCTGAAATGACACAACAGATAGACCGAAGGTGGCCGCAACAAGCTCAAGCCCAAAGGCCTCCTTCGCCAGCACACCCTCGGGAAAAAAGTCCCAAACCAACCCATCGTAGTTCGGGATGCGGAGACCCACGAGAGGAGTCTTCAATGGAAAACATGCCCCTCGGGGCACGGCTCGCGGGACAAGCAGGGTCAAGATGACCCAAAATCACACACAGGAGGAGCCAGTCACCTGAGGCGAGGTCCCCATCCCCTCAGCGCCGAACTCACTCTCCGAAGAGGCACCGACAATCTCCCCTCCCAGAAGAAGAACCTAGCGCCACGATCCTTATGGAGAAGATATTGGCGAGGTTGGACAGAGTGGAGAAACAGGTGGCCCGCAAACCCGTCTGGGCTAGGCTGTCTGGAACCTTTTGTGGGGATGAGTCCCCATTCACCCAAGATGTAGTTGAGGCAGCCATGCCAGGTGACTTCAGAGTACGTCGGCTGGAAACTTATGATGGCCGTACTGATCCACAGGCCCATCTGACCAAGTACAGACGCAGCATGATGATGCACGGTGCCGACGACGCTACCTTGTGCAAATGTTTCGAGGTCACTCTCACTGGGCCAGCAACAGCCTGGTATAATTCATTGGCCCCAGGAACCATCACGGAGTTCCAGGAGTTATCCACAGCCTTCACGCAGCAGTTTATCGGAAGTCGGCCAACGGTGAAGATACCGGTTCAGATGTTCGACATAGCACAAAGAATTGGAGAGACCATCCGCGACTATGTCGAGAGATTTAACAGAGAGGCCTTGATTGTCCCAGACTTTCGGCCCGAAGTACGCATCCTCGCGATGACACGGGGCCTTCGGAGGGACTCACAGCTGTTTTACGAATTCTCCAAGGACCCCCCGGACACGCTGGGCGAATTGTACCGAAGGGCCGAACAGCACATGACAGCCGAAGAACTGAGAATGGGCGGACCGAAGTCCGATCACACCCGGGCCGAAGGGTCCAACCAGCAAACCCGGTATCCCACCGAACAGGCAGGCCGACCATGGAGAACGAGAGGAAGGAAACTCCCCATTTTCACACCCCTAAACACCACAAGGACCAACATCCTCATGACAATGGAAAGGCAGGGAACTCAGGTTCAGCGGCCACGGGCCATGGCTGCCGACAACAGAAAGAATATGAAGAAGTTCTGCCAGTTTCATCGCGACCACGGCCACGACACCGAAGACTGCTTCCAACTGAAAAAGTATATAGAGTCGCTGATAAAACAGGGCCAACTTCGGCGTTATCTGCACATGCCTTCCCCGAAAGGGAGAAAATAGGAGGAAGGAAAGGCAGAAGATGAGGACTACGACTCCGACAGGCGGAGAAACCGAAGTCCGAAAAGGCGCCCCCCACCTCCAGCGGGAATCATACAAACAATTACGACGGGACTGCCATCCTCGGAAAGAAAGAGGAAGGCCAGAGAAATAGCAGTCATGGAGTATCAAAGTCCAACAAAAAAGCTGGCCCGAAAGGATGGTTCCACCGTCATTTTTCCCCATGACGACCCATTATTGATCATGGCGAGAATAGGAAACTGGGACGTCAAGAGAGTGCTGCTTGACGACGGATCAAATGCCGATGTCCTGTTTTCACACTTGCTGCCGAGGTTGGGTGTATCTAGCAGCAACCTCAAGCCCGTCACCTCGCCTACCTTCGGGGTAGGTCCGTCCGAACTGCCCGTCCTCGGATGGATCGATCTCCCTTTGATGCTGAAAGGGACTTCGGTGATTGGGACAGCAGAGTTGTACGCCTCCACAATGGCAAGGTTCATCGTTATGGATGTCCCTTCATCGTACAACGCCATCCTTGGAAGACAGACACAGGGAAACCTGCACATTCGCCCTGATGTCAAGTACTTAACCGTCACTTTCGCCGCCAAGGATGGAGATGCGGAAATCTTCATAGATCAAGGCGAAGTAAGGAAGGTGTTCGTCAAAACACGAAAGGCTCCAACAAACAACTTCGCGCAAGCTGTGGAAGCAAAAGTGCCAAAAAAGGGCGAGGCAGAGAATCCCGCGAAGGCGGAAATGGAAGAAGTAGAACTTGTCCCAGGCCAAAATACCCGAATAGGGAAAAACTTGGCTGAAGGTGACAAGGAAAAACTTGTATCTTTTCTACTGAAAAATAAAGATCTGTTTGCCTACTCGCCGAAAGACATGCCAGGGGTAAACCCTGACATAATTCAACATAGCCTCAAAGTAAGTCCAGAAGCAAAGCCTGTCCGGCAAAAGAAGCGAGGCATCTCAGTTCATAAAAGTAACTTTGTCAAAACCGAAGTCCAACGACTGTTAGAAGCCGATGTCATCAGGGAGGTCAAGTACCCTGAATGGTTAAGCAATGTGGTAGTTGCCACAAAAGAAGGAAGCAGCAAACTCCGGATGTGCATCGACTTCAGAAACTTGAACGATGCTTGCCCGAAAGATTCATACCCTCTCCCACCGATAGACCAATTGGTAGACTCAACTGCCGAATACGGGCTCCTAACTTTCTTAGACGCCTTCAGTGGGTATCATCAAATAAGGATGGACCCTGAAGATGAAGAAAAAACCGCCTTCATCACCGAGGGAGGAACATACTGCTACATCAGGATGCCCTTCGGGCTCAAAAACGCAGGAGCCACCTACCAGAGGTTGATGAGCAAGGTCTTCAGCGACCAAATAGGGAGAAACATGGAAGTATATGTGGACGACATGATAGTCAAAAGCAAACTGCCTGGCGACCACGTCGCAGATCTAAAGGAAACTTTCCACCAGCTCAGAACCTTCGGGATCCGCCTTAATCCCGAAAAGTGCATCTTCGGAGTGACCTCGGGAAAGTTCCTTGGGTACATGGTATCAGAAAGAGGCATTGATGCCAACCCAGAAAAAATTAAGGCTCTACTCGAGTTCCGAACTCCTGCCACAATAAAAGATGTGCAGAGGCTCACCGGAAGGATAACCTCCCTCAGCAGGTTTATTTCCAGATATGGAGACCGGTGTCGACCATTCTTCAAAGTCCTCACTAAGGCAGCAAAAAAGGAGGACAACCTCGGGAGTAATGACCATCCTTGGGGTGAAGACTGCCAAAAGGCCTGGGAGGAACTCAAAATCTACTTAGCCGGTCTGCCCACTTTGCGGCAACCTCGCGAGGGAGAGCCCCTCGTGTTATACCTCGCCGTCACAGAAAAAGCCGTAAGCTCGGTCCTTGTGAAAGAAGAGGGGGCGAAGCAATGGCCAGTCTACTACGTAAGCAAGTCCCTGCATGGCGCCGAAGTCAGGTACCCTCTGTTGCAAAAAGCTATATATGCCTTGGTGCTAGCAGGAAGAAGGCTGCGACCATATTTTCAGGCTCACCCTATCATCGTCCGAAGCAGTCTACCTCTGCGCGATGTCATGAGAAAAGTTGATCATTCGGGAAGGCTTTCCAAATGGTGCATAGAGCTTGGCGAACACGACATCACTTATGAACCTCGAAAGGCCATAAAAGCTCAAGCTCTGGCAGACTTCATTGCCGAAGTACCCACCATCGAAGATAGCCATCCAGATCCAAGCGAAGGTGAGCCAGAGTGGACTTTGTACGTCGACGGAGCCTCGGGGTCCGAACACCAGGGAGCTGGGGTAATTATCAGAGGTCCCGAAGGCCTTGAAGTAATGAAGGCTATTAAGTTCAGCTTTAACGTCACCAACAATGTGGCTGAATATGAAGCCCTCATAGCAGGACTGCGCCTAGCCAGAAGAATTGGCGTGCGAAATCTAAAAGCCCACAGCGATTCCCAGCTAGTAGTTCGGCAAACGGCAGGAGACTATGGGGCGAAGGACCCAATCTTGGCAAAATATCACGAACTGGTGACAAAGCTCATTCGAGAGTTCGACACCATACGGATCGAAAACGTACCTCGACGGGATAACGCCGAAGCAGACTGCTTGTCGAAGTCAAAAACATACACCGAGGTACTAAGCCGCCCGAGCATTGAAGTACTGAGCATAGTAACTTCGGAAAAGGGCTGGAAAGACCCGATAAAAAGGTATCTTGCGAACAACGCGCTCCCCGAAGACCCCATCGAGGCTGCAAAAGTGCGAAGACGCTCCGGGCGATTCTTCCTAATAGGCGAAGAACTGTATCGGCAGGGATATGCAAATCCTTTACAGAGGTGTGTTGGCGAAGAGGATACTGAAATGATCCTCGAAGAAGTCCACGAAGGCGCTTGTGGTTCACACATTGGAACCGACGCCCTGGCGGCAGTAATACTGCGCCAAGGATACTTTTGGCCTACCCTGAGAAAGGACGCTAGGCAGTTCGTCCGAAAATGTGGTAACTGCCAAAAACACGCAAATATCCAGAGGACACCCTCGGAAATGGTGACTTCGGCTGACTATCCCTGGCCCTTCGCAGTCTGGGGCATAGACCTCATAGGACCACTCCCAACAGCGCCTGGAGGCGTGAAATTCTGTGTAGTAGCAGTAGACTATTTCTCCAAATGGGTCGAGGCAGAACCGTTGGCTACTATCTCGGCAAAAGAAGTGCAGAAGTTCGTATGGAAGAACATCGTATGCAGATTTGGCATACCAAGGGTACTAGTAGCTGATAATGGATCCCAGTTTATAGACAAAGGGTTCCAGGAATTTATCAGTGACCTCGGAACAAAAATGCACTTCGCCCCAGTAGCTCACCCCCAAAGCAATGGGCAGGTAGAAGTATCTAACAGGACCATAAAAGATGGTCTGAAAAAGAGGCTGGGGGAAGCAAAAGGGAAATGGCCAGGAGAGCTCCAAAGTGTACTGTGGAGCTACCGAACAACACCCCGAAGAGCAACAGGGGAAACGCCTTTTTCACTCATTTTCGGTACAGAGGCCATCATCCCAATCGAGGTAGTGCAACCATCAATCCAAGTACAAGTTTTTTATGAAAGTAGAAATGACCTCGGCCTAAGAACCAAGCTCGACCTCGTCGACGAACATAGAGAAATAGCGGAGCTGAGAAGAAAAGCTTTTCAGCAAAGAGTGGTCACGGCTATAAACTTGCGTGCCAGGCCAAAAAGGAATAAAGAAAGGAGACCTTGTTCTCCGAAAGGCTAAATTTGCACCTCGTAGACCATCCCACGGGGTATTTCGCGCGAACTGGGAAGGTCCTTATCTGATCCTTGCCGAAGTACGAAAAGGGGTGTACAAGCTCGGCGATTCTGAAGGTATAGAATTAAAAAATACGTGGCATTCGGACGCCTTGAGAAAATTCTATACTTAGGATCTCGGCGAAGAAGATTGTGCTGTACAAGTTAGAAAAATTCTCTAAGTATGAAAGTCTCTTAGCCAAAAAGTCTTAAGCATAAGAGGTGCAAATTCCGCAAAAGTGGCCGACCAGATAAGGTTTTCCGAAGTCTCTTGGGCGAACGTGTTCGGGACAATGGAGAAAACCTGGCAAAAGACTTAGCCAAAATTCTTGGGCATAAGTTGTACAAATCAAGATTTCGCGAAGAAGGTCGCCATGCTAAGCGCAGATAAGGTTTTCCAAGGTCTCTTAAGCGAATGAGTTCGGGACAAAGGGAAACAAAAAATCTCGCAAAAATACTTAGCCAAATTTTCTAAAAAAGTCTTTTATTAAGATAAATTTGCTTACAAAGAAGGAAGATTGCCAGAAGAAGAAGTACAAAAGAGAAGGAAAATAACGCAAAAGGCCCTAGAACAAACTAAGGATTCTCTGCATCCCGGGAGCCACCAGCTCCTGCATCCTTCTCAACAACCTTCCGCGCTGGAAGCGAAGGGGGCAGGTTCAGATGTTCAATCTTGGACCAAGACCACCGAGGCCCCTCGGGAATGTTCAGAGCCTCCAAAAAAGAAAGGTCCAAGTCTGGGAACCTTTGAAGAACTTGGTACCGAGCAAGGCAAAACCCGTCCTGAAAACCAACTTTGGTCATCTGGTCGGATTTGTCCTTCTCAACACCGAGGTCTTCAAGGTCCCCCTTCAGATCCGCGACCTTCTTCTTCAGCGCCTTCACCTTCTTCTTCTCCGGCTCGTTCTTCAAAGACTCGACCTCGGCTTGAAGCGTGGCTTTCTCTTCAAGCACCTTCGCCAGGAGAGCCTCAGATTCCGACTTCTCCTTTTGAACTGCCTCGTTCGCCGAAATCAGCTCCGCCACCTGGGAGCCGAGGTCAGAAATCTTCTGGGAGGAGTCCTTCAAAAGTTCTTCCTTTTCCTTCAGGAACTCCTCCCGAACGGCAGCAACCTCCTTTTCTGCAGCTTGAGCCAGCTGCGCGTTCTGAGTGGCCAGTTCCGAGCACTGGGCCTTATATTGGTCGATGGTGCCTACGGCCGAGGCTCGGAACAGCGCCTGCCTCGCCACCCGAACTCTGAGGAAACCAGCGTACCCCAGCAGCTGCAGAGAAACAAAGACAAAGTTAGTAAGGCAAAGAAGAAGAGGCAGACATTTAGAGGAAATCAAAAGGAAAAACACAAAGGCGAGAGGCGTACCTGGGCAGCGTGCTCAGAGACCTTCGCGGCAAGGGAGTCATCATCAGGGTGAGCCTCCGCGATGGCCTTGAAGGAGGCCTCAGTAAGCACCCCCTTTGAGATCTCCTTAGCCATTTGCTGGCAGTCTCCGGAGTACAAATTCATGTCCTCCGTAAACGTCCAGAAAGGCTCCTTCGGGACCTTCCCCTTCGGGATACGGGCATCCCGAAGGGCCCGCTTTCGGGCGTGCTCGGCCACCCAACCCGGAGATGATATCTCCCCTGCATGGCAAAAACAAAAAATTGGTCAAGGCAAGAAAATCTCAAAACCCACAAAAAGGAAGGCACCACAGTTTGATAGAAAAACAAACCTGCTGGCACCTCGGCGACGTCGTCGTCGGAAGCCCGAGCCTCCTCGGTAGAAATCCCCTTGCCCTTGCTTTTACGTCGCTCTTCGGCAGAAGGGGCCTCTACCAAAGCACCCAGAAGGGTCGCCGAAGGAGTGGGACTCTGGGCAGGGAGGTCAGCAACAACCTCGGCCGGCGGAACAACAGCAGCCTCGGGCTCTTCGCCCACCTCCTCGGGAATCTCTGGGAGAGGAGGGGGCGCATCCTTCTTCGCCCGTTTTGCCACAGATGGCCCAGCCCCCAGACGTTTTACGTCTTCAGGAGACGGCCTTCTTCGTCTGCTCACCTTTCTCGGATTGCCTGAGGAAAAGCGATTTGTAGAAGGCAGCGGTGTCGTCGCCCATCTCTGAAAAGGAAAGAAGACATCAGTGTGAGTCCAGGGTGAAAATATAAAAAAGGGATTTGGAGATAACTTACTTTCATAAAAACTTTCGTAAGACTCTTCCTTCCGAAGAAGCTTCACCAGCCAGGAGTCTTTCCCGGCAATGGCAGGAGCCGGCATCCCAAGGTCCGTCTTGTGCTCCTTTACCACCTTTAGCTCCCGAAGGACCTCTTCGGTCATCAACTTCCAGTTAATGGGAAAGGGGTAAAGAGGGCGCGAAGGGACCTCGGAATCCCAGTCGGAGACAGCTCGGATCCGTCTGTCGAAGTCCGTGAAGATAGGTGCCAACTCGGGAGTCAGCAATATCCTCGGGTCAACGACGTCCATCTCCAGCTTTCCCCGAGCCCATTTGGTCGGAACATGCGACCAGGCCTCCTCCTTCTTCAGAAAAAAGAACTTTTGTTGCCACCCTCGCCAGCTGTCCTTGTTGGCAAAGGTGAACTTATATTTTTTGCTCCCTGATCCCCGAGGTAGCATAAAGTAGAAGCCACCCTTCGGGACCACGAAGAGCTTATAGTACTGCAGAAAAAGAATGAAGTGGGGTTCTATTTTGAAAACGCCACACATACAAAGAAAGGCGTTGAAGTAGCAGTACGAGTTCGGTGGAAGTTGGTTTACGGCAATGCCATGGAAATCGCAAAACTCGCAAACCATCTTCGGCGGAGGGTACCGAAGTCCGGCCTTCAGCTGGGCTCGGAAAACGGTAACCTCGTCACTACGGTTTGAAAAACTGAATTGGTCAGAACGTGGCAACCTCGTAGTGGCATAGGAGGGAAGGAAGAACTTCTTCTTCCATTTCTCTAGTTTTGCAGGAGTGGTGCAACAAGGGTGAGAAAGAAGAGGCTGCCAGCTCTCGGGGATAGGCATGATTGGCTGAAAAACGAGTTCGGAAAAAGGCAAAAAACAAGTTCGGAAAAGCTTGAAAAAGCAAAAATCAGAGGACTCTGGAGATCAAAAACCCACCGAATGATTTGCCAAAATCTGGATTTGAAAACGCCGTCGTGAAAGGTGGCCGGAAAAAACCCCGTTAAACAGCACCGCCGTGAAAAGCAAGAAAGAAGGCAGGAGCACTTGAAAGACAGAGGAGAGCAAAAGGAGAAGCAAAAGGGGTTATGAAGGAACAAAAGTATATATAGGCCGAGGGGGGATAAGCGAAACGGCGTCATAAATGCTGCGCGAAGGCAAGGAGTCGCCATAACTGCTTACTAAGCATAAAAAGGCACGCCCGCTGTAACCGATGCAACCCCAGCCAATAAAAAGCTGCCACGTGTCAGCCATCGCGCCAAAAGGGGGACACGCCTTCTGACAGACGGCACGCCGCTCCAGACTGACACGTCTGGTTACGAGACGCGACGTTCCACAGACCTACAAAAGTAAAGAAGTAGGTTACCCCGGGGACACCAAAAGACGGGCTATGTTTGAACAATCCGTGTCTTCGGACAAAAGGTGCACCTTCGGCAAGAGTGCTATACCCAAGGCCCCGAAGTACTCCCTTTGAAAGCTGCCAAACCGAAGTTCCCACTTCGGCTTTCTGGAGGGGGGCTTGTGATAGCCAAAGGACTATCTCCTCTCCCAGTACGTACTTCCTGCCGAAAGTATGATCAGGAAGCCTGGCGTCACCCGAAAGAGACACCATCACTAACCTCGGGAGGAACGAAGCCAAGCACCCCGAACTTGGAACATCAGCAAGAACGCCAGGGATCGCAAAGATGATGCCGGCTCCTTTGGGGGACCGAACGGATCGCCTTCGGATGCAGAGAATTAGCTATCGCAAAACAGAAGGGAATCTCCCCGATGGTGGAACCTCCGAACAAGGGAACCCCCCAAAAAGCACGCGCATAACTCCCGAAGAAGGGCGATCGTGTCAAAGAACGACCTCGCCCAGATGACCTCGGGAGTACGGCATGAGCATTTAAGGAACCTCTGACATACCGCCCACAGACGCTACATGTCACCTCAAATGGTGATTTGACACACTGGCGCCATCCAGGTCTGGTCACGACCTGTCTCGGTTCAAGAATCAAGGAGCCTGCCACCGGCTACTTGTCCCCTACGCCCAGAAACTCAGAGAACATCCGACCGAACACGTGTCGTCATCTGAACGGGCTGGGCACTCCTATAAATACCAGGGAACAGACCCTGGCAAACGGTTCGACTCCTCCTCCTTGAGAAAATACAGGTAAGGCCATTAAAAACTCTAGTGCTTCCTCCTCACCTTCTCAGGAAACTGACTTAGGCGTCGGAGGCTCCTCCCCGGAAAAGCACCCCGGGGACCTCCTAACCTTCTTCTCTGAGCTTTTCAGGCACATTCCCCTGGGAAACTTCAACTCCAGACGCTCTCCTCCACAGGAAGTCCTCCCGGAAGTCACCATGCCTTCTAGTGAAGATGTCTCAGGGCATTACTTTTCTTTAGTTCATTGAACAAAAATGTATAAGGTAATTAATATTAAGGAGTTGTAAGGTTGCCAGTGCACTTACAAAAAATTTCTTACGGGGTTAAGAGTCCAAAATCCCATTTAGATTTGACTTTGCTATTGGTTTTCGTATACATTAAATATTAATTAAATTATCATTAATCTAATACTTCAAAGTATCTCACAAATCATTTCAAGTTCAATATATAGGCACAATCAATTTTCCTTATTTGCATTATTAGAAAAATAGATCAATATTCATTGAAGTGTTTTGGTATAGTTTATATTTCTCTATTATCATATATTCTTTTAAAAATTATACCAAAATATATGTAGTTTCTCTAGATAAAAAAAATTATCCATTTATATTTAAATTAATTGCATTAGAATATTACAGATGTCCGTTATACAAGGAAAAAAAACAAAAGAAACTCATACTCTTACTCGTAATTACAAAATTTCATTACAAGATGGTTATGTTAAAAAGTTTAGACATATGGGCGCAAGAGCATATAAAAATGGATTTGGTGTCTAAGATCCAACGTTTTAGATTTAGGAGGAGGAAGTTGTTGATAATTTTTATTTGGTAAAGATTTTGTGCATTAGTTACATATTTGTTTTAGATTTAATATTCATGATAATTGTTAAACTTTAAAAATTGAAGCTACAAAAAAGTAATTATAATCGTCCTAACTCAAATTATAATGTTTTATTATTACTACAGAAACTAATAAATTAAATAATTCTTACCATATTTGTACACCACGATGGTGGAAGATTTTATTAATTAATAAATTTAATAATTAATAAAGTTTGACATAATTGATAAATTTGTTGGCAAAATGGAATACGATGTTCGATAAATTTGTTACTTTATAAATTGTTGGTTTTATTTTAATAATTTTCATAATAATATTTTTATAATATTTAAATATATATACTTTTACAAAAATTACAAAAACCCCCTTGTTGTTTGATCTAACTTACATTTTGCCCCTATATTTCAAAAACCTACACTTTACCCCTATTTGTTTTACAGTGTTCGACAATAACTTCTAAAACCCTAATTTAAACTGTTTGGTAATAATGTTCCAGTAATTTCAAGATATTTAATATTTTTTTTCACAGCTAACTGACCTTTAAAAAATACTGATATGCATTTACATAGAGAAAAATATATTTACAGAAAGAAAAAATTAATAATTTAAAATATCTATTAATTATAAAAAAATATTTGAGACGCTAAAATTACTGAAAAATGAATATTGTATAGTTTAAATACAGTTTCGGAAGTTGTTATTAAATAGTGTAAAAAATACAGAGGGGAAACTGTAGGTTTCTAAAAATAAAAAGGACAAACTGTAGGTTGGGCATACCTTAAGGGGTAATTGTAAATTTCCCTATACTTTTTCTGAACTCAATACAACTTATAATCCCATGGCAACGCCGGGTATGTAAACTAGTTTAACTGGATTTGGAGCATTAGAACTCAAGATGACACTTTCAGTTCTAGTTTCTACTAAGAATATCTACACAAATAGAACTACTTCAAAATCTTGGAAGGAGGCTTCCAAATTGAATTTTTTAGGTTGGAACAAGTTTCTTGTGATATAAGAGAGGTGACTGGAAGATTTTGTGCCATTTGAAGCATTAGAACTCAAGATGACCTCTTATGGTCAAGATTCCTACTAAGACAACCTGCAAAACCAGATGCTCTTCAAACTTTGGGTTGTAAGCTTCTAAATTGGAGTTTAGTGGCTGCAACAAGTTTCATACGAACGAAAGAAGGTCTCTGTAAATTTTGGTTAAGTTTGGAGCATAGGAACTCAAAATGACTGCTTAGTTTCAAGTTTTCTACCATAACAACCAGTAAGGCTTGAAGACCTTGAAACTTTTTGGAATTTGGCCTCTAACTTGAAATTTCAAGATTGAATCAAGTTTCCTATGATGAAAAAGAGATGGCTGTAAAATTTGGTGCCATCTAGAGCTACAAAACTCGAAATGGTCCCTTGTGTTGAAGATGCAAGTTGTTGAAACATGAATAAGATGGCCTATTGGAGCAAGTTTGACTCAAGTTTTTTTGAAATAAGACTTTGCAGGCATGTTCAATAGCATATTTCACACTTTTCCGAGTTTTTTAAATTAGGTTAATTACTGTGAAATGAAGATTTAGATCGCCAAATCTGAAACGTGGTGTCAGAGGTTGACCGAAAATTAACTTTGAGGTCAAAATGAGGCTTCAAAGCTTAGAAATTGCAGAGAAATATATTTTTATGTTACCTACTTACTTAAAAGCTCAAATCTAGTCTTATTATTGCAATTCTAAAATTTTATCTTTTGGTTGAATTAAAAGAACCTAAAATAGGTAAGTTTGACTAGCAGTTGACTTTGAGCTAGAAAAGGTATTTGGAATTGAGACTTTGCAGTCAAGTTCCAAAAGTGAAAAGGAACTTATTAATCTCAATAAGGGTGCAAGAAAGTCTAGTTTGCTGGGAAAATGAAGAGGAATTTTGTTTCAGCAGTCATGAGCTAAACTTCATGAGTTTTGAGGGTCATAAATTGATCTAAATAACCCATCTATGATTTATGGAACTAAAAAAATATTTTTATGAGATAAGAAATCAAACTATAAAGTTCAGTTCAAAATTTTGTAGCGGAACTAAAATCACCTTTGAAACCTAAGTTACAAGAAAAACGAAAAATGCAAAACTGAATTGAATTTCTGACTGTTATGCTATATTTAGCAAATGGAAAAGATGCTGGTTAAGACAGTGGATTAGAGGATCTAACTTGCGAACCATGACCACTGCACCATGATAGAGAATAATAGCAGCTTTAACAGAAGACACAGCATGATTATTGCTGAACTTGAAAATTGACCAAATGTTGACTTTTATGGCTACTTGTCTGTTACCTTTACAACTTTGTCAGAAGAGGAAACCAGATAAGTATACAGATCTGTTTGGAGTAAGAAATCTAATATCAGAAGACAGTATGGAGAGAAAATACAATAAAACTTCCAGGTTGCCATAACTTTGACTCTTTGGTTGACTTTGACTTTGGATAGGAATTTAGAGTTGAGATTTTGTTGGAAAATATATTTCTATGACAAGAAGCTTCTCAAACCCCAAAACCAGGTAGTTGCCCCTTTGAATTTTAGTTCTGCACCACCTGAAGACAAGAGAGAAGAATTGTTGCTTGAAGGCTTATGGAGTAAGATCCATGGTTAAATTAACTTGTGCTTTTTCAGGCAAGGACATATTGGCAATAAGAATAAAGAAAGAAGCAAGCACAGGCAGCCTATGAAGTGTATAAAAGCAAATTTTAATTAGGTCATTTTACTAGAATCTTAATTGACCAAGCAAAGGAGGACATTTTGAACATTTTGTATACTAGCCTTGGTTGTGGAGAAATTAGTTAGCAGACATTGGAGGAGCTAAAATAGGATAGTTTTGCATTCTTGACTACTAAGCAACAGAAAATCTGGGGACCAATTTTTTGTAACGTGAGGAGATTGTAATACCCCAACCTTGCATAACCCATGGTTGGTTGGCTGTTTAGAGAGTTTAGAAGAAAAGGATGCAAATTGCCCGAAAATTTGAAGATTGTGGGCAAATTTGCAACAAAGGACTTAACTGTCAAGGGATTTAGGCCTGAAAGCTGAAATGCAATAAATTATGAAGTTGAGGATAAAATTGCTATGAACTATAAAGTTACAAGTTAATATTTGAAAAATGGTTTTTATGCCAAGTGAGGTTTAAATGAGGACTAAATTGATCTTAGTTAGAAGAGTAAGCAAGTTAGAATGGGAAAGTTAACTGAACAGAAATAGAAATCAAGGAGCAAGTTAAAAGGGGTTTGAAAACAGAGGGGCTAAACTTGGGATTTGTCTCCTACTAAGCTTAATTTGAGCTATTCTACTGGGTGCTCGGTGACCTCCAGAAACTCCAACTCAATGGAAAAAACAACACTTCTAAAGAGAGAAAAAAAAAATCCAAATCATTGGGTAAAAAGCTTTCTTCAGCTTCATGCATGTTTGTCATGGCTGAATTTGGTGAAGAAATTCAGTTTGATTTAATCGGGTTCATGGATAGCAACAAGTTAGATTAGCTCAATTAATAGGTAAGGGACAATTCTACCCCTTTAAAGTCTGATTCGTTTTAAGGCTTTCATTGCTGGAAATTACAAAGGCTACTGTATTTGAAGGTTGTTGGCTTCATAAGGAAATATTGTTAAGGCCGAATGGCTGATTGTTGTGATTATTGTGACATGCTCCTATATGTTATGTTTATGACTTATGAAACCTGTGTATTGGGGCACATAGGTTAAGGCCAAATGGTTGTATGAAAGTATTAAGGCTAGGGATACCTTCAGGTCTCTATGATTACATGGATGCCTTCGGATGTTTATGTATTTTTCTAGCTAGATATGTTATGAGCAAGCATTGAGATTCTATTATGGGAAAGGCCAGCCCATTTCAGGCTCTAGAGCTCTATGTTTTCTTGTTGATTAATGAACAAAAAATAAATGTAGGCATTATGGAATGCTTTGCTATGCCCTAATTAAGGCTGTTTGGGTGGTGTTGTGGTGTGTCATTTGTCTTTTATTGAGTTTCATTAGAAACTCATCCCCCAAATGTTTATCCTTCTTTGTAGATTAAGCAGCTATTGTGGTTCTACTAGCTTGGAGCTGAAAAATGTCTCTCTCTCGATGGCTTCCCTTGAGATCATGTCCTGGATTATGGACTTCTAAGTCCAAGGTCCTTAGTACGTTTATGTAGCACATTATGTGCAATAGGCTAAAAAGCTTTTTTATCATGTAATGTACCTGACTTTTGTTTAGTGGAAATGAAAATGGTTTGAATCACACCTAATTTTACTATGTTTCCATTTTTTGATCAAATGTTTAATTAAAAAAGGGATGCTATGAATGTCTAGGATTTTGGCACTGTTGACACCCAATTTCGTCCGACCTCTTTTTTTTAAAAAAAAAAAATTAATTAAAATAAATAAATAAATAAAAATAAGTAATAATCAATAATTATAAAAATTATTATTAATTATTATACAAGGAGAGAATTAAGAAGTTTTGGGGGAGGGGCATTTTTTTAATATCTATGTGTGTATATCCAAAAAAATTAAAGTAAAAAAAAAAAATAAAAAAAATAATAATTAAAAAAATTTTATTATTATTATTAATTAATTAATTATTATTACTGAAAAAAAATTAATTAATTAAGTTAATTAGTTTAAAATATATATTTGTTTTATAAGAGTTTAATTAAAATGATATATGTGTGTATATGTGTATGTTTGAAATAAAAAGAAAACTTCACAAAAAAAAAGACAAAATTAAAAAGTTTATGGTAAAAATGGAAAAATTGAGAAGTTTTGGGAAAAATTGACAAAATCTAAAAGTTCCAGGAGCATTTGGTAATTTTTTGCGTCAATTTTGGTCCAGATTAACGGTTCTGGCCCAAATTAACAGAAAACGACAAAATTGTCAAAATCAGAAGCTTCAGGAACTTTTCCAGAGTCAAAGAGACGTAAAGGACTGAAACTGTCATTTTACCAAATCAAGAGATAAGTTTAAATTTAATTAATATTTAATTATGAACAGTCCAGAACCCCTTCCCCTATAAATAGGGGTCCAAATATGTGTGTTAATACAGAGAGAGAAAACAAAATCAAGCTTAGAGCTCCGTTTTAAGAAAAGAAAAAATTACAATCTAGGTCCCTGGCTCCCTTCCTTCTTCTTCCCAGAATACCAAAACGATTTTGTTTTCTCCTTCCCGCCGACCTCCGTCACGCTGCCGCCTCATCGCCGTTACCGTCGCCATCGCCATCAATTCCGGTCGTTCCCAACCGCGCCGTCACGCTGATCGCGCCGTTACGCCGTCCCTCCGCCAGCTGCTCTTCCTCTCGGCCGCGTCTCCACCGTCGTTTCCCCCTCGCCGTCGCGCCATCGCCTGGCCGGTCGCCACGCCCCTGTCGCGCCATCGCCTCACCGTCGTCGTCATCAGCCCAGCTCCCCTTACCGTCGCCGGAAAACGGTGGATTGAAAGCGCGACCCGCGCGTCAGCCCGCGAACCCGTTTCGCGACCCGTTCCGACCCGGAGATTCAAAAATTAGCTTTTTTTGGTATAATCCTCATTTTAGTCCTTGATATTTTTATTTCATCCATTTTAGTTACTAATTTTGTTATTCTTTCAGAAAGGCTATTAACAACTAACCTTACTTCACTAACTTTTATTATTACTATCATTATTATTATTAACTACTAACTTTACTAACCTTTATTATTATTGTTATTATGTTAACCTTAACTACTAACTACTAACTTTACTAACCTTTTATTATTATTGTTATTATTGTTAACTTACTAACTCACTAACTTTACTAACCTTTATTATTATTATTATTATTAACTTACTAACTTACTAACTTTACTAACCTTTATTATTATTATTATTATTATTAACTCACTAACTCACTAACCTTATTATCTTTATTATTATTATTATTATTATTATTATTATTATTATTATTATTATTATTATTAAAATGGAAGGTTATACCTCCTATTTATTATTTTAAAAAGTGGATGGCCAAAAAAGCCCCACTTTATTTATTTCTTATCTTTTATATTTCTTTATTTACTTTATATGTTTCACTTTATTTATTGTCATCAAATTTTCCTTTATTTTACTTTATGCAAAATTTTATTTTATGGTTAAATTCATTTCACTTAAAGAAAGAAATTACCCATAAAAAAAATAAATAATATAAATAAGTAAATAAGTAATAAAAATTAAAAGAAAATTTTTTATGTAAATAATTATTTTTAAAGGCTAATGAAAATCATTTTAAAAAGCCAACTATCTTTTATTATTTTTGAACACATGTTTTTATTATTTTCTTTAAAGACAACAAAAAGTTAACTTTTTATTCCTTTTGTTAAAAATTAATAAACAAACATAATTAAATAATTCTCAAAAAAACACAAAACAATTCTTTTTAAATAAAGTAAGGATATTTAAAAGATATTTAAATAAAAATAATAATAAAAATAATAAAAATTTATGATTAAAATTAATAATTAATTAAAGAAACAATTAATAAAAAAAATTAAACTCCATGTCCAAATGATCCGCCAGGATCCAATGGTTTGGAGAATAAAAAAATATTTTTAAAATAAAATATAAAATTAATTTTAATAGTTACTTTATTATTTTTATGCAGTAAAAAAATAAAAAATGAAAACAAAACCTTTTTAATAAAAGAAGTGTATGAAAATTAAGACTTTGTATTTTATTTATTTCTTTTAAAATAAAATATAACTTTATGATTCCTTTAACAAAATAAAAATCTTAGCCAAATGATTTTTAATAAAAATAAAAAGTAAAAAAAAAAAAACTAAATTCTCTTTAATATTTTAGACTTATTAATTATTTTTTTAGATTTATAAATAAGATAATTACTTTAAAAATCTTACATCAAAATAAAAATAAAATATCAAGACTTTTCTTTTATTTTTACACACATAAATCCTTGGTTTCATTATTACATAAATAAAATCATGATTAAATAATTACTTTCTGGTTCACCTTTTATCAAATAAAATATTAAGACTTTTCTTTTATTTTTGGAATATATATATAAGTTTTTTTTTGTTAAATAAATAAAACCTTGATTAAATAATTTCTTTTTGGTTTATCTTTCATCAAATAAAAAGAATAAACATAAAATATATAAATCTTTCTTCTATTTTTTTATATACATATAAATCCTTAGTTTCTTTAAATATAACCTTGATTAAATAATTTCTTTTTTGGTTATTTTTTTATCAAATAAATAGAATAAACATAAAAATAAATGTTAAGATTTTTTTTAACTCTTTAATTTCTTTATTAAATAAAGAATCTTGATATTAGGTAATTAAAAAAATTATTTTTGGTTCCTTTATAAATTAATTAATTACTTAAAAATTAAATAATAAAAATCTTTCATTAAACAAGAATAAGAAAGAAAGAAAAGAAAGTAAAAGAAAGAAAAAAAAAACAAACAAAAGAATAAACAAATAAAAAAGGAATAAAAAGAAAGAAAGAAAAGAAAGAAACAAAAAAAAAAAAAGAAATAAACAAAATAAAAAAATATTTTTTAAATTAGTTAAACATTAAAGATCATTAACAAAATCTAAAATTTCATAAATAAAAAGACTTATAAATTAGTAATTAAACTAATAATTAATCTCATTAAATAATTAGCAATAAGTTAAAATATTAAATTAATTTCCATATCCGGATGATCCGGCAGGATCCACGGTTTGGAAAGTATCAATTTTTTTTAATTTAATTGAATAAAAATTAAATAAAAAAGATATAAATCCATATTTACGATATAAATTAAATTATATAAAATTTCATCAAATTCCGTGTCCGGGTGACTCGGCAGAGTCCATGGTTCGGAAATAAACCTTCCGTGTCCGGGTGACTCGGCAGAGTCCATGGTTCGGAAGTATCAAATTTTATACAAATTAATTATCAAAAATCCGCATCCGACTAAATAATTCAGTTAAAATTCCTGGTTTCAAAAATTAACTAAAAATTATTTAAAAGCAAAGCAAAACAAAATTAAAATCAACTAAGGTGCCAAATTTTTTTTTGGGCGCTATAACAATATTGTTTTAGCGTAACCGTACTCCCGATCCCCGAACTCTCGCAGACCAATTTTAAGGTATCCAATCGACCTAGATAAAAACCGATTGGTGGCGACTCCAAAAAACGAACCGCACGTTGCCACAGCTTGGCGACTCCACTGGGGAGTCGATGTTAGTGAGTCGAGCCTAAAAGTTGATTTGTTTTGATTTGCTTTGCTTATTTTTATGTGGATTTCTATGCTATATTTACTTAGATAAACATGCATAATGCATTCACAATATGAAGCTCTATACCCGAGCTTCCTCAAATCGAACACGATTCTTTCTAAGCGGAATTGGTGTTGTTGTCCTTGTGAGGCCATGGTCTCCAAGCCTTCACCGGTTTCAAAGTAGCAAAGTAGTGTATTGCCTTCTGAGACGGTTAGTCTCTGCATGGGCCCATGAAAAGCTACGACTCGAATTAATCCTTTCCTTACATAAACCCTAGAGGGTAAGGAATTGGGCCGTCACTGTAATTTAGTGACGGGATTCGGGAACTATCCCTTGCCTTTTTGATAAACCACCTTCTGCATATAGAATTCCTTACTCTACCATAGAACCAGCCATTAAGAAACTCCTATATTTCGGTTCCAATTACCATAGGCTTTTTGTTTATCTATATGTTTGTATGATCTTATGTATTACCTTTTTACTAACTCTGTTTTTCCTTTTTTTTTTTTTGGCATATACATATCATTCATAAAGATAAGTATTTGGTGAAAGGATTACCATCATGGACGTTCTCGGATACCTTCCTACGGTTGTTAATGGATCATGGAATGACACCATAATAGAAACTCAGCCCGAGGCTATGGAATACTCCGAAACGGCCCAAAAGATTAATGGAGATTCTCTGACGCTCCAATCTCACGTACAGCTTAAGGACCAGGTATCGGTCCGGATAAATCAGAACGACATCACTGAATTATTACGAGAGTGGAATAGTTGGAGCTCGGCAGATCGGGAAGCATTTACATCAAAGTATGGTCATATCGCTCGCCTACTAAAAGTCACCATCGATGCACCACTTATCCGGGCTCTAATACAGTTCTGGGATCTGTATTATCGATGCTTTTCCTTCGACAAGATGGATCTGGTTCCAACTATAGAAGAATACAATAATCTCTTGGGCTGGTCCTCTGACTATCCAAT
The DNA here is from genome assembly GCA_005392925.1 of Aquilaria sinensis. Lineage (NCBI taxonomy): Eukaryota > Viridiplantae > Streptophyta > Magnoliopsida > Malvales > Thymelaeaceae > Aquilaria > Aquilaria sinensis. Next base: position 2,279 of record SMDT01002946.1, on the reverse strand, counting down.
CGAGACGTATCATTATGACAAGAGAATTGAGCCTCATCGGGCTCTGGCAAAACTGTTGGATGTGCCGGCTTCCAGTCTTCAAGCCAAGTTTGCAACAAAAGGATATCGGTGTTGGGTTTCGGGAGCCAAACAGCGCAGCGGAATTTAACCGAAACCCTCCAGGATCCAAGTGAAACGGGGTAAACCGGGTGTTCAAAAATTTTCATACCTAATTTTTGATTGAGATCTCTCACTCAACTGTAGAGTCGAATCACAAAACCTGAACAGTTGATGTGTTCAGGCTCTCTATGGTATCCACACGAGCCTCTCAGGATCACCACGCTTCCACCACGTCCCGGTAGATGCGTTTCTCTTGCGCTCACAGTGCTAGCTTGCGTCCTCCAAGGAATTGCAAGAGAAGAGTGCGGCTGTCCTTTTTGGAGGCTAGGGCAAGGAGACCTGCGAATTTCTCACTTAAAAGTTGTATTTATAGTGAGACTCAACTTCCAGGCCTAATAGGTTTCAAAGCCCTAATCCAATTAGGATTTAATTTCGGGCTTAATAATGGCTCAACTTTTGGGCCCATTATTAATACGAAATTAAAGTGAAACCATAACCCAAATAATTAGCCCATGCACTCTAATGATCCAAAATGCTCTATGTGTGCGACCCAATAGGCTCTTATCACGTTGGCAATGATCATAAATCACATTTATGATCATAAGCAATGAGCGGTGTCTAGCAACACATCATTGCTACCCAAGTGACAAGATTGTCGATGATTCGACTATACCTTTATGATCATCACCGATATATGCCATTGTCCCTTTGTCCAAGATATCAAGACTAAGCACGAGACATGGAATGTGTCACTCTCGTATAGCCCAATCTTTGGTTTCTTGATTACCGAGTAGACTAACTTAAACTGATGACATTGATATCGCATATCAACTCATCCGAGCATGGCCATGCATTTTCTAAGTCTCACTCTATCAAGGGGCCCGAAGATATCGCTCCCGTTACATAGGAGGGACAAATCCCATCTTGATCATACAAATCCCTCCGCATGATATGTGACATACCCAATGACCTCCTTCAAGTTCACTCAGTTACGAGCAACAAAGGAAAGTATCAAAGTATGTGACTCACATGTAGGGAACCTTGATGATCTTAGGTCGAAGGACTACATATACCCTGATCACTATGGGAATCACTTATGACACTCATATAACGATCCATGTAGTGTTCTCATGGTGGGTCGGTCCAGTACACAAGTTCTCCAACTTGTACCCATATGTAGACTACATATCTCATATTAGTCTCCACATATGCTAGTCGTTATGTATTATTGCAACCCGCTCCACAATAATACTAGACCAGGGACTTTTAAGAATATCATTATTCTAGGGTTACAATTATGTTTGTTAAGTTACGCAGGAACAAAACAACAAACATAATTGCTGGATTAATGCCTTAATAAAATATCATGACTCAATGTGCAAAAATACAATCATCTCATGACTGGCTTTTGGGCACAAGACTAACAATCGGAAATTTATTAGTTGGAACGTTTTAAAACAATTGAGCCACTCTCTCCCTCAGAAAGATCAAAGACGTAAGCTTTTCGCCTTGGCAATATATGGCCTGGTAATCTTCCCAAGAATTATCGGATTCATTGAAGGAGATGTCATCACACTATTCGAGCAAGTCTGCAACGCACAAGTGAATCCGACTTCAGTCATCCTATGTGAAACCATCAGGGCATTAAACTACTGTCGCCAAAGAGGGGGCAAATTCATGGGATGTTCTCACCTTTTCAATGTTTGGATCAAAAGCCACCTTCCCTGTGACAAACAAAATTTCGGGAATCGCTTTTCAAAAGACTTCATTCCAATTGAAGCCTTCTTGAAAAGTGAATCCATTCATCACGACAGTAAGGAAGGATGGATTGACTATTTTAAGAACATCACTGAATTACAAATTGAATGGAGAGCCCCCTGGTCCACCTCTACCCGCGTTGTCTACCGTTGTGGCAATTGCCCCTGGGTTCCTCTTCTAGGTATATGAGGAGGAACAAGTTATGCCCCGGCTCAAGTACGGAAGTAGTTTACGTCCATGCAATTTATACCCATGACTCACAATCTAAGTAAATTGGAATTCTCACACGAAGATCCAATGGCAAATAAGTTTGCAATGGGTATTTCAGTTGCATGGAAAAGACTATTCATATTGAAGTCCGGCCCTATTCTTTCTCCCACCGCCTACTATGAATGGAGAAATAATCGAAAAGAAGGAATAGT